>JAGFNQ010004157.1:18881-161418 GCA_024364735.1 Boesenbergia rotunda | reverse complement strand
TTCATTAAGTCTCCATTAGTTAAGTCCTAAATTGTTATTACCTTGTCTAGTTCACTTAGTTAATTTTGCCACTACAAAAATAACAAGAAGTAGCGACGGGCATAATCCGTCGCTATTCCGTCGCTAAACACTGATAGCGACGGATTAGCGACGGATTTTCCGCCGTCGGCTGAAAGCCCGTCGCAGAGCATGTGTAGCGACGGATATTATATGATCGCCGTCGCTATATTAGCGACCGATAATTAACCCCGTCGCAAACACCCCAAAAGTGGGTCGACGTGGCCTGGGAAATGGTAGCGACGGATGGTCAATTATCCGTCGCAAGATTTATGGGGTAGCGACGGATTACGTCAATGTCCGTCGCTAATATATCGTAATAGCGACGGAAACGGTCAAACCCCGTCGCTATTTGACTGTTTTAGCGACGGAAAAGTCAAATATCCGTCGCAAGTAGCGACGGAATTTTAAAAAATTCCGTCGCTAATACTGGAAAATTTTCACAGCAACGATCTGTTTCTTGACCTTCCCTGTTATACATCAATACCATATAAAAATATGAAACATAATTCTATATTTCAACAATCCAACAATCACAATTACAATCCAAACATTACACTTACAATCCAAACATTCACAATTACAATCCCAGACATTCAGAACAATCCGAATATTCACAATTACAATCTAAACATTCATAACAATCGAAACATTCAAAACATTTGTTTCGAATTCAATCCAATCCAAACAATTATCTACAAAAGTATACATTCAATCCACTATTCATTCCAAAGTTTAATTTCTAAACTTTGAAACAAGACTAAAATTTTACAAATGATGTATCCAAGTGTAACAGAGTAAATCATACGTATCCATACGATGTAAATGATTAAACATATGATGTATCCAAATGTAACAGAATAACCATACGTATCCATATGATGTATCAAAACTTATACATTTTTCAACCAACTAAATGTATATATCAAAAGAAAATAAACATATATCAAAAATGAAAGGTTCGTAGAGAATCATTACGTACATGAATATCAGAGTCAATCCTGGATGGAAAGGAAAAATATTCCTGCATGATAGAAGGTAAAAACATTAGAAAGAAATCTAATACAGAAATAAATCTAAATTGATAACAATAAGAAATAACAAATGATAAGATAACTCGATCTAATAGAAGAAAAATAACAAATAGAAGATAACTCAAATAATATTAAATAAGTAAATGAAAACTACTAATTACGAAAGAATAAAGGAATAATATCGAATATTCATACCTTTCAATCAAGAAATATGAACTCAACTCTGATAATGTAGAATCTGTAAACATAAATGTAGTAATAAGAAAACAAGTTATTATGGATATAATAACTTAATACATTGTTACTGAAAAAAATTAGGGGGAAAAATGACTCTTACCACTATAATATCTCTACTCCTCTGTGGGATGCTCAGGATCCTGTGTCTCCTGAGACTCAAAACGATGGGCGGGAGCGGGAGCGGCTGACATCTGTGTATCGGGAGCGTCAATACGAGGGGCGGGAATGGCTGGCATCTGTGTCATCGGCGATAAGGTAGCTGCATAAGCTTGCATATGACGTAATATATTATCAGTATTTGCTTGGCGAGCCCGCAAATCTCTCAACTCAGCATCCCTCGCAGCGTCCCTCTGAGCCCACTCTGCATTCCTCTGAGCCCACTCTGCGCTTGTCTTAGCCCATTCTGCGTCCCTCCCGGCACACGTCGACTCTATCGACGTGAGTCGAGTCCGCAGGGCTTCATTTTCCTCCCGCAACTGTCGAACCTCACTAGAGGTAGAGGAGGAGGATGGTGGACGACCCCTAACCCCTGGAGCTCTCATCTGATCATATGTAACCTTTGCCTGAGAGCCCAGGCCGTAGCAGGCGGTCTTCCTCTTCCCACCGACGACATCAAAGTAAATCCGATTCACATCGTCGGTGGAAAGAGGCTGTGCATCGTCCCCCTCTGCAGCAGGCTGAGACGCCTGTGCCTCAGAAACTCTAGTGGTCATTGCTTCCTGTGAAATAAAAAATTTAATTAGTCTATATAAAATGTCAAAACAAATAAAATATAATTAATACACTTACATTGATTGCTAGGGAGCGACGATCGACAAAAGACCCATCTTTTTTCTTGTGGGTCTTGCTGAATAACTCCCAACTAGTGGGAGGTCTCTGTAGCTCAGCAGCCTGTAAAAACAAAATAAAAAGTACTAAATGCCTTTAATATATCCACAAAAACATACTAATTTAATAACCAAAATAAAAAGTACTTACCAAATCACTGGCATGCTGGACAATGGAACGGGATCCAGCAGTGTGCTTCGTCGATCCCGTGCTGGGCCCCGCAACCTCTGAATTGCGATTGCCTCGAGCAATCGCTGCATTCTCTTTCCAGTGCGGGCCATCCCAGACAGCTCGCCATGCTGCCCAAATCGGCTCAGGGACCTCTGTAGGCCTTTCAGCCTTCCTTCTCCATTTATAGAGCATGTCCCTGTACAATTTGGAGCAGTAGGCATTCCAAGTCTTCTTGAATTGCTCCTCCGCACCCTCCTCCCAGGTGTACCTTTTCTGTAAAAAAAAATTTATATGGTTAGTATGAAAAAAAATTATAATATCAAATTAAATATACATGTAAAATACTTACTAAAAACTCTCCATAATAGAATGATTTCAAATCATTCTCAATATGACCCCATGTAGTCGCAGGTGACAGTCTTTCTTTAAATTTTTTAGATATATAAGATGACACCTGATGCCCATCAGGTGAGAAACTGTAGGAAAAAATGAAATATATTAGCAAATTCTGTCAGAAAATATATACAAAGAATAGGTATACCTGTCACCGACGACTGTAAGTATAATCCGCTGATCACGGGGTGCAGCCATGAAACCTGATTAAGAGGATATAGTTTAGGCAGATAAGCAGAATAGGTAAAACATTCAAATGAGACATATTAGAGACAAATGGAAACGTGCACTAATGAAGAATGTTAAATATAAGCAAATGGATAATCAAGCATCGTATAAACTTGTTCAATACAAGCAACATGATCTAAATTAACAACTCATCTTAATACAAACTCTGATTAGTTAATATTGTTCAATACATCTAACTCATCCTAATCTGATGGAACTAAATTAACATGCAAGTTTTCATCGCTTGAATCCGTTGATACATTGACCTCCTCACTGCTAGATATTTCACCATCATCAATTTCCTCGTCAGAGACATTCTCATCTATAAGTAATTGAGATATTGATTGTATTTCTGAATCAACTGAGTTGATTATAACTTCTTCATTTTGATAAGCATCGGAGTTTTGGATAGTGATTGTATTTGGCATTTCAATTGTTGACCTAGGCTTCGTTTGACATACAGCAAGCCATTCACTAGGGCGTCTTCTCTTAGTTGGGTACTCCAAATAAAATACTTGACCAGCTTGCACCGCAAAAATGAAAGGTTCGAACTTGTTGAATCTTTTGCTTGAATTAACCTCGACTAAATTGTATAACCGATGTTTCCTTGTGCCCGTCCTTGGTGTTGGATCATACCAAGAACACCTGAATAGTACACATCTTTTGAAAGGCAACGCTGGGTATTCAACTTCGATAATTTCCTCTAGCTTGCCATAATAGTCAAATTCATTATCATTATTGTTTGTTGATCCTTTGACACTGATGCCAGAATTATACGTTACCATCCCTGAATCACGTTGGCTCACATGAAATCTGTAGCCATTCACGTAATAACCCGAGTAGACTGTCACAGTACGAAGAGGTCCAAATGCGAGATTTTTAATTCTGTCGTCTTCTACATTTGAAATTCTGTCATCGTTGACCTATAATAGTGGTGGGTGATCAAATTAGATTAACAAGTAATCAAGAATTGTTAAAAAAAAAGTATATTAACTCACTTACATATATTTGAAACCAAAAAGCAAATTCTTCTTCTATCTTTTGATCTACCTCATTTGCACATATCGATGGATTTTGAATGTACAACTGTTCTTGGTATAACCTGACATATAAGTTCATTTGATATCGTACTAGAAATTTGATTATATCATTTGATATTAATTTCATTACAACAAGAGATAATACCTTAGGTATGGTTTGACATCTTCACAGTTTAAGAGGATATATGTCCTGGCGGCATGATATTCTCTGTCATTTAACCGTCTAGATAGAGTTGAACCCATTGCTCTTCCAGGATACTTGAAGATAGAAAGAATGTCTGGGTCAACTGATGGAATGTCATCTTGATTGCGTGGACACTTTCGATGTCTGGTTTTCACATTTTCAGCAAAGTAATAGGAGCAAAATGAACTTGCTTCTTCAACCAGATATGCATTACATATTGATCCCTCAACTCTTGCTTTGTTACGCACATTATTCTTTAATTTTCTAAGAAACCTTTCAAAGGGATACATCCATCTGTATTGTACAGGACCACCAACCTGTGCCTCGCTAGGTAAATGAATAGGCAAATGCTCCATTGAATCAAAAAAGCTTGGTGGAAATATTCGCTCAAGCTTACATAGTATTAAAGGAATCTCTGTCTGAAGGCGTAACATATCTGCTACCGTAACAACTCTGGAAGTCAGATTTTTGAAAAAAAGGCTTAATTCTGTAAGTGCTTGCCAAACATTATTTGGAAGTAATTCTTGGAAAGCTATTGGAATTAATCTTTGCATAAACACATGACAATCATGACTCTTCATTCCAACCATTTTAGATCTATTGGTATCCACACAACGAGACATATTAGAGGCATATCCATCTGGAAATTTGATGTTTTTCAACCAAGAACATAATGCTTGCTTACTTTCTTTGTCCAATGTATAACAAGCCTTGGGATATTTACCAGTAGTTTCATTCTGATGCAACTCAGGCCTGCTAACTAATTGTTTCAATTCTTCACGTGATTTTGTTGTATCTTTTGTTTTCCCATGCACATTTAAGACAGTATTAATGATGTTATCAAAGAAATTTTTCTCAATATGCATCACATCCAAATTATGACGAATGAGTAAATATTTCCAATATGGAAGCTCCCAAAAAATACTTCTTTTCCTCCAACCACATTTGTTGACTCTAACAATATACTTGTTGATATCATCTGATCCATCCTGATATACTGGTAGAAATCCATAACTATCAATTTCATTTAACACTTCTTCGCCTGACATCCCAAATGGAGGTAGCTTCCTAACTACTTCGTTCCTTTTGAAATATTTCTTGTTTCTTCTGAACGGATGATCAAGAGGTAAAAATTTTCGATGATTATCAAACCATGAAATCTTGCCACTGCATGGCAAAGAAAATGCATCTGACTGACTCATACAATGTGGACATGCTAACTTTCCAGCTGTGCTCCATCCTGATAACATTGAGTAAGCAGGAAAATCACTAATAGTCCATAACAATGCTGCATGCATTAAAAAGTTTGACTTTGTAGCAATGTCATATGTCTCCGAACCTATATTCCATAAATAATTCAGCTCAGCTATCAAAGGTTGCAAAAAAACATCTATATGCCCTTTTGGATTTTGAGGACCTGGAATTAAAACAGTAAGAAACATGAATTCATCTTTCATGCACATCCATGGTGGTAAGTTGTATGGTGTTAAGATAACAGGCCACGATGAATATTGTTGTCCATAACTTCCAAATGGCTGAAATCCATCTGCAGAAAGTCCAAGTCTGACATTACGTGGTTCCATAGCAAAGGAAGAAAATGTTGAATCTAAATGTTTCCATGCAGGGGAATCACAAGGATGACACATAATGTCTCCATCATGTCTATGGTTTTGATGCCAAATCATATGACTCGCTGTTGCTGCTGATGCATACAAACGTTGGAGTCTAGGAGTCAAAGGAAAATAATACATGACTTTGTAAGGAATATTTTTTTTCTTCTTCTGATTTACCATGCGAACACCATGCTTGTAACGGGGATGGTTGCAGATTTTGCATTCCATCAATTCACTATCTTGGTTCCAAAAGATCATGCAATTATTGACACAACAATGTATCTTCTCAACTGGCAAACCCAAGTCTCTGATTAGTTTTTTAGTGTTGTAGAAACTATCAGTCATGCAGTTATCAGTTGGAAGCAACTCTGACATAAGTTGACATATGTCATCATAACATCGTTCTGAGAAATGATGTTCTGCCTTCATATTTAATAATCTTGCAGTAGCAGATAATTGAGAATGACCAGAAGGAATACCTTCCCATAATTCTCTTTCACTAGCCTTTAACATGTCATACATTTTCTGAACATCAGAAGTAGGTACTTGTTCTACATTTGATTGATCAAAAGCATTCATTGCATCGTAAACCATTGATTGCATTGCATCAGCAGGGTTATATGATGTTTCTGGTCCAATTGAGTTCGATGATGAAGCAACGGAAGGTCCACCAAATTCATATACATACGGCTCTCCATGACAATACCAGTTGTAATAATCTGGAACAAACCCATACCTGGCGATATGAGTTTTCACTGTATCTTCATCACGGAAAGCTGTATTTCTACATTTGCGTTGATTACATGGACACTTCAACTCTGTGCCATTCAAACACTCAGGATGACACTTTGCAAAGTTAACAAATTCTTCCACTCCAGCAAAAAATTCGTCACGGATAAATCCATTGTCTAACCTATTATACATCCATGCCTTGTTCGGATACATTGTATCTGAATTCAGATAAGACAATTTAATCAAACAACACATATTAAAATGTGATATTAATGGTATACTAAAAAAAAAATCTTATTAATCAAACATGATATAATTTGATTTATCTAAAACTAATCAAACAAGATCTAATTAATAGAACAAGTAATCTACTTAATCAAACAATTAATCATCTTAATAATCAAATTAATCAAACAATTAAACTAAAATAAATAATATTTTACTCAATTAATTACACATGGCTTAACAAACAAACTTATTATCTAAAATAATTAAACGATAATTAACTAATTAATTAATTGATTACTTATTTAATTACACATGGCTTAACAAACACATTGTTTAATTCTAATTAATTAACTGAATTCAATTAATTAATCTAATTGATTCAATTAACATTAATTAATCCAATTAATTTTTTTTTTTTTACTGTGCACAGCAGGGGCCGCCGGCCGCCGGCCGGCCGCCGGCCGCAGGCCCGTCGGCCGGCCGCAGAAGGCGCCGGCCGGCCGCACTGGGCCGCGACCGCGAGCAAGCGGCGCGAGACCGCCGGAGGACGCGCGCGGCCGTGCCAAGAGCGGTGGCTGGCCGGAGAAGACGATGTCGCCGCGTGAACACAAAAAAATGATAATATACGGCAAATGGAACTAACTCGCGTACCTGGAAGCGGAGGAGAGTTCGCCGGAGGAGAATCGCCGGAGGAGAATCGCCGGAGAAGAATCGCCGCTCGAAACGATCGGTCGCTAGGGTTTGCGGGGGAAGGGGGGGTCGCGTTTTTTAAGTAATTTTGCGACGGACTAACTTGTCCGTCGCAAGATTAGCGACGGGTTGACTGGTCCGTCGCAATAGCGACGGACTTAGCGACGGATATTGACTCGCCGCCTAAAATTAGCGACGCGTTGACTTGTCCGTCGCTATGGCGACGGACTTTGCGACGGACATTGACTCGTCGCCCAATATTAGCGACGGATTTCTATAAACATCCGTCGCACTAGCGACGGAATTTGACCATGTCCGTCGCTAAAATTAGGAGTTTGACTTGCCGCGCAGCTTTGGCGACGGATCCTATATATCCGTCGCTATTGGCGACAGACAATTATAATTGTCCGTCGCAAAACCTCGTTATTTTTGTAGTGTAATACTTGATATATTTGATCCATATGAATAATATTTAATTTAATTAAAGGATGCATTATGTCGTGCGTTATGTTTTATGGATTATACTGATGTCTAATTTAATTTTTAATTATTTTCTAGTATATATTTTATTTTATATTTTTATATATTTATATAAATATATATTCTATTATATATCATATATCAGTTATATTTCGATTGGACTAATAGTTAAATAGGTTGGATCTCTAAATTCTTATCTTGATTAGTTTGATTAGGACCATAATTTCGTATGACTTTGAGTGTATAAATTAATTTTATTCTTATCGGTGCTCGTTTAGAAAGTTGTTCAACTAACCTCTAATAAATGCTAATGATTTATCCCCTTTAAAAAGGTATGAGACTTCTGGAGGGGTTACTAAATTCACGGCATCATATTTAACTACCCAATTATATAAATATGGATTCAAACATAACCTCTAATTAATGTCGCGCCTTGAGAGGTGCTCTATTGATAAAAATCAGATAGTATCTCTCTTGTACGACGGATATATGAAATCTCAATATATTAACCCCCTCGGTTCACATATACTAAGAAGACATAAATGAATATAAAAGACATCTCAAACATAAAAGTAGTATACCTGTACGATTTACGATAACACACAAAATCAAAGATACTTCATGGCCTACGAAAGTACAATCTGCATCATCATACAAGTCATAACGACAATAGAAAATACAAATACAAATACGAAAATAGGAATACAAAATACCATCATATGCTAAAACCCGTGCGAGTCATCTTAACACGAAAGAAATGGAACATGTCACGCCCCAAGGAGCTGCCCGTCCGATACTGACCGGACTTCTTCTCCCTCGACCCGACGGACAATCCGGAAACCTAACCTTTACGACTTTCTCAGCCCGCCTGTGCCGCAGCCTATAGGGTTGGAATAAGTCACTGAATGAAAAGAAAACACAGATGACGATAAAAAACTGCGTACCGGTACGACTTACAACAAAACAGAATGAAACAAAGGCTTCCATGACACACCAAAAGTACAACTATACCGCCATACAAAACAACAGACTAGAAATTAAAATAGTGAAAGCAAATGGAAATACTGTATAATCGCAAATACAACTCAAACCAAAACACGAGTCGCTCTGAAATAGAAGGACTGGAACAGGCTACCGGGCACTCCAGTCGATCAACCTGAAATGAAAAACAAGGCTGACGATGTGAGTCCAACAACTCAGCGAATACATATATCTGGTATACATAGTAAGTTATACTAGCAGTAAGAGTCAAACTAGCAACAGTAACAGTAGTATAAGTAGGAAATGCTAAATCTATAATACTGAATAAATGATACATATCAGAGCCAGACAAACCTGAAGATATAAAACCAAATATCACATAAGTAAAGTAAGGTCACCAGACCCTATGTATACATACCTCCTAAAAGTGCAGGTCAAATACATATATTGTAACCAAATATAGTAAGTATGAACAAATACAACAATGCAAACAACAACAATCATGCAATGATGCATCATGTGCACACGATGTCTGTACGCACTCCAGCTACCCAGGAGGGTTCCCTGCTGCCTGCTACCACGCTCCAGCATCACTACCCATGAGTGACCGAGCGGAGACACGATAGAACAACTACACACACCAGGAGGGTTCCCTGACTGCTGTCATGCACCGGAATCACTGCTCATGAGTGACCATGCAGAGTTTCGACAGGGCAACTGTACGCACCCTCCAATAGTCACTACTCACTAGAAACAATGTGTACAGATCATGATCACCGCGTATTACTAGTGCCTGCTACCATGCTCCAGCAACACTACCTATGGGTGATCGAGCGGGGATACGACAAAACTACTGCACACACTCGGAGGGGTCCCTGACCGCTACGATGCACCAGAATCACTGCTCAGGAGTGACCGTGTTGAGTCACGATAGGGCAACGTTGCATACCCTCCAATAGCCACTACTCGCGTACGACAATGTGTGCATATCATAATCGTCATGACAGATGATATGTCTCAACCACATGACTGGGAGTTCTATGTCGCCAGCCCATGCACATGCAAGAACGATGCATGACACTATCATACACCACACCTACCTAACTGGTCTACCAATCATTGACATGATATACAGAGATCCAAAAATAATAATGCACCATATCCTAGCCCTAATGTTGGGTATAAAGTCTCCTATCTTTAATCACGATACATAACATATTCAACAATAAAAGGCAAGGAGGTCCAACCTCGAAGAGGTACAGATATGAAACTATCATCTAATCAAGCAGCTAAATCAAGTGTAAATATATATAGAAGCAGGAAATAAGTAAAACTCTACTGCTATCTATAACCTACTATACATAATGTTGGGATCATCAGGCGACATAAACACAAAAATGCAGCGGAAACAAGATCCCTCGAGCGATCCATGCGAAAGAAAAACTCGTACGAAATCATCTATCTAATAGATTGTATACCTTTGGAGCGTGCCCTTACGTTTATCCCGCTCGTCCAAGCGCCGCCGGATCTCTTGCACGTTTAAGTGTCCGTGCCTCTATTCGTATCCACACGAACACGATATCTCTACTTCGGAGAAGAACTACCTTAGTTGTGCTAGCAACTTGAGGTAGTTCACAAAACACCAAGAACCCAAGATGTGGGTTTCGGCCAAGATGGAGAAGAGAAGGAAGAGGGGAAAGAAAATGAGAAGTTGTCATCCAAATGACAAGGGAAAAACTCTTTTATACTCATATCATGAGGAGTTTTTACCTTTTAAAATTCCCTTCATTAAACATTTTAATGTAACTCTCTAACTTTTCATGTAACACTCTAATGGTGAGAAACTCTCCATCTTCCTCTCTTATTAATTCATTAAATATTTTAATGAATTAATATTTCATCCAAATGTGGTTGAGTCAAATCTAAATGAGTTTAACTCAAATTAGATCTCAATCCATAATCCAATTGGATTCACTTGAGTCTAACTCAATTAATCCAATTCCAATTGAATCTTAGCCAAATCAAGATCAATTAATCTTCGAAGCATCGTGTCTTTAGTGTGTGGCCCAATAGGCTCTCGTAACGTTGGCAATGTGTCTAAACCAATTTAGACACAAAAGCAATGAGCGGCATCTAGCAATGCATCAATGCTACCCAAGTAACAAGAAAGTCGAGATCCGACTTAACCTCCGTGACTATGGCAATGTATGACCTTGTCCTTCTATCCTTGATATCTAGATTGACCAATGAGGCATAGACCGTGTCATCCTCAATTAATCTTGTGTTTCTTGATCCCCGAGTAGATTCACTCAAACAAATGAGCTCAATATCTTATATTGACTCATTTGAGCATAACCATGCGTTTCAGTAGTCCTACTCGATCAAGGGGCACACAGATATCACTCCCGTCATATGGGAGGGATAGATCCCATCTACATCACTCACATCCGTCCGTATAATTCATTACATACCCAGTGATCGCCTTTATAGTCACCCTGTTACGGGTGACGTTTGACGATACCAAAGTACATAACTCCTTATGTAGGGAATCGTAGTGACTTCAGGTCCAAGAACTATTCATACTAATAGTCACATGAGAAAGTTTATGACACTCATATGACAATCTATGAAACTTTCTCATGGCGGGTCATTCAGTACACATTCTTCAATGTATACCCATGTGTCAACTTGATATCACATATCCATGACTTATGAGCTCAAGTCATCAGTTGACCTATATGCTAGTCTCCATGCATTAATATTGTCCCTGAATATTAATGCTTGACTAGGAATGATTTAGTGTAGTGTTATCTATATTATCTCACCATCGATTCAACCAATCGATATAATGTAGATAAGAACTTACTACACAAGGACATTATCATACTTAGTCATTCGGCACAGAATACAAAGTAAGTATAATAACCAAACATGCCTTTATTAATGATAGAATATGATACAAAATGTCCCTAGTTAATTATCACATAATTGGCTCTAGGGCTCCTACTAACACATAAAATCTGTGATAATATCTAGATAGATAAGTCAGAAGTACTCGTCTTCAAGTTGGTGCTCGCAATGAAGAGGAACCCTGTTTGAATATCCAATCCAAGTCAATCAGTGTCATGTGTCAAAAATATAACTTAGCTATTTATACTAACGCTAACTTAGCTATGTATATATATATATACATAGAGGAGTGATCTCCTGAGCGACAAAACCTGTGCAACAAGCTTCCTGATCGATCACGTGACCGATCAATCACTCTCCGAGGGGCGGCGAGTGCCTCTGGCTGCCGCCCCGAACACCATACTGTAACCAAGAGGGACACGTGAACCCGTCGGGGCTTGTTGACCAACGGTGACCTCCGACCGCCGTCCCGAACAACATACTATAACCAAGAGGGACACGTGAACACGTCGGAGCTTGCTGACCAACGGCGGCCTCCAGCCGCCACCCTGAACACCATACTATAACCAAGAGGGGCACGTGAACCCGTCGGGGCTTGCTGACCAAAGCGGCCGCCACCCCGAACACCATACTATAACCAAGAGGGACACGTGAACCTGTCGGGGCTTGCTGACCAACGGCGGCCTCTAGCCGCCGCCCCGAACACCATACTATAACCAAGAGGGGCACGTGAACCCGTTGGGCTCGTCGCACCCTCCTCCGCTCGTCAGGCCCGGCTTAAGGCACAGGTCACTAAGGCCTGTGCCTAGGGCCCAACAAAACTAGGGGCCCAGTATTATTATATATATAATATTAAAATTTAATTAAATTTTTTTATGTATTGGCATGCATCCATGCAGCCATTGTTATTTTCGCTGCTGCATTAATCGCGCTCGCGCATGCAGCGCGATTTTCGCAATGCATGCAACGCGATTTTCACAGCAATATGGCATGCTGCCAATCTGCCATTTCCGTTACAACTGCAATCAATGAAATGATGCAAATCACAATTCACAATTCACAGCAATAAATCGGCATTTAATTTCCCAAATCCCAAGCTTCCTCATTTATGAATCCAACATGGCATTAATAGTGCCAAACCAGCAAGGCAGCAAACCTTATTCGGTTATTCCAAAACTCAACGGATTTTTTTAAATCACTTTATCCATTCTATTTTATGTCATTAGACAATAGACATTAGCTCAGTTTTTTCAAGAGCCAAGTAGCCAACAAGGTGAATAAGCATTAGTTTTCTTTCTTCATCAGTGATTTTTTAAGAAGGCATCCTTCTTCTCAAGGCTCAATCCTCCCTCGCTTGGTATTCGGTAATAATTGTTCACTCTTTTCTTCTTCCAATCTTGAATCTTCTTCGAAATTATTTTTATTATTCTGTATAAATGATAAATTATAGATGGAATGAATAGAATTTTTTTCCTATTTTTTTTCTATGCAAGTAAATTATTACTGTCACAAATCTAATTTATGCACTTAAAAAATCATAAAACATGATTTATAAAATTTTAATATCTTTACTTGTTCTTGTTCTCATCTAGGTCATCCATGCCAACTTTATTTTTTAGCTTTTCTATTTAGCATAATGAATACTACTTCAATGGTATATCATCTTTTTATCCAGGTTTTATTTTTATTTGAAAAATTATCGACCAAGTAGAGACTTATATTTTATTATTATTATTTTAATTTAAATATGTCTGCTAAAAAATATGATTCCGGGTATACAAAACGTATGAAGAAAAGAAAAATAGAAGAATTTATTCAATCTCAAAAAGGTGCACTTGATAGGTTTATTATTAATAATCAAAATAAAAATGAAAATTTAGAAAATAATATAATTGAAAATTTAAATGAAAAACTAATTGAATTTTCATCTGAAGGTAATTCTTTACCACAAAAAGAAATCTGTCAAGAATTTTTTAATGATCACAAATCTAATTCATCATATACTAATATTAACAAAGAAGATAATAAAAATTCAAAAACTGAAGACGACTTAATAGGTCATGATGATAATTTTTTTTAATAATATTGATGAAACTATTATTCAAAATAAATATGATCCGCACATTGGAAAAATATAAATACAAATTTAATAGATTTATTAGTTGAAAAAGGTCCAATTAGAGAAATTAATATTTCTTTTCCAAATGATGAAAATTCTAGGCATTTTTCTATGATTCATTACATTCGAAAATTACCAAATGGAGAAAAACATGATCGAAAATGGTTAATATATTCTAAAGAGTTAGATAAAGTATTTTGCTTTTGTTGTAAATTATTTAGTCAAAAATCAATTACAATTCAATTAGCAAACGAAGGATGTCGAGATTAGAAAAATCTTAGTGCCAAACTTAAAAGTCATGAAATAAGCAGTGAACATATTATAAATATGAACATTTGGTTTGATATTGAAATGAGATTACTTAAAAATAAAACTATTGATCAAAATTTACAAGAAAAAATAAATAAGAAAAAAGAACATTGGAATAATTTATTAATAAGAATTATTGCTATAGTTAAAAATCTTGCAAAAAATAATTTATCATTTCGAGGTACAAATGAGAAAATTTATCAAGATAATAATGGGAATTTTTTAGGTTTAATAGAAATGATTGCAGAATTTGATCCTATAATGCAAGAACACCTTAAACGTATTCAAAATGGTAAAATTCATAATCATTATCTTGGTCATAATATACAAAATGAGTTAATAAATATATTAGGAAAAGAAGTAAAAATATTATAATTAAAAAAATAAAAGAAGCAAAATACTTTTCAGTTATACTTGATTGTACTCCCGATATAAGTCATCAAGAACAAATGTCTCTTATATTAAGATGTGTAGATATTTCAACAAGTCCAATCAAAATAGAAGAATATTTTATAGAATTTTTAAAAGTAAATGATACATCAGGAAAAGGTCTTTTTGATACGCTTATTAATATAATAAAAGAAATTGAACTTGATGTAAATGACATAAGAGGACAAGGATATGATAATGGGGCAAATATGAAAGGTAAACAACAAGGCGTACAAAAGAGATTGTTAGATATAAATTCTAGAGCTTTTTATACACCATGTGGTTGTCATAGTCTTAATTTAGTACTATGTGATATGGCTAATTCTTGTCCTAGTGCTATAACATTTTTTGGTGTGATACAACGTATTTACTCATTATTTTCTTCTTCTACAAAAAGATGGAAAATTTTACAAGACCACGTTTCTAATTTAACTCTTAAACCATTATCACAAACACGTTGGGAAAGCCATCTTGAAAGTGTTAAAGCAATAAAATATCAAGCTCCACAAATAAGAGAAGCTTTATATAAACTTGCAGAAACTAGTGATGATCCTAAAATAAAAAGTGAAGCAAATTCTTTAGCAACATATGAGTTCGAAAATTTTGAATTTTTATTAGGTATGGTTATTTGGTATGATATATTATTCGCAGTTAATACTGTTAGTAAATTTTTACAATATAAAGATATGAACATTGCTATTGCATTAGATCAGTTAAAAGGTCTTGTTTCTTTTTTCAATGATTATAGAGAAAATGGATTCATATCTGCTGTAATTTCTGCCAAAGAGATTGCAAATGAAATGAATATACAACCAAAATTTCGTGAAAAACGTGTAATTAGAAGAAATAAACGATTTGATGAGAATACAATTAATGAGGTAAAACTTTCACCTGAAGAATCTTTTAAAATAAATTACTTTAATTATATTATTGATCATGCTATTTCTTCACTTCAAAGTAGGTTTGAACAATTTAAAATATATGAAGATAATTTTAATTTTTTATATGAAGTAGAAAAGTTAAAATTGCTTGATGATAATTTTTTTAAAAATAAAATGTTTAAATCTTGAAAAAATTTTTAACACAGAATATGTTATCTGATATTGATGGTTTAGATTTATTTTCAGAATTAAAAGTTTTAAAAGAAATAATAAATCCAGAATTAAAAACCGCAATTGAGGTATTGAATCTTATAAAAAAATTAAATTCTTTTCCTAATGCATGAATAGCTTATAGAATATTATTAACTATACCTGTTAGTGTAGCTTCAGCAGAAAGAAGTTTTTCAAAATTAAAATTAATAAAGTCTTATTTACATTCAACAATGTCTCAAGAAAGATTAAATAATCTAGCAATTTTATCAATTGAAAAAAAATATTATCAAAACTTGAATATAAAAATTTAATTAATAATTTTGCTTCTCAAAAAGTTAGAAAATTAAATTTTAAATAAAAATTTATTTTTAAATTAATATTTTATTTTTAAAAAAAAATTTAACCCACCATTGTCTGTCCCAAGTCCGAATGAAAAAGGGTGAGGGAAAATTTTTATTGTTAAAAAATTATTAAAGATTAAAAAATAATTTAGCCTAGGCCCTCATGGAATCTTGAGACGGCCCTGCCGCTGTCATTGCTAGTCACCGGCTCGCCGCCCTCGGAGAGTGCCTGATCGGTCACGGTGACCGATCAGGAAGTTTGTCGTGAATGGACGCGCAACTTTTGTCGCTCAGGAAATCAAATCCTTATATATATATATATATATATATATATATATATATATATATATATATATATATATATATATATATATATATATATATATACTATTTCTCCTCCATGTTGCCCACGGTAACAGATCAAAGCAAAGCCCTCTTCTTTCAATGTTGCCCATGGACTGTTGCTCACGTTGCAACACCAGCCAAACATTCCCTTCCACAGTAGAAAATCCATCTCAAAAACCCTTATCTTCTGTGATGCGCTGGCGATTGAGAGTTGCGACAAGGTTGCGTGCAATGGGAAGAAGATGAAGTTAGAAGGGATCATCGACGTTCCTCTGAGATGGAGTTTCGTCGAAGAGGGATAAGTCGCCGTCGCCTTGCGCCGCCCGGTTGCTCACGCGAGAAGGAGAGATCGCGATGGGAGGTTTCGGCGCAAGGAATTAAGTGAGGAATTTGGAAATTAAGGTTATATATATATATATATATACAAAAATGATCTTCTGCGGACCGCGTACGTGACACTGCCTGATCGGTCAGGTTGACTGATCAACCGCTACCCAATGCCGACGAGTTCACCGCTACTCCGACGGGGTTCACCGTACCCGACGGGTTCACCGCATCCCCCTAGGGTTATAGTTTTGTTCAGGAGCGAGGCTGAAGGTCGCTGATGGTGTTCGATCGACGATCCCCACCATTGACGCAGCGCCTGCGTGACCGATCAGGCAGTTGCCTGATCGATCTGGCGCTGTAGTCCGCACACGGTCCGCAACAGATCAGAATTATATATATATATATATATATATATATATATATATATATATATAGACCTATTTATAAAAAGCCCTCTCAATTTTTCTGTATTTAGTAGCCCCAGAGGAGTTTGAGTTAGATGCTTTGTCTGTTAGATTGTAAGTCGAATTGGTTTGCGCTTATGTATGTTTTGATTTTTATTTCCAATCGTAGAGGTTGTTGTATAACTGCATGATTATATTTTTATTTTTTATTCCAACTGTATTAGTTAAAAGTATTGTTTGACCATGTAAACTTTTATATTTGTGGAATCCATTATATAAGAGAGATGATACAAGAGAGGTATTATTTGATTTTTATGGATCGTGAGCGGCTCCTCCCCGGAGAGCGTCTATAGAGCGTGATTGAAATCAGAGCAGGTTTACAAATACAAAACATGGACTGACATGGTCATAAAATACAACACATTGTATGACATTTTTCCTACTAATACGTGGCAAAAAAAACACACACTGTTCTTACTGCAATAATATGACAAAAAACAGAATCCACTTCAACTAACAAAAATATATCTTTAATTAGAGTAATGATTAGGACAGTGAATGGGACAGTAAATAACATACAATTAATATGTACACGTTCGATCGCCGATCGAATCTCAATAACTCAGTCAACAACGAAGATAATTCACCATCCTCACCGAGGCTCACCCGTCGACCGGCACACACAGGAACACATATCATCAAAGAATTTTTCAATTTTGTTGTCTGTTTATGCTCTATTATCCAAAAACAAACCAAAAAAAAAAACAATCGGACAAGCTTCTAGAATCGACCTCCCATCACGCTTGCAATACACAGGCATCTCTACAACGGAAGCAGCAATCTTAGCAGAGCAAGACTCCGGATGATTAAGCGGGCAGCAGCCTCTTAATTCCGGCCTTCTGCTCCGGACTGAGCCTCGATGGGAATTTGATATCGAATTTGATCCTCAGCTTTCCTCTCTTGCTCGGATCCTTGGGCAATGGCATGCCTTCCCCAGGAACAACCTCCTCATAACCAGGATGAATCGGATTGTTTATAGGAATCGTCAGGCTTCTGCCATCCAACGTCGTCAAATGCGCCGTGTAGCCGGTTAATGCCTCCACGAGGGAGATCTTTTGTATCGCGACGAGGTCGTTCCCCTCCCTCGTGAACACAGGATGCGGCTTCTCGTCTATGATGAAGACGATGTCAGCAGGGATCACATTTGGGCGCTCGTTTCCTTTCTCCGGGAATGTGATCTTCGTGCCCTTCTTCCAACCGGGTTTTATATCGATCGTGAGGATTTCCTCGACGGTCAAAGTTTTCCTGAATCGATTAGCGACGTTTGAGAAGGAAGAAACATGACGGATAAAGCTAAATGGGAAGAGAACAGTGTCGAGAGACTCACCCACTTGGATCAGCGATCTCTCTGGAGATCTTCATCTTCTTGGTGGTGCCTTTGTACAACTCCTCCAGGCTGCAAAGGAGCACGTTCTCGATCGGAGCAGCCTTCTGCAGCCGGCGTGAGCTCGTCGGCACCTCCGCCCCGCCGAACGCCGCCGATCCCAAGATGTCGTCGCCGAAAAGGGAGCTGGAGAACCGCGCCCCGCTGCCGCGCACGCCTCCGTTGCTTGTTCCTCCAGCCATGCCGCCGAATGGACTAGAGAAGCCGAAGAACTCCGCGAATATATCGTCGGCGTTCCTGGGGTTGAACCGGAAGACGGTGGGGCCGCCGCCGGAGAAAAAGGAAGCGCTGCCGGAGCCGTCGGTCCCTGGCGGCGGAACCTCCCCCTTCAGCCCTTCTTCGCCGTATTGGTCGTAAATTGCGCGCTTCTGAGGGTCGCTTAACACCTGCGGTGAGGGGAATGTTAAAGATCCCATTTTGAAGACGAAAATAGGTTAAAAAACAGATCTTTTAGCCAAAATTCTCCAGCAAAGATCGAGTTCTTGAAAGGGGGAAAAAAACAGTTACCTCGTACGCCTCGGAGATTTGCTTAAACTTGGCCTCGGCTTCGCTCTTGTTGTTGGGGTTCTTGTCGGGGTGCCACTTCATGGCGAGCTTCCGGTAGGCCTTCTTTAGGTCATCGTCCTTGGCCCCCTTGTCGACCCCTAGGACCTTGTAGTAGTCGGCGCCCATTTTTCCAAAGTATCTTCTTGTTCTTCGCTGTATCGCTTGCTTGAATTCGATCCGCGAGGCAGACGGAATAAATATGGGGAGCTTCGTGGGAGAGAAAGAGGTCGAAGAACAGTCCGGAGAGGATGTTGGGATATTGTAGAACCTTCGCGAAAAGTCCAGCTGGAGCGAATTTTCAATTTACTCCTTCGAAAGTTTGAGGACAGATTTTACCCTTTGTCCCGTCTGTTCAACTCGTCGTCGACGACCGACGAATCATCCGATCGTTGATAAATACCATCGTCTTTCGGCCGCCCTCCCAAATAAAACTATACCATGAGGTGTACGGTGAACCCATCAGGATCATCACAATTACGATCTTGTCGGGTTCACAGTCGAATTCGGAGAAATTACAATTGCGACGATTCCAATCGGTTCACCGTTCTTTCATGATATCATTTGATTTGGGACGATGATTAAAAATCATTGTTGATATCCGATCGACGATTGGACGACTCGTCGGCCATCACCAACGAAGGTGAGGGTGAGGGTGAGGGTGAGGGTGAGACAGGCGGGACAGGACAAGAGGATCCGGTGTGCGAAAGTTTTATTTTCGTAAATTTCCTCTCAAATTTTATTCAAATTATTATTATCGTTGTTTCTTAATTATTAATAACATTAATTTACCTGACATATTAATGATTTCTGGTATGCCATGTTAGCATTGTCGAGAATTAAGCTAAATTGATAAAAATACAAGGATATTAGAAATAATTTAACAACTTTAAAACTCATGGGCAATAATATTAGTCTTTTACAAAAATATAGTCTATTACTCAAATATCAAATAATTTTAATCCTTCAATTAGTGCTTTATAATTAACCAATTTATATTTGTTTAAGAAAATTAAGTGACTATGCTTGACCTCATTAAAATCCATTAAATAAAATGTTAAGATTGTAATATATATAGTTAATATCTCAATTTATCTTGTTAGACAATTTTTATATATCAGATTGATAAACAGATAAAATTAATATTCATCTAAATTATAATTAACAAAATATCGGGGTGATCATTTATTCAAATCATACAGTAATTAATATTCATATAATACTTTTTTTTAAACTCTTCATTGTTTCTCTCATTTCACTATGCAATCGAAGCTAAGTCAACATTGTCAGCAAAAAAACAGAGTCATGCTACCTAAAAATTGGAAAAGGATGAAGTTTGTGATGGGTGATAACTTCAAACTGGTTCGTGATTACATATTATTATCTTTAAATTTCAATAATCTACTCGAGTTCTTAGGCCCGATCATGATTTGGAATCATCGATTCGACAATTCAGAACTGTCAGTTCGACAGTTCATGAGAGGTCAACTCTTAATCAAAATCTTCCAAGATAGTTACGGTTCACAGTTCGGAATCGTTCGTTCACGATTCGGTTCACGGTTCGCCATAGTTTACGATGGTTCGAGATTATTATATTAAAAAAATTAATTTTAAAATATAAAATTTATTAGAAAGGACTTGCACTTATTTAAGTTATCTACGTATCCTCTTAGGGTATAGAAGAATCAAAGTATACGTAGTTCTTTTACAATTTTTACTTTTTATAATTTTCATCACTCACTTCCATTTCCTCCCGTTCCCGTTGTATTCGTTCATTCGGTATCAAATTATTCGACTTCGTCTTTTGAAAATTGTATTCCTTGGATTTTTTTCTCGGCTCTGATTCAATTGTCTAGTAATGATTAAGTTTCCAATGAGTCGGGAGACATAGTTGATTGTCGTTTATCTAATATATTGCCGTCGACACTGAACGTCTGCTCCACAACAACAATTGACACTGAACAAGCTAAATTTCGTAATCACGCAAAGAACAAGAAAGCTTTGAGTCTTTGTGACCACCATTTTAAGATATCGAAATCTTCGTTATCTACTTCATTAAAATCAAAAGAAGTCGTAAAATAATTGTCAAGTTTATGTGCGGAACTTGAGGATCCTCGTGGACATTTTATTCGTTCTTTTAATAAAAGTTGTGTTTTTGTAAGTTTTAAATTAGCATTAGTATACTATTGTGTTTAAGAAATATTAGTTTATATTTCATATTTAATATAATATTATTATAAAGATCATATAAATAGTTTCAAATATTATATATAATATTAACTAGATCTAGAGAAGAATAATTTTTAATAGAAATTAAAGCGTAATAATATAAAGTTAATATTTCTTGTAAAACTTCTAATTTAAATCTAGTATTTAAAACAAATGCAATTAAATACATTTTAGAAATAAAATAATAATAAAAATATTTTTCTAGTTTAGTTTTCATAACTAATATGGAAGAAGTTAAAGTTTCATTATTAATACGGTAATTTATCAAAAGGCGTACCCAAGAATAGGTATTTATCAAAATGCGTACCATGGTTTCATTTTCACCAAAGGGCGCACTCATTATAGTGAACTTCCTCTTATACCCCTCCTATTATCTATTGTCTTTCTCTTTCTCTCTTAGTAATAAATTCTGAGACGTCAGCACATGCAACGTGACTTAATTACTGACTTTTATTTAAAAATAATTATTAAGGAATCGGCGGTAAATTAAAAAACATAAGGTAAAAATTAAAAAAATATTTCACTTAAAATTTTTTTCATCCAACGTTATTTAAAAATATAAATAAATGATTTTTATTTTTGATTAATAAAAATTAATATATTAAATAATATTTAATAAATATATTAATGTATAAAAAGTTTTTTGAAACAAACTATTGGATTTAAAAATATAAATAAATAGTTTTTATATTTAATTAATAGAAATTAATATATTAAATAATATTTAATAAATATATTAATGTATAAAAAAAAATTTTGAGAAAAATTGACCTTGGGCCTGAATCAATAGATTTCAGGCCCACGCTGGGCCTGAAAATTTTTATTTCAGACCCATGTTGGGCCTGAAATCTTTTGATTCAGGCCCGACGTGAACTCAAATTTTTTTTCTATTTTAAAAATAGATTAATATATAATAAAACCTATCAAAATACTTAATTTCAGATTCAAACGCAGGGCCTGAAGTCATTCCAGGAGGGTCTGAAGTCAAATAACTTCAGATCCTATAAATAATTAATTTAATAAATAATAATTAAACATAAAAAATATTTTTAATATTAAAAATTTTCAATGCCCTTTGGCTTGAAGTCATCCGACTTCAGGCCCTCCTTAAGTCATCCGACTTCAGGCCTAAGGAGGCCTGAAGTCTGATGACTTCAGGCCCTCCATCATTAAATATATAAAATATAAAAAACTTTTTTATAAAAAAGTATAATATATAATTACATATTATTTATAATTTTTATAAAAAATATAATATATACTTACTTAATAATAAAATGCTATAGGAGTGGTTTAGGTATATCAGTGAGTTTTAAGCAAAACTCACTGATAGACCTACCATATTTGAAAATCTGAAAACTCTATATCAGTAGACATGGTTGAGCTAGGAGATGAGATTTTGGGTGTCGAAACCTCTAATCTTGCTGTATCACCAATGCTATAGGAGTGGTTTAGGTATATCAGTGAGTTTTGAGCAAAACTCACTGATGGACCTACCATATTTGGAATTCTGAAAACTCTATATCAGTAGACAGGGTTGAGCTAGGAGATGAGATTTTGGGTGCCGAAACCTCTTATCTTGCTGTATCACCAATGCTATAGGAGTGGTTTAGGTATATCAGTGAGTTTTGAGCAAAATTCACTGATAGACCTACCATATTTGAAATTCTGAAAACTCTATATCAGTAGACAGGGTTGAGCTAGGAGATGAGATTGTGGGTGTCGAACCCTCTAATCTTGCTGTATCACTAATGCTATAGGAGTGGTTTAGGTATATCAGTGAGTTTTGAGCAAAACTCACTGATAGACCTACTATATTGACAAATATTACTATTTTGACAAATATGTGATTCATCAAAAACTCTATATTGTTCAGTTGTATAGTTAAATACTTTTAAAATTTCACAAATATTACTATTTTGAGATAATAAATCTTTATATTAAAATGAATCTTGTAATAATTGAAATGTTGAATTCCAACGTATTAGAACATCACATGGAAATTTTTTAGATCTCATTCCATTAGCTTTACAAAATCTATCCCATTGTTTCATCATAGATGGATGCGACCATAGATATGAAATTGCGATTCTAATTAGTTTAATATAATTTTCTAAAACACATCAATTTAAAACATAGCATACACAACAAATATGAAATAATAAACCACCAATAACAGGTTAACAAACAAATTTTAGTTTGTCTATAGAAGCGGGATATTAAAACCAGCATTATCTAATGATAATGAAAATATTTTTTGAGTCAATCTATATTCTTCTAAAATTAAACATAATAACTGTGCAATGTTATGAGCAATATGTGATTCATCGAAAACTCTATAAGCTATCAATCTTTTTTGGAGGATCCAAGAGTTATCGATCCAATGGCAAGTCACACCCATATAAGAATGAGTTTGTCAATGATCACTCCAAATATCGGAACACAAAGAAACTTTATTATTTAATTTACTAAATTTATTAATTAAATTCTTTTTTCTTGTTTTACTAATCTTTTAATTGTATTAGTAAGTGCAATCCTAGGAACACGTTTAACACATAGATTAAGAGAATCTTTACAAAAATCTTCAAATGTGCATTTAGATGCAAAACTAAAAGAAAGATGTTTTACGGAAACATATTTAGCTAACGATTCTCTTAATTTATTATCAGAATATAAAAATAAACCAAAATCAATACTACTATCATTAGAAAATCTTGATAATTGTGCTTGAGAGTGGTCGAGTGGATATTTCGTCCGGTGCTTCGTTTCTACTTGTCGTTTCAATGACTCATAGTCGCCGTTAGCTTGGAATTTATAAGAACATTGCAATGCTTACATTTTGCACGCAATTCTTCCAACGGAAGTGTGACCATCTCAAAATGTTTAGTGAAAATAAAAGATTTTTAAAGGAGGATTTTTTTCGAATATTAGAAGTAATTGCATCGGTACTTCCTTGTTTTTCGGGCATCGGAAGGTGCTAGGGTTGAGCCTCGGTCTTATTATCGGTGGGTTGAATTTGAATGTCGGGATCCTCGTGCGATATTTCTTTCCCCTCCGAGATCAAGATGATGAAGCTCCATGACCTCCTTCCATTATCGTCGAAAGATGGAGTCAAAAACGCATATAGAATATGAAATTGAGAATGAAATTAAGTAGAGAAGATGTGTGTGAAAATGATGAAATAAACTCCCTATTTATATAGTTTAGATCATAACGGTCACTAAATCTTAGCCATTGATCAAAAAACTATCAAATGATCTTAAACGTTGAAAAAAACAAAAAAATCGAAAACAAAAACTCCCCAACGACTCCGAACCATCGGTTAACTAGCGGTTCGGAGCCGTTGGAACTGGCGGTTCGAACCATTAGATATTAGAAAAAAATCTAATATTGGGCCCATTGGGCATGATATGAATTATATCAAGCCCAACGACCCCAATGTGTGATTTTTTCTCGATTCTTCGTTATTACATTTTAACACCTCGGAAAGGTCGAAATAAATAATCAATAATATATTTAAACTTCTTGTAACTTCAGAAACCCACGGGAACTAAAATTTATGCAATCGGAGCTCT
Source organism: Boesenbergia rotunda (assembly GCA_024364735.1). Lineage (NCBI taxonomy): Eukaryota > Viridiplantae > Streptophyta > Magnoliopsida > Zingiberales > Zingiberaceae > Boesenbergia > Boesenbergia rotunda. Next base: position 136,453 of record JAGFNQ010004157.1, on the reverse strand, counting down.
CTAAGTCAAATAAATGAGTTTTGATTAAAAAATATAATATTCGACCCATTGACCTGATATGATTCATATCATGCCAACGTTTGACCCAATATTAGATTTTTTTTTTATTCTTCGTTATTACAATTTTAAACCTCGGAGAGTTCGAAACAAATAATAGATAACATATTTAAACTCTTTGTAACCTCAAAAATCTACGGGAACTGAAATTTTTACAATCGGAGCTCTCTAGGTCAAATCAGTGGATTTTGATGAAAACCCACTAATTTGATCTAGAGAGCTCCGATTGTAAAAATTTTAATTTCTGTAGATTTCTGAGGTTATAAGGAGTTCAAATATATTATTTATTGTTTATTTCGACCTCTCCGAGGTGTTAAAATGTAATAAAGGAGAATCGAAAAAAATCACACACTGGGGTTCTCGATTAATCGTTATTACATTTTAACATTTCGGAGAAGTCCAAATAAATAATGGATATCATATTTGAACTCCTTGTAACCTCAAAAATTCACGGGAACTGAAATTTATGAAATCGGAGCTCTCTAGGTCAATCAATGGATTTTGGTCAAAATCCACTGATTTGAACTAGAGAGCTTTGATTGTAAAAATTTCAGTTCTCGTGAATTTCTGAGGTTACAAGGAGTTCAAATATACTATCCATTGTTTATTTGGACTTCTCCGATGTGTTAAAATATAATAAGGAAGAATCAAGAAGATCACACATTAGGGTGTTGGGTCTGATATTATCTTTTAGTTTTAATTTAATAAAAGAATTTTTTAAATAATTTAAATATTAATAGAGCAAATCTAAATCTAAAAACACTCATGTTTCAACTCATTTCCATTTGATGATAAAATTTTATTTTATTTTTCTTTTAATTCTTAAATTTTATTTTTGAAAAAAAACTCAAGTAAAAATTAAAAAATAGAGAACTTCAGAACAATGCAAAAATAATGATGGATTAATGCATCGCTGGACGAAGCTGATCAGAGATCTCTCATAGCCCAAAATAGTCGATGTCCCAACCGTCGTCGCTGTCGCAGTCAACGTCGGTCCTATCGAAGTCGAATAGCTTTCATATCAGGCCGATGTTGGGCCTGATATGAAAAATATCAGGGCCAATGCGAGCCTGATATGAAAAATATCAGGTCCAACATGAGCCTGATATTTTTTCCATGTTATGTATGCATCCATCTAAAAGATAGAAGAAAGAGAAGAGGAAATAGAAAGAAAATGTATGCAAAAGAGGGAGGAATGAGAAGAGAGAAGAAAAAAGAGAAAATATATGTAAAGGGCGAAACGCTCGCCCTAGCGGCCAGTTCGCCCATGACAAACGGAGAGGTAAATCAAGTTATCATGGTGGTGAGCGTGCGAGGAATAATATAGCAGATAGGATTTATCGTACGCAAAGAAAAAGAGAAAGGATGCATAAGAGAGAGAGGGAAAAAAATATAATTATATGCATATAAATTAGATTTGACAGTAGGATAAAATATAAAGAGTATTAAAAAAATATACTTTTTGATAAATATCAAAATAATTTACACTTTTTATTAATTCAAAAAGTTACATATAAAATATCGTTGTATCTTCTCCTTCATAGATATATTCTCTTATTTGATTGTAATTGAATAGACAATGACTTTAAAATAATATAAATTATTGAAATTAGTAAATAATTTTTTAGTCTTCAATTTTAGAAAAACTCTGGCAATTCTTGAGATGGCTTTGTCCAAGCCATTAAGCTAATACGATCAATTGACACTTATAGCAAGAATGATATTCCACAGTTACCATTCCGCCTCCGTGATTAACCTCTTTGGACCGTGAGACAGACTAATAGGGATCTTGAGGCGAGGGTTATTGTCTGTTTTTCAGAAAGCCATCCCACGGACACCTCTATCCAGTCATCGCTATTTTATTCGTATCAAGCTCCAATTTGGTTCAATAATTCTCGAACAAATGGAAGTGAACATTTCAGTTAAAAATTGAGAAGAAGGGCAGGCAATCAACAAGCAGTCAGATTCATTAACTACCAATGTACCAGCACACAAGGAACCATCGTCAGTGACATATTGAAATGCAACAGTTTCCAAATCGATAATCAGAGACCAATCCAATTCCACTGAATTAATAGAGTGATTTCAACCAAACTAAATCTGAACTTGGTTCAAGTGGAAAAACGAGAAACAGCCACGTCATGGTTCAATTGCAGAACTGGTTATGGTATCGTTCCACATTGAAATACAGACATATGAATGTAAATCAGTTCAAAGAGGTACTTTGTCAATTATACAACCGTCAGAATTGTGGCCCTGCACTAAAATTTTGCATGGCCATTTTGAAGCTGGTAAAACCCAAGCTAGAAACCCATTAACCACCACCATCTGCTCTAAAAGGGTAATTATTAATCTAAATACCAGAATGAGTTATAGCCTCACCAAGCTCGTGCAGATGCTCCTGCAGCTTATCTATTCAATCTGTTAATTAAAGAATTAAAATCAACTGCCTGACCATTCTCAACCATCCACTGGATAGCGCTTAATGCCAGATTCCTATCATAACCCATCGCAACTGCTTTCTCAAGAATTTCCTCACACGGGCGATTGTGCATCAGCCGGGGGTCATGGTGTAGATCTGCACTAGGAGGCTGTTGCTGATTCCCAGCAGACGGCCGAAGGTTGCTCGGAGAATAGTTGTAAGCAGGGTCGTAAGCTTGTAAATTGTACGGGGTTGGTGAATACATTGCACCAGCACTGCTCATGTAAGAACCCTTGCTAAGCTCTGGCTCCAAAGAACTCCAGCCAACTGAATTGTGTTTAGATTGCATTGTAGGATGATTTGTGGGTGGTCGAGATACAGAGGCATCAGCAGATCCATAACTAAACGGAACAACTTCAGCGCAGATTGCAACAGGTTGCAGGCCTCCTGAATTAGCAACTTGTACGGGCATGGTACTGCAAAATGTTTTGGGAACAGGATTCACAGCTGAGTTGTGTAAGTAAGATACGATGATACGACTTGAGGCTTGACTTGAGCATGTGAAACAGGTGGTTGATGTTGCATTACCAGTTGCTGAAATTGCTGATCTGATTGAGGGGGCAACAGCTGCTTGTATTGAGAAGATGGTGGAGATTGATTCTGGTTTACTATCAGAGTCTGTGTTTGTGTTGCTTGAATGGGGGCGTCTTGCAACTGGGATCTATGTAGAACAAACTGTAGATCAGGTTGTGTAGGTAGACCATCTTTATACTGCGGCAAAGGTTGATGCACATAATAGTATTTGCCAGCCTCATCAACTACAATTTGACCTTGGTGGATGCTAGGAGTGGCAGGTGCTTGATGCAGCATCAGTAGTTCTTTATATGGTGGGACTTGCCGAGAAGCTCCTGCAGGAGAAGGAGCCTGAGGTGGAACAAGAGCTAGATGTAGGTTTGCAGTATGGTCCAACACTGGTCGGACAATAGCATTTTCACTCTTCTGCAAAGTTTCTTTCTGTAAAATTTGAAGCTTCGCCAATTCCTTTCGAGTTTCAGCAAGTTCTTGCTTGTCTCTCAGAATATAGACAGACCTATGGATCTGATGTAGCAAATGTATTTACATTCTAGAGAGGAACAAATCATATCATATAAGCATATAAAGAGCAATTCCTACTTCCCAACTTAAGACTTTTTAAATATCATATAAACCAATTGAAAGTGCAGATTAGACTATGAGATAGCATGATATTAATATGTACAATATCAATATATCATTAATTATAGCATGACATACACCACTTGATTGAGTTCTTTTATCAATGAAGGCATTCATATGAAATAAACATAAGTTCATTTGCATGAATACTAATAAAACTCAAAAGGAAAAATTCTATTGGATACAAGAAACCAAGAACAGGGACTTGCATTGTTAAAATATCAATTTAAAGTTTAAATAGCAACTTTCATTTGTATAGTTTTTTATTTAGTTGGGTACAAGGAAATGATGTAAGACCAACAAATATCATATGGGATCCACATGCTGCCTACCTCTTGAATATGCTTCTCCACAGACTTGAACTTCGAATCATTATCACTTCGGTCCTGGATGAAATCAGCTCGAAATTCACCAACCGACCGTTCAAGCTTATAGCAATGTATCTCCAGTTGCGCCAAACGGCCACTGATACCCTCAAGAACAAGAAGTACTTCATCAACATATTTCTTCATGCATTTCTCGACGCAACATATCATGCTTTCCTTAGAATAATCTTCTTGTTCATAAATACTAAATAATGACCTGCCCATTTCATTATCACTTGTTTCCTGCGGGCAGAGCATAAACAGGCTAGAAACAATAAGATTAATGTCAACATATTAATATTATGTCTAGTAAGTAAAGACATTTAAACGAAAAGTAAGGTCAACATAGAGATAAAAAATTCAAGCGGATAACTGATTCATTCAACATTGACTTTTGAGTGAATCTAACACGATCAATGACAGACTGAAGCAAACAGATAACGCTATTGCTAACCATGATAAAATAAACACAGTTCGAAAATTGTCGTCAAAGAGACGCAAAAGATGAAACATTATGTCAGGAAAATAAAAAATAAAAAACCCTAATTCCCAGCGCTATACCTGCATATGACGTTGAAAGAATCATCTCACGACATAAACAGAACTACTAATTTCAAGTAATCTGCAACTAAACCAGGAAATTTTCCAGCGAATACCTAGAACCAACAAAAGCGAAGAAGCAGAAGAAGAAGACGCGAGAGACGATTACCCGAGGATCTGTCCGATCGACGAATGAAAGATCGCGGGCGTCGGAACAATCATAGGAGCCGAAAACATCAACAGCACCCAAAGCGAACGACCTGGAGACCGAGGCGGTTCGGCTAGAGGATCCACCCGACGCCATGGGAGCTGAGACGATGGCTGCAAGCCTTCGAAAAGCAGAGGCGGCGACTGAAGTAAGCGGAAAGGAGCGTGGGGATTGTTTAAACAGAGAAGTTGTTCCGCAAGGACATCTGATACTAACACGTGAAACGATATGTCGTTATTTCTTTTTGTTTATTTATTTGATCCCCTGAGATTGGGCGGTGCGGGGTGGTAATTTTGACCCTTTAAAAATTAAAAAATATTAATTTAATTAAAAATATAGAAAAAAATTATTTGAAAATAAAAATAAAAATATATAATTAAATTTAAACATCTTTAATGTTCATTAAAATTATAAAACAATCATAATAGATTTTTATAAGTTAAAAAATTAATTTAATATGAAAATAAATAGAAAAAGATATGATTTAATATGAAATAAATAGAAAAAAATATAATTTAATATGAAAATAAATAGGAAAGAATATAAATTAATTTTAAATATTTTTAATAATAATTTAAAAATTAAAAAAGATTAAGAAGGACAAATTCTAGCGGTGATTCAGCCATTTAGCACTTAAATAAAAAATTTTAAAAATATAATTTGAAAGTCAATATATAGTTCGGTCGGTAACGATTGGAATTTTTTAATAAAATAAAATAATCTTCTACTTAATGAGCTCTGATTAAAATCAAATAATTCTAAAATTAATCAAATCAAATAAAATATTTTAATGAATAATTTTAATATAATTAATTTTTTTTGATTAATTTATTTTTATTTTTACTGAGATGTGACAGAACACCTGACCAACCACATGCTTCATGGGCCCTTGCCAGGAGCTAAACGCAGGCGAAGTATCTCCTACACCTCTTACTGCCACTTCTCGCTCCGAGGTTGCCTTGTGGCCAACGGTTTCATGTAGGCGCTCTCTGCCAACTGCACGGGTTGATATACCAGCCGGCCACGTACGTGTCGAGCTAGCTGCTGCTGCTGCAGCGCGCGCACAGCTCTATCAGATATGCTGACTGGTTTGAGCGAATTGGTCAGCGAGATGGATCACGAGAAGCATGATCCGTTGGCACATGCAGCAGTACGTACTAAAATGGAATCATGCAGCAAAAATCTCGTAAACATGAGCAATATAATTAATTCGCCATCAAAACATTTAAATGAAGCAAAATAGATCCTTCTTACTTCTGGTAAGAAATTAAAGAGATCCTTTGGTTAGAAATTTCAAAAAGTTAGATTGAACGATGTAACGCAGCAGCAGTGCACAGTGCAGTGCAGTGCAATCAATTGAAGCCAGATGAGCCTGCACTGTAGTCCTTTCGATCATCACTATTCACTCCTCATCATCGAGTCACACATGCATGTTATGAGACAGTGACCTCTGAGTCTGATCGCTAGTCTACTTCTCAAACACCCCAAGCCTGTTGTCACTCAGCCTTGATCTGTAGGCAGCCTTCTTGTACTCCTCCCATGTGAACTCCCTGTAGCGGCTCTGCTCCTCCTCCCCCATCACTTGCGGCAATGGTGCAATCCTCTCCCCCAGCGCTGGCCCAAAGAAATAGATCATGGACACCCTCGTGTCCACCCCATTGGCCACCACCCTATGCTTCACGCTCAGGAATCTCCCATTTGTCAGAACCTGCACCCATTATAATTCAATTACTTGCGTGCTACGTATTAATAAACCTTTGGTTAGTTAGTTAACAGTCCGAGATCACCTGTAGGGCGTCACCGACGTTGATGAAGAAGGATTCCTCGTCAGGAGCCACTGGAATCCAGCTCCCGTCCTTGAGTGAAATCTGCAAGCCAGAGGTGTTGTTTGAACGCAGAACAGATATGACCTGTGGGTCAGTGTGCTCTCCGAAGCCGGTCAGGTTGGAATTGAAGCCGCGGAGGAGTTGCAGCGGGCAGGGAGGGTAATGGTTGAGTCTAAAGATCCCGTCACTCTGCTCTCCCGTCACTAGCTTGCTCAAGGCGTCTCTCGGCTCGATCGCTAGCCCTTCCGCCATGAGTTCCAGCACCAAAGCAGCAAGCTTCCTAATAGCCGATAAGTACTCCCTCAACGTAGAGCTTCATGCACACGATCACAAAATCACCGATCGATGTTAAAACAGAGTCTCGCTATCTATTAGATACGATGCTTAATTATCTCCGCGTACCTAAATAGGCGTTGCTTCGGAGTCACGGCGAAGAGGAGGTACTCGAGCCAGCCGATGTCGCCATTAGCACCGATGGTTTTATTCCCGTAGCCACCGAAGGAATCGGGAGGGCACGAACCCTGCTTTTCCAAGGGAGGAAGGGAGAAGAAACTCATGGCCTCTGCTTCGAGCCTCCGCATGAGCTCCATAGGAATGCCGTGGTTGGTGACCTTGAACAGCCCGAAGTCTTGACACGCCCTGACGACGAGCTGCGCCGCCGCATTGTCGGGATTGGAGAGGTCGACGACGGGGACGACCGGGACGGAACCGGCGGCCGCCTTGGGCGGCCGAATGCGCGGTATTTGATCCAGGGAGGGATTCGACAAGACGACCATCGTGGAAGGGGAATTCAATTGAAACAGAGCAGCAAAGGACCGGCGCGAGGTGGCCGCTTATATAGTGGCAGTCCCAGGGACAATTAATTACGCTTTAGTATTCCCTGATTCATTATTAATTTCATGGGACACTAACTTTTTAGTACATGCATTATTCGATCCACAGTCAAAGGTACACGCAGCGATCCAACTCAGTCAGTCACATCCGCTAAGGTAGACCTGACTCTACCATGAATTTGACCATAACACGATGGAGACAGACGACATTGATATAATTAATCCTTCTTTCTTTCAAAACACTGTTAAATTAATTTGGAGCAGGAGTTCCAAAGGGACAAAGGACATGATCTTCTCTGCCTTCGGCCCACAAGCATGGCCAATCCTGAAGTCCTCGACACTAGTGTGCCCAGCGGTTCGGGGGCCCTGCCCATCGGGATCTCCGGTTCAACGAATGTTGTTACCGGGAAATCTAACTCGGTGCATGCATAATACCGATCTTTTTTCCTGAACGACGTGGTCAATGTCGCGAAGGAATCGTGGGGTGGTCATCGTGGGGTGACCTTGGACTGGCGAGTGAGCTGTTGGACGGAAAAGATGGGAGCTGCGAGAGGGGGCTAGCTAGTGGATGAGGAATCTAACGAATCATTGAGTGGGCAGCTAGGAAGATCTCGCAAGCTTTGGCAAGAGGATAACGTACGGAGATCTGGAGGAATGGGAGAGCAGTGAGCTGGTTCAATCGATCGGCCCCGAAATAATGAGGGGATATGAATCTGGAAAACAAGTCGAGCAGGAAAAGCTAGCTAGGCACGAACAACGCAACAGACCAGAAGGGAAGATTAAAGTGCTACCAAAATAATCTACCTCGTTGCTCGTAACAGAGCATCGAACGCGGACATGAATGAACTGTGCTGCTTGTGGGGTTCGATGAGAATCGTTCAGGCCTTGTTTGTTGGATCCAGCAGAAGAGTAGACAACCCACATGAGAACAATCTACTGTCGTGGAGAAATCCAAACTCAGTGGCGTATAATTGTATTGCACACGCAAGGACAATTTTAAACACAACGCACGATTGGGACCGTCTTGCCCGTGCACAGTAGAGACCACGAAAAAGCTATGCATTTGTTGTATGCTGACTTTGTCCAATCCACAGCTAGAAAATAGATGACTACAAGTGCAATAATACTTATCATCGATATCGTAATTACTGAAACACTAAGTGCCACTACCATCACACTTGTTCTCCTATGACATCTATAGATAGAGATGATCGCACACAGTAATCCTCCGTCGAACACTTGGCAGTCGACTGGGCATCAGGCAGTGATGGCCATTAGTAGAGTTACAAGCAGACCGGGAAGAGTCGCGACCCAAGCGCGCGTCGCGGCGGCCGCGCCAGAGACCCCCCACACCCTGACCTCGTCCACAAGAGGGCCGCAGAGCGAGGTGTGATCGTCGCTCCTGGTGTTGTAGTAGACGCTGTAGAAGGCAATGCGCGTGCGATCCGCGCGCGCCGTGAAGGTGATGTTGGCTGGCTGGCTGGTGGCGTTGCCGGTGGGGGCGTAGTGGAAGCTCTGCGCCTGGTCGCCGGCGAATGCCATGACCGCAAGCGGCGCCTGGCAGGAGTCGCCGGCGGCGCCGACGGTGAAGGTGAGGCTGTACTGCTTGTCGGCCGTTGTCTCCGCCATCTGCGATATGATGCCTTCCTTGCCGGAGAGAAGCTCGACGGCGCGCTTACCCTGAGGGACGGAAAAGTGGTCGGAGTCGATATAGCGCACCGCGCGATTGGACTCCACCAACCAGCCGGGGAGGGCCGACATGGCGTCCTCGAGGTTGGTCGGAAGGAGTATGCCGAGGCTGGCGTTTTGGAACATCCACGGGCCTTCCTCGAAGTCCCCGTTCACCACGGCGTTGTCTACAAAATTGATCAACGAATGGTTACGCGGCAGAATCAGACGAGGTACGAGGAAAGATAGAATGAAGACGGCGCGCGCAGCGTGCACCTTTGGGTCGTTCGGGAGCGAAGAGCTTCTTTATGGCAACGTTGTCGATGATGGGGCCGCAAGTGGGGTCGTCCTCCATGCCGGGGTTCTTGAAGCTTAGGAGCGACTCTGTGCCGTCGTCGGCCTCGGCCTGAAATGCCCAGGCGTAGGTGTCCCACCCCTCGACGCTGTAAAGCGTCTGCAGGTCCACCGTCGACGCCGCCGGCGACACCGACACGTTAAGCGATTCCATTTGCGCGCACGTCCGCGCCGCGCTAAACGTGACCGCGTAGGATGCCCCTTTCTCCAGCTGCAGCCCCTGTGATATCTGCGCCTCGTTCCCCAGCCGCACCGCACGAAACCCTGCCGCAAAAACCATTCAAGTCAAACAGAACAGAGCAAAAATTCAGGGGAGAAAAAACATCCATGAAATTAATTAATTAATTACCTTCGGGGACGATAAGAATCATGCCACCTTGCTTCTGCCCGGACTCCACGAGCTCCACCACGCCATTGATGGTCCAGCCGGGGAGGGAGGCGATTCCTTCGCCCAGACCACTGCTAGCGGCCCCGCCGGAGGCCGCAGTCTCGAAATCCCCGTTGTTAATCAAACCTGCACTTTGTTCAATTGCCATATAAATTGTCGAGGAATAAACAATTCCCTTTAAACACTGTTCGTGATGGCACAATGGCAGACAATCTGCTGGAACTAAAACTATTACTTCGTTTAGTGTTCATCTCGATCGGCATAAACAAACTTTTACTTTTTCTAAAGCTCATATTGTTTCACATTGAATCCTGTTCAAGGAATAGATAGATTGTAGGCAGGAATATGAATGACTGAAATTGACATTTGTCGAATAAGATAATCAATCGATCCGGCTTCGGACCATCTCTGTGGGGACGACACTCTTCTATATAAACCCGACGGTGGCATAATGGATAAGAGTAAATGCACTTGAAGTTGAAATTGAAAGAGTTGTTGCGACTCATGCGGAAGACAGCGAAGCAATAAATAATTACTGATGTGTACTACGTAACACAATGTATACGGAATCCCTATGTCAACAACTGCACTGCAGCTAGGTAGCAGGTGCAGAAGGAAGACTAAGAGAAGAAGCAAAAGAAGGCTCTCCGGTGCTTTCGCTATTACAAGAGATTCTTGCAAGGATGTGTAACGACGAGTCAAGAAGAAGAAAAACTAATTAGAATGGCAGTAGGAATGCTATCAGACTGCTAAATTTTTCTTGTTTAGAAGCTTGAAAAGGAATGACAAAAAAAAATAATCCAAATAACCTTCAGAAATTGGGAATCCAGGACGAAAGGCGAACACAGAAGGGTAAGAGGCATACCGTCTTCGACCGCAGCGGAAGAAACGGAATGAGTGAAAAGGAGGAGGACGGTGAGGAAAGGAAGAGGAGTGAGTGGATTCATCTCCGGGAGACAGGACAGTGATGTGACCAGCAGCAGCAGATCAGGAACCGAGGAGAGTGGTTCTCCTCGCTTCGCCCTCTTCCTGCACGCGCTTGGCTCGATGGCAGGCCTTGATTATATTTCCTTTGGTACTATGTTGGGTCAGTGGCAAATGCGAATACTTTATTGCTTCGGCAATTTACCCAATGTTTTTTTAAAAAAAAGATAAATTAGATGAATGAAGAAATTATTTGTGATGGGTGGTCAGAAGTTTATTATTTTAGGGTTCATGTTCCATTTAAAAAAAAGTTTCCTATAAAATATATCGTTGTTGGGATCAATTTTCAACATACAATATTTGAGATAAAAATAAATTAAAAATATAGGTATACTAGAGTAGATGACCCATTGATACAATGGATTGTTCTTTGACTTCGACCTCCTTGAAAAGATGATAAAATTATGGAAAGAAAGTGTTAGAATAGCATTGAGAATTATTCTGTTGATTGCTACTCCAACGCTGTAAGTTAGAAGATCCGTAATTGATTTGGGATAGAAATTAAAAGAGAAAGAAGAAAGAGAGAGTTCTTGTATTTTTTTTTCGAATCCGTCTCTTGTTATTTCTCTTTGTTCTCTTTCCTCTAGTTATTTCTCTTTCGGGACATTAATGACTAATACGTCATTATAGCTGTTATTATGATAATCATTAAAGACAATTATTAGCATACGTCTCAACCATTCGATTAAAGTCTCTTTTACTATTGCGACGCTTCTCATGCCTTTAAATTTAATTACGTATGAAATTTGATTTTAGAGTTATTGGTTAAAACTAACTTAAACCACAAGTTCTCCTCCTTTGACACCATCAAAATGATTGCCCCAAGTAATATTAACCATTGGTATCAATAAAGGATACATTCTTTCTCTAAAAACATCAAACATCAATACCAGTCGACTGCGTCAGTTACCAGTCGACTGGTGCCTTCGAATTGCAAACCCACAGAAGAATCAGTCGATTGATGGGGAATCAGTCGACTGATGCATAGAAATTCTTAGTTTCTGGACCGAACTGTACCAGTCAACTGCCCTCTCCATCAGTCGACTGATACCCTATATTTTCAGCATTTTTGACTCAGTTTCAGAAATGCATAATTAATTTTATAAAACTCCAAAAATTTTCAAATTTTGTGGAGAGATTTGTGACATTCATGTCTACTTGGAAAAAATACGTTTAAAAATGAATTTATCACCGATTCCAAGATTGACACAACACTCAACACTATCCAAATGGTTTATTTTTAACCTTGACCTAAAGTCCTAGTTTTGGCTTCCTCTTGATGTTTCTGCCCATACAAATCCACAATGTATCCTTAGCATTGGTTTATACGACATCTACACATCCAAAATCAATTTTCATGTAATGTGATTCCAATGTCATATTTTTAAGCATAAACCTTACCCTTGATGTGCCAAGTTCCTAGGATTAAGACTCAAATTCGTCTCCAAATCCTTTGACATATTTCACAGCCCATCTAGTCTTCCTGGAGAAATTCTCCAGAAATCCATTGACCATGGGTCTCAACTTGACTCCTAGAGCTCCCCTTTGAGCTTTTAGTCTTAGTCACCTCCATAGGTGACTTATCTATAATTGCAAGGCCACATTGGTGTACCTCCGGTACTTCTTGACCTACAATCCTAATCTTCTTAACTTTGGATACCTTGTCCTTGGTTAAATTCCTTTTCTTCCCTTTAAATGGCTTTTCCTTATCATTTTTGGTCTTCCCTTTGCTATAGTCATATGACATCCTTCCATATGACTTTTCCATTGCATTTGATCTCATAGATCGGTATCCTAGACCCGATCTATCATTGTCAGGGTTTTGACTACTCATCACCATGCCTAAACCCTTAGATCCAATAATGAATCTATCTAGGGTTTTCTCTAATTTATCAAGTTTTGCCTCTCTAGGTTCTTAACCTTAACATCACTATGTCCATCATAGATATTCCTAGATCTACCCATTTGTCTAGGCATGTGTCTCCCTTTCTTTGGATTAATGTCTTGGTCCTTAGGCATAAAAATTCTAGATTTATCATGATACATAAATTTCCTAGGTTTTTGATACACCACATTAGCCATATTTTTATTATGATATCTAAAACCAAAATTAGGCATAGGTAAATAATTTTCATTATTTCTAACATGCATGGAGGAATTTGAAACATGCTTAAAGTTAGGGATTACCTCCCTTACTCTTGTAACTCTCCCCTTGATGTCAGCTTTTCTTCTTCTCCTTCTTTTCCCACTTCCTCAAATGCTCCAATTTCTTAAATTCTCTATTCCTTGAGCATTTGGTGTGGTAGTGTACTAACTCACCACACGTGAATCATCTAATATGCTTTTTCTCCTTCTTTTCCTTACAACCCATGTTAGATGTTAAATAAATTGACTTGGGATTAGGGTTTACCTCCTTTTTATCTAATGGACACTTGTCCTTGTAGTGTCCCTTCTTGTAGCACCCAAAACAAATAATGTGATCTTTTGACTTTGCTTTGGTGGATGTGGATGCTTCTTCTTGCTCCAATATCGAGGATGGTCTTTTCTCCCCCTCAATCCTTGAAGTGGAGATCTCTTCTTTTTCCTTTGATAAAGTGGATGATTCTTCAATTCTTGTGTCACTTCACTTGAGGACATGGATGAGTCTTTTTCTTCTTTCTCCTCTTCTTTGGATGTTGAGCTTCTTTCCTCATCCAATTGGTCATTCTCCTCTTCTTGGACCATTAAGCCCATCTCATGGGCCTCTTCTTCTTCCTCTACTCGTGTAGGATTTTCATGAAGCACTATCATCTTGCTCCATAGTTCAAGTGCATTTTTGTAGTCATCTACACCACTAATTATATCATTAGGTAAAACATTAAGTAGAATTGATATCACCTTATCATTTGCCTTTGATTGTGTTTGTTGCTCCATATTCCAATATCGTGGTTGGAGCTTTTTCCCGTGTTTATCTTTTGGAACTTCAAATGGATCTTCTAGCGCGATAATGAAATTCCAATCCATGCCGAACCATGCCTTTATCCACATCCTCCAATACTCGAAACTTTCGCGGTCGTAGGGAAGTGGAACATTGATATCGTCCCCTAATCTTTCTTCAATCGTCATTTCCTCTAGCTTTTTGCTCTCTCGGCGGTTAGTCCGTAGACGAGCGAACCTTGCTCTATACCACTTGTTAGGACCTTGACGTTTAGCTAGAGGGAGGTGAATAGCTTCTTTTCGATTTTCTTCCTACACGTGTTAGCAAGCGCAAGCGAAAAACATAAATATAAACTAAAACAATGCTAACATAAACTGTTTACGTGGTTCGGAGATGATACTCCTACTCCACGGCTATCCGTAAGGTGGACGATCACGATCCATTAGTGGATGACTCACCGGAAGACCTCCGGCTATCTTTTGTCGCTCCTTGTGGGTGGAGAAACCTCGCCACAATCCCTTGACAACTTCTGAGCACTTTTAGGTTACTAACAGGCTTTACCCAAGCTTGTTTCGCCAAGGAAACTCAGCCAAAAACAAGCCCTCTTAAATAGTGCTCGATACTATTCTGACCGTTACCAGTCGACTGGTCCTCGTGAACTTGAATGTCACAGCCTGACGATTCAAATTCTGGTCGACACCAGTCGACTGATCCAAGGATCAGTCGACTGATCTTTCTGTGCTCTTCATCAGTCGATTGATCCAAGCATCAGTCGATTGCCACCTAAGATTTCCCTTCCTGAGTACAATTCTCTCAGCACTCGAACCCTAGGATTTCCCTTCCCGAGTAAAATTCTCTCAGTACTCGGACTCTCACGACTCAGTTGACTCTTCACCTAGTAGCCTCGACCTATTGCCTTCAAGTCTTCTTTGACATTGGCTCTCGTCCCTCGGATTGACTACCTAAACCCTAAACCTAGGGTTTTCCTTTCTGAGTACAATTCTCTCAGCACTCGGACCCTCACGACTCAGCTGACTCTTCACCTAGTAGCTTCGACATGTTGCCTTCAAGCCTTCTTTGACTTTGGCTCTCGTCCCTCGGATGCATACAAACTCGCGGCTCGTCCTCATGTCATCCTTCGCGTATGCCTCGAAGTGTGCTTCCCTTGGCTCATCGTTACAACTTTGTCCATGGTCCCTCGGATGCATACAAGCCCACGACTTGTCTCCTCATGTCATCCTTCACTGAACCCGAAGCCGTCTAGCTAAGCCTATGTGTATCCTGCAAACCTGCACATTCACATACACATATCAAATACAAGGGTGAACCTAACAAAAACCCTTTGCCTAAATATCAAAACACATGGTCACTCCGGACCATAGATTGCTCCAATAAAGTGAGTCTAAAATTTTATTATCTTGTCTATAGATGTTATCTTGGATGTTCGACAAAGCTATCACTTCAAGTTGCCGTTAGATTTTGTTAGAAATCTGGACTGAGAAAACACAAATGTGATGCATCAAGGAATTTCTATGACATTGAAAAATTACTGAAACCATATATTTGTCTTAGACATCATTTCCGTATATGCACATCAAGGAACTACTGCCATTGGATTTCTGTATAAGCATTTGTGCCTAGATGTGCATATACAGAAATCTAATGGCAGTAGTGCCTTGATGTGCATACACGGAAATGATGTCTAAGATAAATATATCGTTTCAGTAGTTTCTCAGTGTCATATGGAAATTCCTTGATGCATCACATTTGTGTTTTCTCAGTCCAGATTTCTAACAAAATCTAATGGCAACTTAAAGTAGTAACTTTGTTGAACAATCAAGATAACATCTATAGCCAAGATAACAAATTTCATACCTTTTTTTGGGTCTGAAAAAAAAATGCAGGCACTCTTTGAGCCTGAAATAAAAATATTTCAAGCCGAAAGAGGGCGTGAATTAAATTTATTTCATACTCTCTTTGGACCTAAAATACAATCCTATTATTTTTTATAAAATTTTTCGATGATATCTAATATATCTTAATTTACACATATAAATTTTATTTTAATTTTTATTTTATATTATAATATATATAATTTTACGAACTCTATTTTTTTTATATATCTTTCCTTATTTTATTTTTTTGATATTTTTTTAATATTTTCTATTTATAACCTTATTTCAGGCTAAAAAGTGCTTGAAATAAATTTATTTCGAGCCAAAAGGCCTTAATGATTATTTATAAGATAATTTTTTAATTATTTGTTAATCTTTTCACAATCACAGTAAAATATAGTAAAAATTTCGAGGCTTAGTCGAGTTAAAAGCAGGAAGAAATATATAGGATAAGAGAAGATGAGAATATCTGCATTCGAATCATAATTTATTATTTTAAAATCAAATTATAAAATGGTGGTTCAGATATCTCAAAAAATGAACTATGAAAATGAGTTATTGACGGGAGAAATATAAGAGGAATGAGTTGATTTTATATATACCTTTTAGAAAAGAATAAATTGTAAGATACTTTTAATAAATATGAATTCTTCCTTACATCTTTTCATGAAATATCGTTTTCCTTATGTTTTGTTTTTTTAATGTAAAAGAAAAAGGAGGAATTGATAATATAGCTAGGACTAAATTATAAATTCAAAATTGAAGACGGAATTCATTAAATAAAAATTGAATAAATAAAAAAAATGAATTAATCAAACCAACCCATCTTTAATGGACGTAATTGAGTTGGTAATGATAAAGTTGCGTCACGAGGAAGGTAGAAAATTAAACAAAAAAATTAAAATGAAAAAGATTATAGTGGTAATGATGTCATTTCCCGTTTTCTGTATTGACGGTACGCACCTCTTTCACTGATCAAATCAACGACCACAATTTACTAAGCACGCACACCGAAGTATTAATCAAAAAGCATATTATATTTTAGTATTTATTAAAAAAAAATACATTCAATTTACTAATCTGCTAATTTTATCCCTCACTTATTTTTTTTTCTTTCTTCGACTTATATAATTTTTCTTCCCTTCACTCTCTTTTTTCAACTATATGCATGCAAAACACGTATTACACCTAATATAGAAACATATCATACTCGTATTAGGCATGATACGATTACATATCAGATCGAACATATATTTGATATGAATAAATTACTTTAACTAATTTTTTAAATAAAATTTTAACATTTGTGAAGAAGCTAAAATATACGATGAGCGGCACCGTTAGATTCCTTGCAACCTTAAAATTCTACAAGACCTAAAATAGTTACAATCTGAGGTCACTAGTTAATATTTTTGACCCATGATGTATGATGTTTAAGGTTTAGTTGATTTTTTTATAATATTTTAATATATCTTCAAAAGTCAAAATAAATAATTGATATTATATTTGAACTCCTTGCAATCTCATAAATCTACAAGAATTGAAATGGGTGCAATCGGAGGTTTTTAGGTCCATCAATGACGCGACTAAGAAAAAATGGGTAAAAACTTACATTAGGCTTAATATGGAATCATATCAGGTCAATGTGGGTTATTATCGATTTTTGATGATTCATCCTTATTACATTTTAACACATTCAGAGAAGTCGAAATAAATAATGGATATCATATTTGAACTTCTTATAATCTCAAAAATATACAAGAATTAAAGTGAATACAATCAAAGCTCTTTACATCCATCAATTGTTCGGCTAAGGACGAATCGGCAAAAACTTACGTTGGGCCTAATATGATTCCATATCTAGCCTACGTTAAGCCTGATATGAAATTATATCAAGCCCACATTGGAGGAAACATATCAAGCTAAATGTGGGTTTTTGACGATTTTTTCTTTTTACATTTTAACACTTTTAGAGAAGCTGAAATAAATAATGGATACCATATTTAAACTCTTTGTAATCTCATAAATCCACAGACACTGAAATAGATGCAATTCGAGCTCTTTAGGTCTATTAGTGGCCTAGTGGGTTTCGATCGAAACCCACTGATAGATTTAGAGAACTCCGATTATATCGTACCCATTTCAGTTCTTGTGGATTTATAAAATTTCAAGGAGTTCAAATATAGTATTTATTATTTATTTTGACGTCTCCGTAGGTATTAAAATGTTACAAAAAAAATCAAATAAATCTTAAACTCCATACATCGTGGATAAAAAAAAACAACTAAAGATATCAGATTGCAATCATTTTTAGGTCCCGTTAATATTGCAAAGAGTCCAATGGTGTCCTTCATCGAATATTTCGGCTTTTACATGGGTGTTAAAATCTTATCAAAATTATTAAATAAAGTAACTTTTTTATATAAGTTCACGTTGAGCCTAATATGATTTAACCTCTGGCCCAACGTGAACTTGATATTTTTTTATATAAAACCCAATGTGAGTTTGATATGGGATTATGTTAGGCTCAATGTTGGGTTTGATATTGTTCCATATCAGACCCTATATTATGTATGGATATAGCCAAAAGAGAGAGGAAAGAGAAGAGAGAAGAGGAAAGAGAAGAAAAATTGCATGTATCAGAGTCTCAGAGACATTGAGCGATAAAATTGATTGAGCGAAAAAGAAAAAAAAGAAATGATTGAGCGATAAAATTGAAAAGTAGTAAATTGAACATAGCCTTTAATAAATGGCAAAGTAGAATAGTGTTTTTAGTTAATTCACAAATTTGCTGAATCAACAAACTTATACAAACGCAAAAAATATGAAGAATAAGAAGGGGAGTATATATTAATGATAGGGAGAGTGAAAATAGGGAGAGTGAAAATTATAGTGAATGATGTGGCATGATGTGGTATTTTACATGTACACGTCCGATTATCGCTTGGACACCATCGGCGGCCTTCGGCCGTCGTCCTGAATCAAACTATATCCTGGGGGGCACGATAAACCCGTCGGAGATCGTGCATGTAAAATGTCACGTCATTCATTATGTTTTCATTCTCCCATTTTCACTCTCCCAATCATTATATATATATATATATATATATATATATATATGAGCAATGATAAGGAGAGTGAAAATGGGAGAGTGAAAATCATAGTGAATGATATGGCATGACGTGGCATGACGTGACACTTTACATGCACACGTCGATTATCGCTTGGATACCATCGGCGGTCTTCGGCCGCCACCCCGAATCAAACTATACCCTGGGGGGGCACGGTAAACCCGTCGGAGATCGTGTATGCAAGGTGCCACGTCATTCACTATGGTTTTCACTCTCCCATTTTTACTCTCTCAATCATTATTATATATATATATATATATAGGCACGGTAAACCCGTCGGAGATCGTGTATGCAAGGTGCGACGTCATTCACTATGGTTTTCACTTTCCTATTTTTACTCTCC
The DNA here is from genome assembly GCA_024364735.1 of Boesenbergia rotunda. Taxonomy (NCBI): domain Eukaryota; kingdom Viridiplantae; phylum Streptophyta; class Magnoliopsida; order Zingiberales; family Zingiberaceae; genus Boesenbergia; species Boesenbergia rotunda. The sequence goes on along the minus strand of JAGFNQ010004157.1, from coordinate 117,307 downwards.
CAATCATTATTCTATATATATATATATATATATATATATATATATATATATATATTGTCTTGTAAATTTGTATACAACAGATTTTATACCGATTTACTTTATATTATATAATTAATATTTTTTTAAAAATAACTGATATAGTCATTTTGATCAAAATTAGTATTTTCAGCCTGTTTAATCTTAGATAAATGAATAGTAATCAATTTTACGACATTTGTTTTAGGATACGTTAAGTAGATTAATTTTTATATTTTAGAAAATAAAAAACACAATCAGAGCATTACGGGAAAAAAATATTAGGAACATGTTTTTCAGCAATAAAAAAAGAAAAAAAAAATTATGAGCAAATTATTATCGACATTTTATTCCCTTTTATCTTTGGATAAAAAATAAAAAAATACGGGAATTTACCCACACTCAGCTTACCAAAAGATCCCTTACACTTAATAATTATCAAAGGGCGCATTGATTATCTGATCTCTTAATTCCACCTCTCTGGTTAATTTCTTGTTAATCGTATGCATCTTTAACATCTCTCTTCACTTAATAAAAAAATCTCTCTCTCCTCTTTTCTCACTTATGAACAGTGACGTAGCCAGGATTATCGATCAGGAGAGATGATTTTCGATTAAGAGAAATCATTTTTGAAAATTTCAAACCTTAGTGTAAATTGATCAACATCAAAACTTAGACACGAGACATCAAATATACACAAGACTTAACTTAATTCAATTAATTGATACCAAAACTATCTCGGTACTTACATAACTTTGGTTCGATAGTAATTGGATCAAATCAACTCCAAATCGATCCTGATTTGAACCATTATAATCCTAAGATACAAAGCATCAAATATACACAGGGTCTAACTTAATTCGGTTGATCAACATCAAAACTATCCGAGAGACTTACATAAACTTGGTTCGACCATAATTTAACCAAATCAACTTCAAATCAATCACGAATTGAACCAATATAATCCTTATCTCTGCACCTACCTGTTAGATTTATTTCGAATCCGATACAATTTTAATTTAGTATTTTCACTTCATGTTCTATGAATTAGTTCATCATTTATTATCATATATTTTATTTTTAAAATTCAATATTTATCATTCTAAATTAAGATATTTCCTTGTAAAATTTATACTAATGGATAGTTTATAATCAATTTTAATTTTTAGACGATGAATATATATATATATATATATCAAAATGTCAGGGGGTGCGATCGCACCCCTGCTACTAAGGTGGCTACACCACTGCTTATGAATTTTCTTTTCTATTAGATTCTGATATGCTTTCATGATCCTATTGGACCTAATATAGAATACTAGGTTAAGCATATGAGAAAATAAAAAAAATAAAAAGAAGGTTTATTTTTTTTAAACCCCCGAACTATTATAATCTAAGAAACTCATAGGATCTGAAATGGATATAATCTGAGCTATTAAGTCGATCAGTGGATTTTGACCGAAATTCATTGATGAACCTAAATAGGTTCAATTGGATTGATTTCAGATCATGTAGATTTCTAAGGTTATAAGGAGTCCAACAATGTCTATTGATTGTTTTAGCTTCTCCGAATATATTAAAATGTGATTAGAAAAATTAGCTGGTATTATCCTGATATAAAACATATCAAGTTCTACGGGTTGATATGAACATATTCTCAAGGCCCGACATATTTGAAACTGATCCGGGCCTTCTGTTTCGGGAGGAAAGTTGGGGGCCCGGTCGGAGTTAACCGGATATGATCCGGGTCAGGGAAAACCGGGCCAGCTCACCCTCGACCTCACGGGCCGGGCCGAAGGCTCAGACAGGACATTGAGAGGTCGAGCTCGAGAGTACCGACATCGCCAGAGGTCGGGTGCGAGAGCTCCGTGACCTCGGGTCGGATGCCGGAGTGCGGACCTCAAGAGGTCGGGAACTAGAGCTCCGTGACCTCAGGTCGGGTGTCGGAGTGTGGACCCCAAGAGGTCGGGAACTAGAGCTCCGTGACCTCGGGTCGGATGCCGGAGTGCGGACCTCAAGAGGTCGGGAGCTAGAGCTCCATGACCTCGGGTCGGCTGTCGGAGTGCAGACCCCAAGAGGTCGGGAACTAGAGCTCCGTGACCTCGGGTCTGCTGTCGGAGTGCGGACCCCAAGAGGTCGGGAACTAGAGCTCCGTGACCTCGGGTCGGATGCCGGAGTGCGGACCTCAAGAGGCCGGGAACTAGAGCTACGTGACCTCGGGTCGGGTGTCGGAGTGCGGACCCCAAGAGGTCGGGAACTAGAGCTTCGTGACCTCAGGTCGGGTGCCGGAGTGCGGACCTCAAGAGGTCGGGGACTAGGGCTCCGTGACCTCAGGTCGGGCGCCAGAGCTCAGACACCAAGAGGTCAGATCTGTCAGGATTCGGCGTCAAGGGGAAAAGATGTTGAACGCAATCGTTACCTGACACAGCCGCCAAACATTAATCAGGATCGAAAGGACAGGTTTACAGACTGTCAGGCGGCTGTGTCAGTCTCACCCCGCCGCTAAGATAGCCACTTACTTAGCTTAATCCTTGATTGGTCCTTAACGAGATGTGACAGTTCGCACGCAGGAAGACCTTTTCGCCTCCCTATATAAACCCCACATGTGCTCCATAGGGGGGGCTTGCTGCCATTTTGCAACCTCAACTCTCCTTTGTGTGCCCCATTTCGGTCCAAGCCGAGTGACTTAAATTCTCTCCCTATTTGAGCCCGACCCCGACCTCCGAGTCACAGCAGACCGGGTCGTCTTGGTCCGACCGAGTCAGCCGGGTGAGAACCGATCTTCGCTTGTCAACAGGATCAGAAACATATCATGGGGCTGATATAAACATATCCTCATAGCCTTATATGTTTCATATCAAGCCCATGTTGAGTTTGATATGTTTATATTAGATTCGATGTTAGTTGATTCTTTTAATAATATTTTCATACCTCTAGAGAAGCTGATATAAGCATTTGAGGGTATTGTTAGACTCCTTACAACCTCAGTAATCCACAGAACATAAAATGGGTCTACTTGAACCTATTTAGATTCATCAGCGGGTTGCGGTCAAAACCAACTACTTGACTTAGAGAGCTCAAATTGTAACTGATGGCCTTCTTTCTCGTCAATGCGAGCTCCTCTGCTTTGGCGACATTGAGCCGTCTTTTCTAGTGAGGAATATAGCGGCTTGAGATACCAAGACAGGTGAGCAATTGGGTCGGCTTGCTAGAATGACTCCTCCGATGCTCAAGTTAGTGATTGGAAGCGACCGAAAGAGAAGAAAACAAACTAAAAATCATAAAGAGAGAACCTGGGCGAAATCGCCTTTGTCTTTCGAGAAGAGAAGAACCAATTTACTTTGTCCATATCGATGAAGTTGCTTATATAGGCCGAAAAAAAGCTCACGTCATCTTTTATGCACTTACTAGTTAGTTCCCGCCTAGATGAGCACGCATGATGAGTCTCTTATCCCATCTCCACTCACAGCTGTCACGCTAGATAAGGGAGGAAACTAGGGAAACCTCTTTCGTGAGTCACCTTTAGATAGTCATTTCCAGAGCGACATGTAGCCCAAGGAAAAGCCCTCAAGAAAACTAACTCTAAAGATCATGTTCAATCTTCTGGCAAATGACAACAAAATGGATACTACCTGCAATTTCTACCTTGATAATCCCTGACGGGAGAGTCCTCTGATATGGACTCACCTCATATAGCTCGGGAGAGTTGGCTTTGATGGATTAGTTGATCATGGAGATATTGATAACATTGCGAGTCAAACTATTGTGATTCAGGGAGGCTTCTATAATGTTTCCCAACCAACAAAATCTCGCAACCTGATTCTGGCGAGATAGATTCATTATGGTTTAATAATAAACTAAATGGTTTGGTTTAGTAAACCAAGGTTGTTTAATAATAAACCAAAAGGGTTTGGTTTAATTATGAACCAAACTTAATGGCAATCGATCGGGTTGGTTTGACTTATTGGGTTTAAGAGATGACTTGCTCCTCAAGTCATGAAGAAGTGTATAAATATATCCCTCTATGAGGAGAACGGGTGTGAAACTTATTCTCGTGATAAAAATCTAATTTGATTAGGGTTTTTCCTCTTGTCTCCCTCTCCCTCTCCTCCCTTTCTCCCATTGCCGCCGAACCAAAGGTGGTCGCCCCCTTTGGTTGTGTCACCGTCGCCCATCGCTGGCAGCCTCTTGGATGTCAAATCTTGCCACCGACATACTAGCTGCCGACCACCCTTGGCCGCCAGCCATTGTTGGCCGGATTGCTTGTGCCATCCAAGTTGTTGGTCGAACATCACTTGGTATCACAGCCAAACACCAAGTCAAGTGGGAGTTACCAGGACCATATATTATGCAGATACATGAAGTATTACTGGTTATAATGATTCCCGAAAGCAGTGAGAGTATTAATATTTGATACATTAGTTATTATTATATCTTGGAGGCATTGATTACCTAGCACTTAGACCGTTATATTGATGCTCAGAGACTGTTAGTGTAAGCACCCAGGGTTGATTTGGATATTGTCAACCGAGTCAAATTAGGTCCTGTGATATTCGATCCATGTCTCTAATTGTGCAAAAGCTTAAAATCACAAGAAGTCGAGCGAAAAATGCGGCGAACGAGAAGGATGGCAAGGGAAAGGAGCCAACGGACTCGGTGCATCCAAGGGACGAGAAACTGCGAAAGAGTATACCGGTGGACAAGAAAGACGTGTGCGACGTCCGAGAGACGAGAAGCCTAGGAGGAAGTCCATTCGAGGAGAAGGTCGAGTTGGGTTCGAGTGAGCTCAACTTCGGACAACCAAAGCATCACCCAAGCAAGCGGAGTCCAAAAAGGTCAACTCGGAGGCTGGCCTTGAAGACCCAAGGCGCCTCAGTTGTGACTGAGAGTGCCTCGGCTGCAAAGTTTGGAGCTACCGCTAAAAAGCGTAAGGGCCCCCTAGTTAGTAACTAAGACGCCTTCGGTCTAAATTAGGGCGCCCTAAGTAAACAATAGTCGTTAGGTTACCATTGTTGTATCGATAAGACTTATCCATCCAAGGCTCCCTAAATAACACATCAGCAAATGGTCACTTTAACCGTTGGGCTATGAATAGCCCCCTAGAGCTAGGATTAAGACACAACAACTTCTTTGCCTTCGAAGAAGCAGAGAGCTTTCAACCACCTTGGATTAGCAGTCTCCCCGATTGTAACTAAGTAAATATGAGTCTCTTTCCTTTTTGTTGTATCTTTTCTTAATTATTTTAATTGTTTACTAATCTATCCATCTTTGCTAAGTTAGATGCAAGGCTATTCACCCCTTTAGACGGTCTCACTAGGACTTCCAGTTAGAGTATTAATACCTAGCGTATTGATTATTATTATGGCCAAGAGGCAATAGCAACCTGATGCCTAGTCCAGTATATTGATGTCTGGAGGTTGTTTGAGTATTAACACCCAGTGCATTAGCAATTATTATGGTTCAGGGACACTAGCTACGTACCTAATACCTAGGTCGTTAAATTTATGTCTGTAGGTTATATTTTAATACCTAGCGCATTGTCCATTATTATAGCCAGGAGGCAGTACCTACCTGGCTTCTAATTATATTGGTGCTCGAAGGCTGTTAGAGTATTAATACTTAGCACATTGACCGTTATATTTATGTTTGGTTCAGCTGACTCCTCCTACTCGGCTACTAGACTTCTTTGACTTGGTTCATCAAACTTTTTTACCTCAATCACCCGACTCTCACGTGTCAATCACCCTCAGTTGGAACTTACATCCTTCGTGGCTTATCGTACCATTTTTCTTGGAGAATGTAAGAATGGGTGTTTCTTCCGGAAGATGTGGGTAGTGTAGCCATTTCTTCCGGAAGACATGGGTAATGTAATGACACAACTACAACCCTTTAAAAGGTCTCTTGCTTTCGCAGGTGCAAGTACACACACAAAGTCATATTAACTATTGTACTACACTACAAATTTATCTTTCCCTGGCCCTTGTGCTGACTTGAGCGTCATAGTGGTTACACTAAGTCTATCCTAGGCACACATTCTAATCTCTGAGTCAATGTTGCATATATCAAAGTCATTTTCATCATCACTAAAGCATCCAAGATCTTCTCCTCATTAGTTACCTCCTGTTTACTCACAGACCTGAACTCAGACAGGAACAAATTGATACCTTCTATGGGAATAGCCTGAACTATTACGTTGAGATGGTAGAACCCGATCGAGAGAATCGTCGAGAGTCTAAGTTCCGCAGGAGATGAAGTTCACAGCGAGACTATCACCATGGTCATAAAAGAGTTCTAAGTATTGGTTGATTAGGTAGTGCAGCGGGTTCTACAAAGACTCTTGCCTGCAAATCTGACTCCTAAGGAAGTAGCCGTTGCCTCAACTAAGGAGCCTCTCATTACTTATCGAGTACCATAGGGCTAATCATGTAGGATCGCGAAAGTGCTAGAGGGAGGGAGGGGTGAATAGTGCTTGTGGTTTTTTCATGTTTTTCGTTATCAAAGTGAAGTACGCAGCGGATAATAGAAAGAGAAGCAAACCATGCTAACATAATTTCTTTTACTTAGTTCGGAGTTTGTGGTGACTCCTATTCCAAGACCCACGATTATTGATCGCTTATTGTGGTCAATCACTATCAATTCAAATTCTTTACAAGAGTATGAATGTGAAAGTACAATTTAAACACTTAAGTATACTCACAGACTTGAAGATCAAAACTTGAGCGTCATTGTCAGAGCATTACAGTGTCATAAAATAGTTTTTGAACCATCACTTCAGCACGTAGATCATAGGGAAATTGATTTATGAGGCTCCTAGTTAGAGATGCTTATAAAGGCTAATTAGGGCACTTGATTCCAATCCAAGTTGACGTGATAACTTCTAGTCGAAACATGATCCTCCAAGTTTATCCACTTCGGGCGCTTGGACCATTCCAGAGTGCCTGGACTGTGACATGGGCCCACCAATCAATTCGCGCTAGCTCAGCCGCGCGCCTGGTCGAGTCACACAGGTTCGAGCACCTGGACCACCCCAAGGCGCTCGAATCTCTAGGCGTCTCAATTGGCTCCGAGCGTCTGGACTAGCTCCAGGCACATGGAGTCTTTTTTCCAGCCTTCTTCAATTGTGTCTTTTTACATCACAAGTTAGAAAAATACAAATAAATATATATAATATTGAAATAAAATGTAATTGCCAATATTGGACTGTCTGGTTTTAACTTTTAGGTTTCAACCGAAACCTTAGGTTGGACCAACGCCTACTGTGATAGAAGTGGGGCAACGTGTGCAGTGTAACTGCACACGTTGCCAAGGGAGTGGGGCTTGTTGCCCCTCTCTCTCCACTACTTCTACCCCCTATCCTCTCCTATATAAGGAGGGGGTAAGGGGTTCATTCAAGTGCAAGAGATGTGCAAGAGTAGAAGGGAATCGGAAGCATCCGAGGAGCTTTCGGCAACTAGTTTTCCGAAGAGGAAAATTGCGTCTGGAAGAGGGATTTGATTTGTGGACATTGAAGGACTTTCCGATTGTGATCGTTCTTCCGACAACAAGTGAAGAACGACAAGTACGAGGTAAAAGGACGCAAGAAATTCACTGTGAGTATTTGCAGATTCACAAAATTTCATTTCGAGATTTCATGCTTTAATTAACAATGGTATCAGAGCATTGATTCGTTCTAAATAGCATGAAATTGCTTCGCCGGAAAATCGCGACTTTGTGTCGGCAGATTTTTTTTCGAGTCGGTCGACTTTGTGTCGGCAGATTTTTTTTCGAGTCGGTAAAATAATTGTTAGTGTTGCAAACCGACGATCCCACTCGATCGTGTTGCACACTACCGATTAACCGCGTTCGTCGCGGTGAAAACTTTGGACGCCCGAAAAAAAATATTTCAGGCGGCGGAAGTTAACTCGAAAAAGAAAAGGACAACCGGCCGAAGCAGTAGCGAACTGAAAAAAAAAATGAAATTTTTTTCATGCAAATTTAATCCAATGAAAATATATATATATATATAGCATTTTTTTTGTTGCTTCCATTAAATTAGCAAATTTAATCTGTTATTTAAAAAAAAAATTGCATTTTTTTTATTAAATTAATTAGCTTTGTGCTTAATTAATTGCCTGGTTGAATTTGTATTAAAATTTAGCTATTGGTTATTGGAACTAGACCAAAATTTGATTAAATGGATTGGATTTTAGTTAGAATTAATTAAATCCGATTAAGTTGGTTCATTTCAACTGGAATTTAAATTATTAGTTAATTTAATCAGACCAACTTGAACCAACTATGTTTATGTCTAGTTCGAACCATTAGTTGGTTTGACTAGACTAAATTGATCCAATTTAATCTAAACCATCGGTTGGTTCGACCAAATTTTATCTATTGTTTAACCTGATTAAATGGGCTAAGGTTAGACAAGAACAGATTAAGATAATCATGTCCAATTAGATTAGTTCTAATAAGGACAATAAATTCAACCTTAGAATCTGATCGATCAGTCCGATGTCAGTCAATCGAGGCTCCTCGAAGAAAATTTGTTTTTCTTGTCTATTTGTGATTTTACGTGTATACATATGAATTGAATTGAACCAGTTTTGTACTGGATTGTCGGTTTTGTACTGACAATGTATATTTTTCAATTCTAAATATTGCACGATAGGGACGGCATGGCTGGTCATAATGAGCGACTAGAGGAGCTATTGGCGGAATTCAGGACAGTTTTCTATATTCCATTTCTTGGAGTCCAGGGCGTTATAGGACGACTAGATCGGATCTTCTGGAAACTTGAGCAGGCCGGGTTCCCCATGATTGATGATCACCGAATCGGGGAATTAATGCGTGCTCTACCAAAGAGAGCAGGGAAAGTTGCGAATCAGATATGGGTTGAACACAACTTTCGCCTCTCCTACATAGAGCTATGCAATCAGCTGCTGCGCCAACAGTTTCCTTAGGACTTGGGGGAATCTGACTCCAAGTCTGAAATGGAGGAGGATCCTGAACCCGAGGAGAATCTCGAGGAAGAGGAGGATCCCGAGATTCTTGAATACGAAGAAGATCCCGAGATGGAGGAGGATCCAAAGGAGGATCCAGAAGAAGAAAATCCAGAGATAGAAATGGATCCAGAACAAGTGGATCTCGAGGAAATTGTTGAGATCGAGGAGGATCCAGATCTGGAACTTGAAGAAAACATGGAGATTGATTGGGATCCGGACGTGGATATTATGGAAATAGAGCAGGATCTAGAAGAAGAAGCAGATCCTGAAGAGACAGTAGAGGATCCTGAAGAGGTCCCAGAGGAGATTCCTCCTCCACCTGAGGTCACTCTGGTCCAGACTAGAGAGACGGGTCAATTTTTAGCTACGATTCTACTGTCCGCTCTATTGGGAGCAATATCAACCTATTTGTTCTCTTAGCTTCCTTTAGTTACTGACGTTATGTACAGTCAGTATTTATCCATATAGTGTAATTGTCGTTATGTACGAACAATTTAAGTAATGTTATATGTTAACAAATTTGTTAAATGATTAGTTCATTTAATGATGATTAGTTCATTATAATTAAATGATTGGTTCATTGAATGATGATTAGTTCATTATAATTAAATGATTAGTTCATTTAATGATGATTTGTTCATTTGATGGGATGCGAGTGATATAACTAATCATTGTTTATTAGATTGGAACATACAAAGGATGAGTGGGAACGCGGTTGTCACTTGATTTTGTAAACCAACTCTATTTACAATGAGTTAGTTATTGACTACATGCATATAACATACACTGAATTACTAAATAATGCATTTATTTATGTTAGGTCATGGCAACAAAGAATATTATAGCTGAACTGAACAAAGGAGAGAAACTAAATGGGGACAACTACAAAATATGGCACCTCAAGATACAGTATGTACTTGAGGAACAAGAAGTTCTAGAAGCTGTAAATCAGTTTATGGTAGAACCTGTAGACGGTGCTACCGCCCAGCATAAGCGTGATGTTGATGCCTACAAGACATGGAAGAAAAAGGACTCCACAGCAAAGGGTATTTTGATTAGTTCAATGGTTGATGACCTAGTGTATGAGTATGAGCCATTGCCTTCAGCTCATGCTGTCTGGGTTGCCCTGAGAAATAAATATAGTGGAGTTAGCGTAAGTAAGCTTCGCCAGCTGACAATCAAATTTGACAACTTCAAGAAACGCCCGAATGTCACCATGACCCAACATCTTAGGGAAATGAGAAATATGATTCGAGAGCTAAAAACTGCCGGTCATGAGTTGACAGATGAACAACAAGTTCAGGCAGTTATCCGTTCCCTTCCTGATTCTTGGGAATCGATGAAGCAGAATCTTACTCACAGTGAAAGCATTAAAACTTTCATTGATGTCTCACGCCATGTTGAACTGGAGGCGGAGAGAGTAGAATCTGCAAGGATATCTGGACAAGCTTTCGTAGCTGAAGGATCTAGACCCAAGAATAAGAAGATATGGTTCAAGAAAGGAAAGGGAAAGGGAAGAGGAAAAGAAGCTGTTGCTGGGCAAGGCCCGATCAAGAAGGAGTTTAAAGGAAAGAAGTATGGAAAGAAACCTAAAAGCAAGCTGACTTGCTATAACTGTGGCAAGAAGGGCCACTTCGCTCGAGATTATACCGAGCCAAAAAAGGTAATTCCATATTTAATTTCTTTTCATGAGCATAATGTTGCTAGTTTAGTGTTGTTAGCTGATTCTCATCCTTTGTGGATTATAGATTCAGGAGCAACGAACCACGTAGCTCGTGATCGAGCTACATACGTGGAGTACCGTCGGGTAACAGCTGGTAACAAATGGATATATGTAGGAAACAATGCAAGAATTGAAGTCAAAGGCATTGGCACTTGCAAGCTCAACCTTCGTGGTGGACAAACGTTGTTTCTACATGATGTCCTTTATGCTCCTGATATTCGACGGAATTTGGTTTCCGTTACTTGTCTTCTTGATTTGGGCTATTGTATAAACTTTTACAGCCGTTGTGTGGAACTTCGAATTAACTCTGTGTTAATTGGGTGTGGTTATGTAATGAATGGTTTCATGGTTCTTGATGTGGAACATGATATTAATTGTGGAATTAATAGTTATTTTTCAAACATTGCTCTTGCTAGACTAGGACATATAGGACAAGAAAGAATGAATCGATTAGCTAAGGAGGGTCTATTAGGCTCTCATGCTAAGATTAACTTGTCAGTATGTGAGCATTGTCTTGCTGGAAAAACAACGAGGAAACCATTTGGCAAGGCTATTAGAGCTGAGTCACCATTGCAATTAATTCATTCGGATATTTGTGGTCCGATGAATGTGAAGGCTAGACATGGAGCTTCCTATTTCATTACATTCATTGATGACTTCACACGTTTTGGTCATGTGTATTTGATCTCTCATAAATATGAAGCATTGGATTGCTTCAAACGTTATTTAAATGAAGTTGAGAATCAAATGGAACGTAAGGTTAAAACCTTACGCACTGACCGTGGAGGTGAATACTTGTCTGATCAGTTCAAGACAACTTGTAATGACCGAGGGATTATTAGACAGCTAACTATCCCAGAAACTCCGCAGCAAAATGGAGTTGCTGAAAGAAGAAATCGGACTCTTCTAGATATGGTTAGGTCTATGATGGCTCAAGCTAATTTGCCAATTTTCTATTGGGGAGATGCATTATTAGCTGCGACCTACATACTTAACCGAGTGCCTTCCAAGTCTGTTCCATCTACTCCATATGAACGTTGGACAGGCAGAAAACCAGATTTGAGTAATCTGAGACCCTGGGGGTCAGCTGCCTATGTTCATGATAAGACTCACAAATATGGAAAACTAGGACCAAGAGGTAAAAAATGTATCTTTATAAGGTATTCTGATACTTCTAAGGGTTATGTTTTCATTGGTGAGCAGCAAGATGGAATCGTCTCTGAAATTGAGTCAAGAGATGCCACTTTTCTCGAAACTGAATTCCCAACAAGAGGTGAAGTTGATAAGTCGATTCCTTTATTTGCAATAGAGGAAGAGGATAATGTTCCTTTATCAACAACTCAGGTATCACAGGAGATACCTGAATCTAGTCAACCCAATGGGAGTGATTTGCCAATGAATGAATTAGTTTCAGCTCCTCAACAGTCCGACTTACGAAGGAGTAGTCGTAAGATTATTCCTCGGAGAAGGTTTGACATTGAGAATGAGGCATTAATGATTCTCCCTATTGACGATGAGGAACCTCGAACGGTTGAGGAAGCATTGAGATGCTTAGTTAAAGAAAAATGGAGAATTGCAATGGATGAAGAAATGTAGTCTATGAGAAAGAATCATGTTTGGGATTTAGTCGATCTTCCTCCGGGCCGAAGGGCTATTGGGAATAAGTGGATTCTCAAAATCAAGAGGAAGGAAGATGGATCGATTAATAGATACAAAGCTCGTCTGGTTGCAAAAGGATATACCCAAATGGAGGGTATTGATTTTGAAGAGACATTTTCCCCTGTTGTGAAGTTTGTGTCAATACGTGTCATTTTAGCTATAGTGGCACATTATGACTTGGAATTACATCAGATGGATGTAAAACGGCTTTCTTTAATGATAATCTTGACGAGGAAATCTATATGGCACAGCCAGAAGGTTATATTGCTGAAGGCCAAGAGGATAAAGTATGTAGACTTAAAAAGTCTGTATATGGGCTCAAGCAAGCGTCGAGACAATGGAACATAAGATTTAATGAAGTCATTTTATCTTATGATTTTGAAATGATCAATGAGGATCATTGTGTATACCTCAAGGAGGATAAAGGAAAGATTGTCATATTATCGTTATATGTTGATGATATGCTAATAGCTAGAAATGACATACAGTTTGTGATAGAAATCAAATCGTGGCTTTCATCACAATTTGACATAATAGATATGGGAGAAGCTGAGTACATCTTAGGAGTTAAGATCATTAGAGATCGATCAAAAAGACTTTTGGGTTTGTCTCAAGAAGCTTATATTACTAAGATGTTACAACACTTCAAAATGTCAAACTGCAACATTGAACAAAGTCCTATAGCGAAAGGTACTGTTCTGAGCAAAAGTATGTATCCCAAGACTCCTAATGAAATAGCCGATATGAAGAAAAAACCATATGTCAGTGTCATTGGTAGCTTAATGTATACTATGTTGTGTACACGTCCTGATATCAGCTATGTTGTTGGCTTAGTTAGCCGTTTTCAGTCAAACCCAGGATCGAGACACTGGAAGGCGGTGAAGAGAATATTCAGATATCTCAAAGGGACGGCAGATTATTGTCTCTGCTTCCAAGGATCAAAGTTGAGCCTAAAGGGCTACACAGATGCAGATTGGGCAGGAGACCTTGATGACAGAAAATCCACATCGGGTTATGTATTTTTGCTGAATGGTGGCGTCATCTCATGGAATAGCAAGAAACAGGCTTGTGTAGCACTGTCGACAATGGAAGCCGAATATGTGGCTTGTGCAGCGGCTGTACAAGAAGCTGTCTGGTTAAGAAGGTTCCTGAAGCATTTGAAGATTGCTGAGGATAGTGGGAGTCCCGTTACATTGTATTGTGACAACCAAGCTGCAATAGCTTTTTCCAGGGATCCCAAATATCCTAGTAAAGGCAAGCATATAGAAATTAAGTATAATTATGTAAGGGATATTGTGGACAAAAGAAAGGTAGTCCTTGAGTATATTCCTACCCGTGCTATGCTTGCAGATCCTTTTACTAAACCATTGACTAAAGAGTCATTTCTTGGTTTTTTGAAGTCTTTGGGACTTCGTAAAATGTAACACATTGTAAAACAATCAAATATATGAAAGTGCCATGATTTATTCAGTGTTTATTGGTGTTACATTTTGGATAAAGTCTCGATAAGCATGTTGGCAGGTTGAGATTGGTCCACTCACATGAACAATCATCTCTATTTGTTGAGTATAAATAGAGGTAAGACTATTACTTATTGGATAGCTTATGTAGCTATAAATAGAGACATACTCATAAGTTGGAGTTGCCTTGATTTTGTATCAAGATGAGATCATTTATGTAATGATCGGAGTAAATGAACCCACCATTTACTGAATCTGCTTATAGCCAGATAGGAATTCATAAGTTGAATTCAGGATTAGACATTAGGTATGTCTAGATCAAATCTGTACGATGTTAATTTTGAAAAAACATGCACTCTTTTGTTAAAAGAGAAAAACATCGTAGCATGTGATTCATACCACATGTGCTATAGCGACAATAAGGGTAGTAGGAGAATGGATCCCTGCTTCTCTACTATGTGAGACCCTTGAGATTATAAGTTAATCTCAGATTTACCCTATGTGACTATTTGCTGTCTGCTTGAAATTTTAATCAGTGTCTGCTACCTTAGCATGTATCCTATTGGCTATGGATGATTCGGTCTATGGAACATAACTAGGAAAGCAACTGATTAGAATGAATAGATTCAAGCTAAATAGGAAGACTAAGAGAGATTTACATCATTGACACTTATTCACTGGTCGACCAATTACATTTTTTGTTGAGTACTTAAAATGTGATTGTGAATAATTGTATTGAATGGAAATACTAAACATGCTCTTGACTTAATGGTCATTACGAGGGATTAGAGATGTTCATATTGATGTAAATGATTTAGTCTGGGGTAAAAGCAAGTGATTGATGTCTTTGATTAATGTGATAGAGCGACTAAGTAAAGTGTAACAACTTTCTTGGTATTGATCGCTCAGATAGCAGCTAAGTTAAGTGTCATAACTTTCTTAGTAATGATTGCTCAGTATGCTTGCTGTAGCACGAATCATTTTCCCTAAAGTATGAATTGGATGATCTATTAGTCTATGTGACTACATGGTCTTTGTGACCTGATTCTTGTATTAGTCTATGTGACTATATGGTCTTTGTGACCTGATTCTTGTACTGTCTATGTGACTTGACTTGTATGAGTGGGAGATGATACAAGTGGGGCAACGTGTGCAGTGTAACTGCACACGTTGCCAAGGGAGTGGGGCTTGTTGCCCCTCTCTCTCCACTACTTCTACCCCCTATCCTCTCCTATATAAGAAGGGGGTAAGGGGTTCATTCAAGTGCAAGAGATGTGCAAGAGTAGAAGGGAATCTAGTTTTCGGCAACTAGTTTTCCGAAGAGGAAAATTGCGTCTGGAAGAGGGATTTGATTTGTGGACATTGAAGGACTTTCCGATTATGATCATTCTTCCGACGACAAGTGAAGAACGACAAGTACGAGGTAAAAGGACGTAAGAAATTCACTGTGAGTATTTGCAGATTCACAAAATTTCATTTCGAGATTTCATGCTTTAATTAACATACTGTTCCCTCGATGGAGAATGTGTCATCACCTTCTTCTCTCAGGAGAAGTTATCTTTTGCCAAACTCCTATTTGGACTTTGCTCAACATCTGATCGTTGACTTTCAGGACTCTCGACGTCCGATCCTCGACCCATCTTGACTCCTATCCGTCGTCCACCATCAGCCAAGACTCCTACTCAATTTTCCCGACCAGGACTTCATTCCCAATCCTCCAGACCAGGTCTTTATTGCCTAACCCACATGGCTAGGACTTAGTGTCCTATCCTCCAGACCAGGTCTTCGTTCCTCAACCCACACGGCCAGGACTTAGTATTCAATCCTCCAGACTAGGTCTTCATTGTCTAACCCACACGGCTAGGACTTAGCACCCAATCACCACGACCATGACTTAGTGCATAGCACAACTAGGACTTTCTTGTATACTCAAGTCAACATGTTAGATCATAAACAATCATAACTTTGGACCTTTGTCAATATCAAAACTCATGTTCAATTAGCTAGTGCCTCCGGTATTAGCAATATTACTTTTTTGATTTATGGCAACCTTGTTCAAAGTTAAGTAAACAGTTATAGTAATTTAAAATACAAAAATTCTGACTTGGAAATACTTTTATAACATAATATACTTTTGAGTAAAAGTTTTGATTAAAAGTTTTCCTATAGTTAAAACTTTTACATTAGAATCTCCCCCTAATCTTTTCAAAAATAGTTTTATATGCTGCCTTCAATTTCTTATACTCCTAAATATTTGTATTGTTGAAAAAGCTTAACTTTGATTTTTTTTTCTCCCCTTTGACACATATATAAAAAAAACGTACAAGTGTGAATAGAGATAAGGAAAATAAATTTCCAAACATCTTTAAGTAAAAATCCTCTAAGGAAAACATTTTTATTTGCAAAAAAAAAACAAGAAAAACAAATTTTTGCAAAAACAATTCTAATTAAAAGAGATTTTGCAAAAATTTTCTAAATAAATGAGATTTTGCAAAAATTTCTAAGTAAACAAATTTGCAAACATTTCTAAGTAAAAGAAATTTAGAAATTTTGTAAAAAATTTCTAAGTAAACAAATTTTTTTGCAAAATTTTCTATGTAAACCACATATTTGCAAAAAAAAAAAAAAAACTAAGTGAAAATTTTCTAAATGGTATTTTTTTAAAACCCAATCAAAAGTTTTGCATTTGAACAAACAATTTTTCTTTTTCATTCATTTTTCATTAACATGATAAATTTTAGCATTTGTTTTCAAACCTTACTTTTGAAAATATCCTTTTGAAATTGCTTTTAATAGAATTTCAAACAGAACATTAAAGTATTTTTGAAAAATTATTTTAATGTTTTCCAAATTAGTTAATATTTGAAATACTTTTGAAAAGTATATATATATCTTGTATTCATGACTCCCCCTCAACCTAATATTTTCTTAAAAATTCTTGTTAACCATAAGGAATACTTTTTATATGTCTTAGGGGTTGATCAAAATTATAAGTACAATTAAAGTAGTTTTCAAAATATTTTGAACAACTTTCAAAATATTTTCAAGGAATTTTTAAAATTATTTTCAAAAAATTTCAAAAATATTTTCAAAGGTTTTCAATAATATTTTCAAAAATAGGTTTATGAATTTTTAAAATATTTTTCAAACAATTTTGAATGACTAAAGATTTTTTTAGACCATTTATAAAATGTTTTCAAAATAATTTTTTGAAAATGTTTCAACACTGCCTCCCCTTAATCTGGCATATCCTGATTATCCTTTGATAATCACAAGGAACTTTACCTATGTATCTAGGGGTCTTGTTCTAATGTTGACCTAGGGATCATATGTCTAAGTGTTGGCCAATTGATTTTAAAAAAAATTAAATAATTTAAGTATAAAGAAAATAACTGAGGAAATAAACACGCTAATAATTTAAGATTAATTAAGTTGAATTTGAAAATTAATTAAGAAAAATTAGGTTAATTTTATTAAGTGATTAAATGTATCAATTGATTTATCTAGTTTGATCGATTATTGTTAATTAAGTTTGATTAATTGAATTTGATTAATTACTTAGATTAATTGAGTTAAGTTGATTAATTAGGGTAGGGTAGGTTAATTAAAAGTTAATTTAATTTAATTTTGTTATATTGAATTAGGTTATAAGTTTCAAGAATTATTAAATAATTAATTTTAGTTTTAAATTTTAGTTTTGAAAGTAATTAAGTATTTGAAAATGATAATTAAGTTAGTTGATTAGATTTAATTAAGTAAGATTGAATTGGTTTGATTGGATTTGGTAAGATTGATTAAATTGAGTGTAAGATTGAATTGATTAAGTTAAGTTGAATTAATTAAGTTGACTTGAATTAAATTGAGTTAATTAAAAATCTTAACATCTCACCCATTTATATGTTTTCAAATAAGAAATCTTATATGTTTTGTGAGATATTATCAATTTTATCTTTTATTAATTTAATTTATATTCTATGGTTTAATTGATATTTGAGTTAGATTTAGGTTTAACAATCAATCAATTAAAAGTACATTTCAAAAATTGACTTCGGAGTCGTGGCAAGCAAGGGGTTTTTTTGGGTATTGGAGCAATGCCCACTTTCTAAACAAGGCATTTTTAAGAAATTATAATTTGAACTTTCCTTTTGGCAAACTATGGCCTAATTAGTCAAGTCTCGATCAGATCTAAGTCTTTATCTAACCATTCTAAGCTAAGCAATTATTATAGGAATAACATGAATGTCATAACACTCAGCAACTTAGATTAATTAAGCATATGAATGTTCATAGCAATTATGTATGGATCAATAAAGTTAAATAATTTTTAATTGATTTCTAATTATGCATGGATCAATAAAGTCAAGCAATTATTAATTGATTTATAATTGATATATTTAGTGTG
Source organism: Boesenbergia rotunda (assembly GCA_024364735.1). Classification (NCBI taxonomy): domain Eukaryota; kingdom Viridiplantae; phylum Streptophyta; class Magnoliopsida; order Zingiberales; family Zingiberaceae; genus Boesenbergia; species Boesenbergia rotunda. Next base: position 99,064 of record JAGFNQ010004157.1, on the reverse strand, counting down.
AACTCATTTTGATAAATTTTAATTTTTATTTTATTGATTTATAGGGTAGAATTAATTAGTTCTATAACTATAATGTATGTGATAATTAATTTTAAGATTTAAGTTTATGTTAAGTTTTAATTTAAGTTTAAGTTAAGTTTCAATTTTAAATGCAGGTTAGATTAGGTTTATTTTAATTGATTAGTTTCATAATTAAAAAAATATTTGACTGTAACTTGGTTTGTGAAGTTTAAATTTTTTATTTAGATTTGACTTAGACTTGTGTGATTTTGTGAGTTAGTAAAATTATTAATTAATTTTTTCTAATTTATCGATTTATTTCTCAAAATATTATTTTGTTTTCTTAATTTTCTAAAATTTGAATTTTAATTTTTAAACTTCGAATAGTTATTTTCTTTGTTTTTTAAATCCAAGGTAGAAATCAATCTTTGATTTTTATGATTTAAAAATTTATTCTTATTTGGATTAACTTTTTAATTAATTTATTTGAGTGAACGTGCATATCTAATTTTTCATGCAAATCTAAATTACATGCTTTTTCCAAAAGTCTACATTAAGGATACCTCTTTAGATCTCTTGTGAAGAAGCCTTCAACGAATTTTGACAATCTTCTAGGTTGGGCAAAGAAATATATCAATGTAGAAAAAGCTTGTGCAGCAAGGAAGAAAGAGGTTATGGCACTAATATATGTAACAGCTCGACCTGAGCACAAAGCTGCTCCGCCATCTCTTCAGTACAAAGAGTCATTCGCCCACCACTAGTGTATCCTGGTTCTGACAAGCATGAGAATTATGCAAATCGTGAAAGAAGTCTCGACTTTCGACCTTGAGACCATCTCCAACCCAAAACATCATATTCGGTGTCAATTCCACATAAAATAGTATAATTTCAGCACCAAACATTATTTCAGCTCAACCCACTAACACCATATCACACCAAAAAAAAATATTCCTTAGAATATTCTATTTCATCTTATTCAAAATTTAATTATCCACATAAATTTTAATTTAGTAATCTTTACAAAAATTAATATTTCATTTATTTTAATAAGTTATTTTTTAAAAATTTTACATCCAACTAATCTATATAAAAATATTTTAAAATCACACACAATTAACACAATTACTAATTTTTATTTAAAACAAACAATAACACGCTATTATAAATCATTTTTATAATTATAATTTATAAAATATGCTTAATAATTATAATTAATTTATAAATATAATTTATAATTATAATTATAATTATAATATGCTTAATAAATAAATTTTTTATTAAATTAAATCTTTATAATTATATTTAATAAAATTAAAATACGCTATTATATTTTTTAATTTATATTTATAATAAATAATTAATATTTTTAAATAATTATGGAAAAAATAATAATTATAAATTAATTTTTATTAATGATATTTAGTAATATAATATTTAATAATATATATTATATTTGATTGTATTGATTATATAATATAATAAAAATTTTTAAATATTAAAAAAATCTGAAAAATTTCAACACCAAATATGGTGTCATGAATAATGCATCACCAAATATGATGAAGCACTATCTATTACATAGAATTTGAGATAGGTTTTGGTGTATTGATTAAAGTGATTTGGTGTGGATTTGATATCAAATTTGATATTTCGATGTATAGATTAGAGATGCCCTGAGTCCAACAGGTCGGACAGTGAAAATTCGGAGCGATATTGTGCTTTCACCTCTCTAATGGGCACTTCACCCACCCATGAGTGTTGGTACTTGGTACTATGCTAGAGCATGCAAATCTTGGCAGTCGGATATCAAAGGCAAAAATGTGGGCTATTGCGCTGGAGCGTTGGATCATGCGGCTGAATCAAAAGGATGTCAATAGTCACCTCAAGTTCTGATCCCTTAGGTGTGGTGTTGTCATGTGCTAATCTCAGACCGATTCACACAAATAGCTGATAGTACTGGCCAACCATGACTCTAATATGTGATCTTGTGTATCACATGCATTAATGGCGCCTGCCTTGCGGATTCCCAAGGCAATCAATTGTGCAACACAAAGCTCTTCAGCCCTAAAGTTCAAGTCGGTAGTCTGGCCAGAATGCAATTCAATCTAGTTAGTTAGACTCAAATCGATTTCCTTGAACTAAACTTGACGGGGAGATTTATGATGTGATGGATAGTAGAGGTCTCCACATCATATGGTCAAGGTAAAAGTCAAGCACTTGATCAAAAGTCAAGCAGAGTTGTTTGATTAAGGAGAACAACAAGTTAACCTTGGTGTGTGACACACGTGACTCCCTTACCTCAACCATCCAACTCCCCCAGCCTAGCTACCCAAATCCCTTAGCTTGACCAACCAACTACTCAGGCTTGGTCAACCAACTACTCCAATTCGATAAATCGACTCCACCAACTTGGCCAATCAATTACGCCAACTCGATTAACCAGATTCCTTTAATTCTACTACCTGATCGACTATTACAACTCAATCACCTCCTCGGGTCCGTACTTCCGACTCTAGCAGTTCAGCATAACTAAGCTCCCTTAAAACAAAACTCTACAATTGGACTCGGTCATCCCTCATCTTACGTGGCCGTTAAAGACATGGGAGGGGGCCGAGGGGCATAGTACAGACGTGCTATGCGAATACAATCATCTAAACAATTCTAATACTCTAGTTTCCTTCTTCTTTCTAGCCCCTAACTTGAGTGTTGTAGTAGTCGTGTCTAGTCCAACCTCAAGAATCATTCTAACCTTCAAGTGTTGTAGGTATTTTTTGACTGCGACCTCAAACAGGAACATATATATTTCAGAATCAACTTCCACGGCACTTAACCCCTGGATCGGGTTTTACATTTAGAGTGAAGGAGCAAGAATTGAATAGAGGGAAAACAACTGCGAGGAAGGAGGAGGGAGTTTGGCGAGAGGGATCCGATCGACGGTGGCCCATGAGTGACGGTTAAAATTTAAGCGCAACTCCGGCAGAAATCCTCACGACTCGTTGCATTAATTGCCTCATCATCTGTAGATACAGACGTACATTTATAATTAATCGACTTCTTTTCTGTTCAATCTGACATTAAAAGAAACATAATTCTCGTTTCGTTTTATGAATTTTCTACACAGAAAAATTCTGATTATTAATTTACGTATCATATATAGCAATCAACAAGATTTAACCTTGATTGTCCACTGCTACAGTCGAATCACAATCTCTCTAGATTCGGCGGAAGATCTTCCGTTGTCTCTTCCGGCACTTGCTGGTTCGACGAGGACCGACTCCGGCTCACCATCCTCTTCAGCGACGAGCTCAAGTCGAAGCGAAACGACGGCGACCCGCTCTCCTTCGTCCCCGACGGCCCTTCCTGCGGCAAATCTTCCGTTGTCGTTTCTTCCTGCACTCGCTGGCTCGAAGAGGACCGATTCCGGCTCACCATCCTCTTCAGCGACGCGCTCAAGTCGAAGCGAAACGACGCCGACCCGCCCTCCTGCGATGGCCGCTTCGCGGCTGCGGCCGCCGGCAGCGAAGGCTCCCCGACTTCTACCACTGCGGCGTCGGCCGGCGTCGGCTCCACCGTGGCGCGGCAGACCGGGCAGGTTACGTGCGACGCCAGCCACATGTCGACGCAGCCCACGTGGAACACGTGCTTGCACGCAGGTAGCCGCCGCACCATTTCCCCTTCCTCGACCGCGCTAAGGCACACCGCGCACTCCGGTCCGCCGGTTCCGGAGGCCTCCTCGTCCTCCTCGCCGTTCGTCTTTCGATAGGGGAAGGACGGGAGGTTGGAGATGGCGGCAGGGTCGAGCCCCGCGGCTCCCGAGGGCTGGTCGAGGGCGGCGACGGCGGCGTCGAAGCGGAACAGGTCGATGGCGGTGGTGAGGCCGCCGCCGCCGCCGCCACGAGGGTACCGGCGGCGGAGGACGTAGCGGACGTAGAGGTGGAGGAAGACGAGTACGGCAACGACGAGCGCCAGGGAGATGAGGCCGGTGGCGAGGATTCCGGAGCTCATGTCGTAGGAGCTGTTGCGGTCCTGGTCGGAGGAGCTCGACCACCAATCCGGCGACGGTTGTGTGGGATTGGACATGGCGGCGGCGGCGGCGGCGGCGGGGATGGGACGACGAAGAGCGGATGATGAGCAAGAATCGCCGTTCTGATTTGGGAGTTGTAAATCTGGTGGAATTAATTCACAAATTTATCTGTCATTCAGTATGAATCCGTGAATGGTCAAACATGCGGAAAGTGCAGCCTTAAATGCACAGGCCTTAAATTCCACGGAATTGAAATATCGGCCTCGATAAATCAAGGTTAATGGGAGAAAACTCTCCAATTTTAAATTAACCTTTGCATGTATTCTCCCTTGATAAATTTTCACATTCACTCCTCATATATTGAGTACAAAAGAGTAAAAACTCCATATGTATTCTAAGATTTGAATATAAATTATTTGAAATTAAATACTAATTTAAAAATTTTGAGTATAAAGTTTCGGTGACCCCTCTAAAAAATGGATGTGGTGGATGCAACCTGACATACTTAAATTTCTAAATTTTATACTCAAATTTCTTCAAATAATACCCAATCTAAATTAATTCGGACTTAAATTTTTACGATATGTACTAAAATTTTTACTATATACTGAAATAATATATACTTAAATTTTCAAATAATATTCAAAATTTTTAAATTAGTACCAATCTCAGACAATTTATACTCAAATTTTTACAATGTATACTAAATTTTTACTTTTTTATATTGAAAAAAATAACACATAAAACTGTCTTGTCAATCCCATCAGGGAGTGCATGAAAAGAAATTTTGAGTTGGGGAGTGCATGCAAAGCCCAATTTGATGTTGGGGAATTTTTTCAAATTTTCCCATAAATCAATTGCAGCAGTTGTCCTGTAAAAGCGACCTCATATATTTTGGAAGGAAAAAAATTGATAGATAACCTGAAATTTTAACGTGAATGACGTGGTATTTCAATTGTAGTGAACTTCGATTTGTTCATCGTATCTCCAGAGTATAGTTTGGTTTAGGACGGTGGCCGAAAGCCGTCGATAATATCCAAACGATAATCGGACGTATACATAAAAAATATCACATCATTCACGTTAAGTTTCACGTTAAAATTTAACGTTGTCTATCATTTGCTTTTTTTCTTTTGGGAAGATAATCAATAAAGGGCATTTTATCTTAAAGTTGTAATTTTTTTTTATAATAAACATCCTTATTACAAGGGCAATTTATCAAAAAAAAAAAAACAAGACGTATTCAAATTTATAAATGGATCGAAAAACATATTTTGATATTTGCTAGAAGGCATTTTAAATTTATTATTTTTCTTATTTTACTCATCAATTATTTCACTCTTCTCTCCTCCTATGTATAGATTTCTCATAATTTTACCCTTTCATATACATACAATCTCTCTTTTTTTATCTCTTCTCTTTCTCTTTCTTCTCTCTTTTGGATGCATTTATTTATGCATGTATAATGTCCATATCAGGATTACGTTAGGTCTGATATGATCTTATATCGAGTCCAAAATCATATCAGTTTTAGGCCTAAAATGATCTCATTTCAAGCCCAGAATCATATCAGGTCCACGTTGAACCTGATATGAAAAAATATCGGGCCCACAAGATTAGGGTTCGGCTGATTTTTCTAATAACATTTTAACACCTTCAGAGAAGCCGAAATATGTAATGTACGACACCATTAGACTCCTTGCAATGTCAAAAATCCATAGGATAAGATTATGTGTGTTGGTGTAATTTGCACTAATAGTCAAACTCAGATTTTGATATATATGAAAAATGAGTTAAACTTAGGTTGATGTTATTTAACCTTGTTACCAAGTGTGTATAATAGGAAGGCTTAGAAGTTAGAACCCGACATCAAGCTTAAGTACAGGATGGTTGAGTCCTAACAAGAAATCCAATTGGATCCCCAGGGTTGACAATGAGCTGAAGCTCAGGTTGGTGGAGATACAACATGAAGTCCAACTGAGTCTGTGAGATATGACAGTTGGCCGAAGACCTAATGGGTTAAGAAACTAAGTAGATCTACAATAGTAAGTAAGGTAAGTCATTCAAGGAGAGATCCGGTGAGGACGAGTCCCTGGTGGACTTTAGGCGCGGTCTAGCTTAGAATCATTTGAGAATTCTAAACTGAGGCCTTAACTAGATCTTAGTTTTGAGAAGACAATATCTAATTAATACAAAGTTGTTTAGTTTACCTTATTTGTAAATGTCCTAACTCTATTTTGCAAGGTATATTGTGTTAGGTCTAACGCCATTTTACAGGTAAAAGAAGAGAAAAATTAGCCTCGGATGAACAGTGCCTGAGACACCTCAGGTGGAACTGGAGGTGCCCTCAATGGCTCAGGGTGCCCCGCACAGTTGTCGTTAGAGATAAGAGTCCAACAATCAGAGGCGCCTTAAGTTAGATTTGTGGTGCCTCAATTGGGAACTGAGGCGCCTCAAGTTGGATCGAGGCGCCCTCACGAGGCTAAGCTGCGACAAGTTTGCATTGGATCAAACTTTGGAACTGAGGCCCCTCCAACGACCTTTATACGTAGTTCAAGTTTAGCTCTTCAAAGTAGACTTTCAATACTTCTTCTTGAGCTCACACAATCGTTCTGTTTCTTTATCCTCCCGCTGCGGCGTTGCTACTATTCGAGTGAATTGCCCATCGGAAAGGTTAAATGGGTCTGACCATGGAGTAGGAGTTGCTGAAGATTCCAAACCAAGTAAAAATTGAACCATGGTTTGACTTGTGTTTTTTGCTTTATTTTCTACTGCGGACTCAAGATTTATAAATCCGAAAATATGAATTTGTTTTTAAATTACACATGATCCACCCTCTCTTCTCTTACGCGCAACAATCCTATTATGTGAAATGAGGTAAATTACGGAGTTAACTTATATCCGACTGTCAAGTATCTAGAGTGTGAGAAGTTTTATCGACCAAGGGTATATGTTCACAGGAATTGATCTTTGTCTAAGTAACAAATCTATCATCTGTAAGTACCCCAGGATAGTTTTGATATAGTCAACCAAGTTAAGTCAGGTTTTGGTAGTGTTTGATCCTGTGTCCAAGTGTGTAGGAACTTAGAAGCACAGAAAGTTGAACGGAAGATGTAGCAGAAGAAAAGGATGGCAGAGGAAGAGAACTGACGGGCTCGATGCATCCGAGGGATGCAAAGACTGTGGAAGAGTACATCAGTGGACGAGAAGGGCTTGTGCGACGTCCAAGGGAGAAAAAGCCAAGGAGGAAGCCCGTTCGAGGAGAAGATCGGAATCGAGTTCAAGTAAGTCTAACTCTGGTTGGTTGAAAATCATCTAAGCGAACGAAAGGTAAAAAAGTCAACGTGACTCTTGACTTTGACCAAATGGTCAACTGATACACCTCAGTTGCTTTGGGAGGCGCCTCTGTTGAGAAGAACAGTTTTGCGCAAAAGCAGAACTAAGATGCTCAGTTTGTACCTGAGGCACCTCAGTTTCAACCTTTGGAACTGAGGTGCCTCAGATCAAAAGTTATCAACAGATTATCGTTGGTAGCATGGATAAAAGTTTATCCATTTGAGGTCCCTTAGATCACAACTGAGACGTCTCAGATCCACGTCAACATAGTAGTTACTTTAGCTTTCGGGCTATAAATAATCCTTAGACATAGGAAGAAAATACAACAACTTGTAATCATTTTCCTAATCTTTTTGTGAGCTTTTCATGATTATAAGAGACTTGTCCACCTACAACGAATGAGATTTTACTAGTGCGCTGCTATTGCCTTGGATTAGTAACTTCCCCGATTGCAACCAAGTAAATATAAGTGTCTGAGTCTCTTGCAATCTAATTAATACATTTAAGTTGTATATATATATATATTGGAATATTATTGTATAATAAAATATTGTTTAATTTTAATGAAGTAAAAGTATTTTTACTTCACTTTTTTATTAAATTAGTGCGGTGGTAATCGACAATTACTTCATTAAATTAAAATTATATTGTAATAAAATATGATTATTTACTTCAATAATAAAATTTGATGGTGAAGTAATCAAAAATAAAATACTTCATCCATTTAAATTGTGATGAAGTTAAAAAAATTTACTTCATCACAATTTAATAATTGTGAAGTCGTTTCAAATCGATTACTTCTGTATCATAAAAAACAATGAAGTCTTTTAAATTGATTACTGTGTCAATAAATGTATACTATGAAGTAACATAATACTACATGCTTCGATAAATATAAATACTGGCGAAGTTATAAAATATATTTGCTTTGACAATTAATGTAAACTATGAAGTTACATATTATCTATTACTTCGTCGCATTACAAAACTACTAAAGCAACAGATATTTTTTTACTTCGACAATCAATTTAAACTGTAAAGTTATATATCATCAATTACTTCAGCACTTTACAAAACCAACGAAGTAAAAGACAAGTTTTTACTTCAGAATCGGTCCAAATCTGAACCGGTTTGCCTCTTTGAACCGGTAAAAGACTTCGCTATTTTCATGGATATGACTTCGGTGATATGACGAAGTAAAATAATCCCTTTTTACTTCACGTGCGTCTACTTCGGTGAATATACGAAATAAATTAAGGAAATTCTACTAGTGTTGTTTTATTTTAAGTTGTTGATATGTTGCTTATTTTTAGAACTGCTTAGACTAATCTGTTATCTATGTAAAGAGTTAGCAAAAGATATAGTCCTTATTTACAAGGCTAGTCACCCCCTCTAGCTGGCCTACACGGCACCTACATCATCCTCTAGTCAATTGGGTTCCTCTGCGGGGACATTGACTCTATAAATCCTACAAAAGGTAAAATCTGTCACCATAACGTCCCCTCCCACCAATATTAGGATAAAGTTAACCATGACATGGGAGAGTAATTTTTCGAATTTTATTGAAATTATACCCCGCTAAAATGGCTATCTAAATCAATTTATGTAAAAGTCATATGCCGACCTCATGCGCCCCATACGGTTAGCCCCACAACCATTTGTAGAGAGGTAAATTAGAAATCGAGCATGCTCCCACATGAGAGGGTATTTTTTCCCCAACTTCGTGGTGAATCGATCGACCCTTGTCTATTTCTACAAATCTACTATTTAGTGGCAACTCGGCTATCCCCTAGGGCAAGTGACTCTATAAATCAATCGTAGCAACAAGTAATTATGCTCACCTTGATACTCTTCATATACATCCCAGGTTATGTAAATAGAGATGAATTATGATATCAATTTATGTCGAAGAGTTTAAATATAAATTAAAATTACAAAATAATTCTAGCTGTTGAGTTACCTGAGCTGGAATTCTAGAGTAGAATTTTCTGAACTGAACTTCCCGAACCGGTTTCCCCGAACCACAGTTCTTGACCCGGAGTTTCCGAATCGGTCTTCCCGAACCTGACTTCCCGACCCGAACTTCCCACCTGAACGTCCCGAACCGGTCTTCCTAAACTGGAGAGGAAGAGTTGTTGAGGCATGCACAATGCAATTTTCTTGAAACAGATTTGTCCTCCTCCGACTATGCTTCGAGGTTTCGATGGACGTCTGTTTCTCAGGATACAATAGCGGGACTATGGATACAACGAAATACTGGTTGCTCGTGGCGAACTGAAGAAGTACCCGATTGTTACCAGGGGTAATCGACCGAGCGGGGAATACACGGAGACTCGAGAATGAGGTGGAAGACAATTGTTGCTCTTCTTTCTCTTTTGCTCTCCGTCACAACCTCTTTAATGACCGAATTAATATCATTTACTATTAATTAACCATCCAGATTCAAACGTCTGGAGGCTACTGATTTTGCATTAATCAACAATTAATGCATCCGTTACATTTGAGCAAAAATTTTCACATGTGGCAAAATGTTGGTTTATTCGTTTGGACAAATTTTGTCCCGATCGGTCCAACATTCGACGCGCGCAGGTCGTGCACGCACACGAATCAACTTGATTCAGTACATGTATTTGTTCACAACTGGTTCGGCATTCAGTACATGTATTGGTTCAGTACATGTATTCGACGCGCACAAGTTGTACGCGCAGGCCCTAGATTTGCACCCCCTCTTGCGCACCAATGCATGAGAAAGAGCCTCTCACCATGTATTTATTCACAACTAATATGTTTGTGAAACAATTTAAACCAACCAATATACTTTAAAACTCATAATGTGAAATTAAAATCTCATCCCCAATGGAACATCTTTCCTTTCCACCTCTTTTTTTTTTATTCACTGATATCCAACCATTTATAATCGGCCATCAACTAATTAAAGGATGGAAAGAATTTTATTTAGAAAATATATGCCCATCCAAAATTAATTTATATTTTATTATAATAAATCAATATCTTCTAACTAACTGACTGAATATGTTATTTCGACAATTTTATGAATCAATTTCTAAAATTTCTAAAATAATCATACACTGAACATCCATCCGATCTATCATACCGTCATTTTTTTTAAACTATAAAATAATTAATTAAGTTGGATAATATCAATTTATAATAATCAATTTAATTTTATAAAAAATTCTTATCGATTATCAGGATAAATCAGGAAGTGCTCGTGGTGATCTAGAAGTCTAACATCTCACGATTACACATACTATTTAGAGAAAAAAATTTTGTAAAATTTACTATAGCTGAGGATCAAATCATGAATACTTAAGCGATAACCAATTGCCCTTTTACTAAACAATAAATTTGGAGGCTCCATTTGGAAGCCAAAAAAATCAAATTTGTAAGTCATTTGTAAGTCACAGGAGTAAATAAAAACAAAACAAAATCAAGTAATAGATAAGTCTAGGACGATCGGTCGGTCCCCATGAAAGTTTTTCATCAGTCATTGAGGTAAATCGTAAAATGCTCACAACGAAAAGTCCAGCATCTCAAGATTCATGTCCCATTTAAAGATCGAATCATGAATATATATAATGATGATTAATCGTCGTAATTGAAAATTAAATCATAAATATTTATAATGATGATTAATGGTTCTGCCGTTTCCATTTCATCGTAACCCCAAGACCACAGGAGTAGAAGACGATATCGATGAAATCCACGCTGCGATAATTAATTTTCTCGACGACTTCCGTCTGGAGCAGTTTGAATTGATCAATACAACGTGGGGCTCACGCTTTTGACCCTTCGATCGTCCGACTCATGCAACCATACGTATTTCAACATACTGCGAGACTTGTCTATTGAATTCGAACTAAGTTCTTTCCCAAATCCGTCACTGACTTTTCTTTTTCTGCCACTGATTTAAGTTAGACTTGACTATCAGTCTAAACCGTTTGTCATTTTTTACGTTAGTTTAAAAATGACCCCTTTTTTCTGAATCTAATAAAAAATTTAATAATTCATCCAAATGAAGAAAAAATATTTTTTTCTATAAAAAAAAGTTAATATAGAAGTATCGAGATGATTTAAGATGATTCGTTCATCTTAGTACTTCGATCAATCCATATCAACACAGAAAAGATAAATCAAAGAGACTACTAATTCGAATGTTATAGTTAACACGTGGAGAGGATGAACATATTGATTTTGTCAAATTTTGATTTCAAAATCTCAAGATGATAATACTCATGTATTAATCATCAATTTATCCCAGAATAAAAATGGATAGGGATAAAAATATGATGGGATGGGTTGGGAATTAATATATCCACCTTCTAATTAGGGTGTCAATTCGGGTGAGTCGGGTCGAGTTGGATTTTTTTTTAAACTCCCAACTGAACCCGACTCAAACCCAAATTCAATCCGGAAATCCCAAATCCGAACTTGAACCCGACCAACCCAACTAACACGAATCCGATCCGAATAATTCAAAAAAATCGATTCAAAACATCCTTTTTTCGTTATTTTCTCTATAATTATTCACTTTTATCCAAGGTTTTGAGAATCGGACCGGACATCGAACCGGTCGGAGTAAGGGTTCAGAGGTTCAGAGATTCAACCGGTTTAACCAGGGGTCTAACCGGTATATAATAAAGTATGTATTTATATAAATATATGAAACTAACAACTTATCCAACTACTTTCTTCAAAATTATATCAACTAGGTCGAGCATGTGATATGTTTTTGTGAGCAACTTAGTACGGTATTATTGAAAAAATGATTAGGTTCAAAGAAAAATTCAAGTTTAAAACCATTGGATTTAAGAAATCTGGATACGAATCAAAGAATCTTATTAGAAGTTAAAAGTATATCATGATAGTATTTGTTCACCAATAAACACTTAAACAAAGGATACTAGTAAAGCACATGCAAAATTACAGTTCCAAATATGTCAGATATTGTTGCCTTCATATGTTAACACGACGACACAACGAGCTGGAGATGGAGCGAGGCTGGCGGCGAGGCGAGGCTAGCGGAGGCAGGGCAGCGTGGCAAGGCTGGTAGAGGCAGCGCGACGCGGCGAGAGGCTAGCGGCGGTGACTCTCTTGCAAGCAAACAGCAGGTTTGTTCGTTTGAGACTTTGGATGAAAGGAAATTAGGTTTTTGACATTTTATTTCTTTTTTAATTTTCATTTTTCAGTAAGAAAGCAAAACTACAAAAAGGAAAAAAAATCAAAAATGAAAAATAAAATAAACCAATCCGGTTTGACCGATTTTTCCGATTTGTCCGGTTCATCGGTTTCCGCCCGGTTCAGAACGGTTCGCATCCGGTTCTTGAGTAGCCGGTTTTCAGAGTCAACTCGGACCGGAAATCTAGCCTGTTCCCGGTTCAACCGGTCCGACCGCCCAGTCCGATCCGATTTCAGAACGCTACTTTTATCTCAATACTCTATCATGGTGATAGTAATATTAATATTAATATTTATAAAAAATATCTTAATTTTCAAAATAAAATTTGATTTAATCCAAAAAAATCGATTAAATATTAAATTCGGATTAACCCGATCCCAATCCAAACCCAGTTTGAAAATTTTCAACCCAAAACCCTCCAATCCGAACCTGATCCGAATCCAAAAATTTCAATCTGGACCCGAATTTTCGGGTCGATTCGGATTGGATCGTCGGATCGGATTTATTTTCGACACCCTTACTTCTAATAGCTCGTCGCAGGCAATGCACCCGATCTCATGCGATCGCCGAGCCATTATAAATCTGTTCCGTCTTCCCTTGTAAAACCGCACGGGCTTCGAAATTGATTGATGAGCCGGCCCGTTAAGTTCCTTGGCGCCTTGCAAATTTCCCAAACTAAATTGCTTTATAAACCCTAACATAATTTAAAATTTTCCCCTCCAACGATTCTTTTATTAATCAACCGCCACAAAAAAATTAATTGGTGAACCGTCTTTTACTCCACTGGCGCTTCGACTCAGAGGCCACGCAATTGATCACAACTTCCGTCGGTTCTCTTCAATGTGACACAGCATGAATTTTTTCTTCAAATGGAGTACGAATCCTGAGACACTAAACTTTTAGATCGTTCACTGTGAGTGCTTCCCGATTTACCCTGATGACCGGTGAAAAATTTCCATAAAACCGGGCCAGTCGCCCGAGGTTGGTTAAAAAAAACCTCATTAATCATTTTTTTTCTTCAATGTGATGCAACCTTTTAACTTTTCTCCGTGGCATTAATCAAGTAACGACTTCAAGGAGAAATTACATATTAAAGGAATTTAGGGGTGCTTAACTATACATTCGGCGGCAATGTGAATAATAATAAATTTTAATTAATAAATTCATAAATTTATTGATAATCTAATAGAGACTGAGTTATAAAATCAAAAATATTTTAATTTTAATTTTCGTATAGCAAATATCATAAATGAAAATTTGCACCTTCTAAACTTGCTAATCCCCTTAACGTAGCATACACGGTGATAAATGAGGTGTTACACAGTTACATGGGCAAATAATAAAAAAAACAAGGGATCGAGGAAAATAAAAATGTATTTCTTCGAGTGGGACGTGTTTATGAGGTGTCACGTGTATGCGCCGCTAAAATTGGGAAACTACTGAATTCCTTCCCAGTAAACGCATCGGATGGAGGAGCATTTTGTAAACTCGAACGCTGAAATATTTCGCGCTGCCGAAGACACGTCCACGTCAAGACGCGTGAAATAATTGTGTACGAGTTTTATTGGCTATGGGTCCCGTATCACCCGTTACATACACAGAAATGAATTACGATAGACATTTGACATAATAAATTTTTTTTATAAGGAAGATCATTTACTCAACAGGATGTTTTATATTAATTGAAAATTAATTTCAATATTTATTATAAGGGTAAATTTTCATAAACTCCCCATATGCTATTTCAACTTTGCATGCAATCCCCACATAACTTTTTCTTTGCATGCAGTCCCTGATGGGATTGACAAAATAGTTTGGTGAGTATTATTTGAAGAAAATTAAGTATAAAAGTTAGAAAATTGAGTATGTAAGGTTGCATCCACCACATCAAAATCCTATGCACTCAATTTTCACTCTTTTATACTCAAGTTGTTTCACTCTTTTATACTCAATTTTCACTGATGTATACTCAATTTTCATTCTTTTATACTCAATCCATCAGGGAGTAAATGCAAAGAAAAACTTATATAGGGAGTGCATGCAAAGATCAAAAGGCTATTGGGGAGTTTTCTACAATTTACAATTATTATAGTGAATTATCTATGTAATTATTAACTATGTCAACTCCTAAAAACATAAAAATCATTATCAATTAATGAATAATTAGGACATCGATGAAGTCCTGAGAGCTCATTTTAGGTGGCAAAAAAAAAAATTTATTCGTCCTGTATCTCTATCAATTCGTCTCAGAGTTAATACAGAGAAGATAAATCATAAAAATTATTAGCTCAAATATTACGACTAATATATGTGAGAGGACAAACATATTATTTTATCAGATTTTGACCTAAAATTTTAAAATGATAATATTCACGTCTTTAACATTTTCTATTGTCATAGGGAGTGGCTCCTTTTTTTTCTTTTTTAAATTAAAATTAGTTTTTAATTTTAATTTTAAAAAAAAATAAAACAAAAACAAAAAAGTATAAATAGGACAGGAAGAGATATTTTTGTATTGGGGAGAAATGAGGGAGGTTTTTATTTTTAATGTGGTGGTGATATGGTGTTGTGGGAGCTTTGGAAGAGCGAGCTTTCACGGTTGGAAATGTTTTTATTAGCAACCTTTATAGGATGTCCTAACAATTTTGGAAGGAAATAACTTATGGAGATATTTTAGTTTTTATATGAAAAATGTTAAATACCCAATAAAATATTTTTGTATCTATTTAAAATTGATCCCAAATATTATTGTAATAAATACTCATGTATATCAACTAATAAATAGTGATGCACTGTATTGTTGAGTAAATTAAGGATCGTTATTTTTTTCTTGAACGATGAGATAAATTTTCCATTATTTCCTTGTCAACTCAAAGGTTTGCTCTTGAGCAATCGAACTTCGACTCGAAAGTCTAAAGTTAGCCTGATATATTGTGAAAGATTTTCCTTTTAATAGTTAGTAAATTTGAAAATGTTAACTGTCAATATGTATGTGTGTTTCATTCATTTTGATTTATTTTGATGATAAATCAGAAATTTCGATGAAACCAAATTCATTATTATAAAATTAATCTAGGTTAAGACTTGCAAATCAGTGCCAATAAAAAATTAATAACAAAGCCTTTTTGTTATTTGAATCTCTCGTAATGATGTAACTTTGTGAGTTCGCTCGATATTGTGAGAGATGCAGCTTGGAGCCACAAGGCTGCTCGCGTACTTGAACGTTGGAGTGTGCTCTGTCGGATAATATTCGACGTATTCCCTTAACGCTTATGTTGATCTCGCAGGGCGTAGAGTTCTTTCCCTCTCTGTCGACATCCACGTAGGTGGAATTTTGGTGATTGACCATCGACGTCGATTTCTTCCCGAATAAAATATATATATATATATATATATATATATATGAATATAAAACGAATGATTACATAGGACAGTGAAACTCGGAGGAAATTAGAAATTCTCCTGGACATCTAAAATTTGTTGGTTTTAATTTTTTTTTTTTAGCTTATTCTTATCCTTAAATCTTAAATGCAAAATTTAATTAGTTTAACTCTAAATTAAAAAAACTAAATAAATAAAATTACTTGCAGGCATTCTAAATATATATATGTTATATCACGTAATTATCTATTTTTTATTTTAAATATTTTTTAGTTTAATATTATAATCTTACTTATAAATTTTAAAGATTAAAATTTATTGACTTAACTTGAAAGTAAATAAAAAAATAAAAAAAAATTTAACTCCATGTTGAAACGTCTGAATTAATTCCAGACGTCTCTATCATCTGTGACGGATGAAGTCCACGTCTCTATCATTTGTCACGGATGAAGACCTCCGCAGCTTAATAATTTATATATATAAATGGATTCCAGCATATATTTATTTTTTATTGTTAAATAATTATTATAAATTATAAAATTTTTAGATGCGACTGATAAATCCGGAGTGTATAAGATATGATGCAGGCGCGATCAATATTAATCCTTATTCAAGATATTTATGATTTGATTCACGATATATTTATAAGATTTTTTTTTTTAAATAGGATATATATCTTGAGATGTTGGATTTTTAAATTGGTCATCATGAGTACTTTCTAATTTATTCCGATGACCGATGAAAATTTTTTAGATGCCGGATCGATGATCCAAGGTCGGAAAATTCCGTTAATTTTTTTTTATGTACACGTGGCAGTTTTTTCCGTGCGGTGTATAGAAGCAATTATTCAAGTGTTAGATAGTTAGCGATAAAAAAGAAGAAAAATAATAGAGAGAGTGAAAATGAGAGAATAAATGGTAGAGTGAATGATGTGGCACTTTGCATGCAGCGATTTCCGACGGGTTCACCGTGCCCCCAGGGTATAGTTTGATTCGGGGCGACGGTCGAAGACCGCCGATAATATCAAGCGATAATCGAATATATACATATAAAATATCACGTTATTTACTCAAATGTCACATCATTTCATTCTACCATTCACTTTCTCATTTTCACTTTCTCTATAATAATCATAGTTCAAAAAAAAAATACGAACAGAACAAAAATATCGAGGCAATAATGCAATACAAAATGCATGTAAAATGGTTTATTAATTATCCACATATGACTTTAAGAGTTTGTTTTTCATCTTATAAAGTATTAACGCTAGCTAAACCATTAATTTTTCCAAAGCAAAGCAAAGAGTTAATTATCATCGATATATAATACTTAAAATAATAATAGGAAGAGTGAAAATGGAGAAGTAGAAATTATAGTGAATGATGTGACATGACATGATATGACGTGACATTTTATATGCACACGTCCGATTATCGTTTGGATATCATCGGCGACCTTCGACCGCTGTCCCGAATCATATTATATCCTAGGGGGCACGGAGAATCTGTCGAAGATCGTGCATGTAAAGTACCACATTATTTATTATAATTTTCACTCTTTCAATCATTATTCTAATACTTATAACTAATATGCCTAACTGTATTTACATATTGTTTGCGCATTTCTATATATTTATTAGAATCTGAAATGATTTCATGACAGTTCTCAAACTTGAGATCATATAAATCATATTTTAAAAAAATAATAATTAATTTTATGAAATTTATTATTGTAAAAAAATGTGAATTAGATAACAGTTGGACTTGAAATAATCGTCCGATCATACGTAGTTGTCTATAGATCATTAAAATAATTTGAAATAATCGTCCGATCATACGTAGTTGTCTATAGATCATTAAAATAATTCATAAAATATTCGTGGCAAAAATCTAAGAAGCTCAGCATATTGGACTTCTTATTTGAAGAATATTTTTACAAGATATCTTATAATTGAGAATTAAATCTAGGATGTTTAGGAGATAATTTGACGACTTTCTATTTGTCATAATCCTTTTATTATTATAAATAATAAAATAATTAACTAGATTGTATAACGTTAAACTCGAGATGATCAATTCGATTTCATAAAAATTTCTCATTTATTATTAAGATAAATTGAAAAATACTTATATCTGTTTAAAAGAAAATTTTTATAAAATTTATCGTTGCTCGTGATATTCAAAAGATAATTAATTAATTCTTTACTGCATCGTAATTCAGAAATTTATTATTATAAATAATAGAGACATAAGAGATGGATCAAATAAAAAATAATTTTTTACCAATTCTCCTATTTTATTTTTCTAAAGTACCGGCATCTAATTAATTTGTCGAGGTGGGTCCAACTACGACACTGTGAGGCGGAGGCACGACCAGGTCTGAGAACGATGCATGAGCGTGACTGCACTTTGCGCGTCGGTCCGCCCCATGCGGCCGTGCCCCCGGTCCCACCTACACCCCCACGCCAGTATAATTACCCTCACATTTTTCCTTTTTATAAAATTAAATAATAATAATAATAATAATTAAATAACAATAAACTCGACAATTCCACACCCATCGGCTTCGGAACTCGCCCTGCGTCTCGCTCCTACCTTCCCCAACTACAACGCAACGTCTCCGTCTCCCTCTCTTCCGCACTTTTTGATCGTCCGGTCACCATGTGAGCATGTTCCTTCTTTTCTGATCTTTTTTGTTTTGCAATTTTCCATCTCCTTCTGCGATCGGATTTCGTGAGATCGAAGCATCATCGGATTCGTCAGGAAAGTGGGGACTTTATTCTTTTTTGTTTTCCTTCCCTTTTTCCTTAGCGGGTTGTTCGGATTGATAATCCAGGTGCTGACGGATGAGGGCGTTCGATTGAGGGAGCCGGGCCTCGGCTTGTTCCTGGCGCTCTGGTTACATGGCGTGATTCTGGAGTAGTACGTTGCCGATTTATGAAACGATTCCCTCGTCGATTTCGACCTCAGGAAGTCGAAGAGGGGAACCCTTGTAGATAGGTTAACGAGCATTCAAAAGAATGGGGGGACGATGCGAGTTCCAACTGCACAAGGTATTATGCACGGCGCTGATGATCTGTCTCCTCGGCAAGGATTGCGCGTCGATTAACCTCGAAGGTAATTGCACATCTTAGTTCTGTGGATTTTTGTGTTTTGGTTGTGGGATCTTGAAAGTTTTGGTTTCGGTAAAGGGGTGGCTCTATTGGAGTTTCGTTCGAGAGTAGAGTCTGATCCTTACGGGGCATTAGAGAATTGGAGGCCCAGTGATAGTAACCCTTGCAAATGGACCGGTGTTGGTTGTGTGGACGATGAAGTCGTTGCACTGTAAGATCATCTCACCCTTTTATTCGGTTTCTCTTGGTAGTTGTTATCTTGGCATCGTGCATGGTTTTTTTTTTTTGGTGTATAAGGGCAAGTATTTGACTTAAAGATGTGCTCCATCACATTTGTTTATGCACATTGACACGGAACTGCTGATCTCGCATAAGTTTTATCTTCGTTAGGGAAGCACAAGATCTGTATCAGTCTCTGTCTTTTAGTAGCTCAAGCTATGATGCTTGGATCAGTAGCAAATCACTATAAGATAAAAAATTAAATTACTTAAAAAGGAGCTACAGCCGTCGTTTCATGGCTGCATTCTAGAAAATATATATGTCAGTATGATTCTATTTAGATGCAAAGTTTACATGACAAAAAAATTATGACGTGAATGTTTCTGTTAATGGAGATTTCTAAATTTATGATTTCTAAGAATATAGTTAAAGTTTATCATTTTGTTTTAAAATTATTTAAAAATCTAGTGTTAGTTTGCTCCAAATTCATAAACCTGGGTCCACCTCACTGTTTCAAAATCTGTTGTGCACTTTCCTTCTTCAAGAATGAAAACAAGCTCTGCATGTTCACAGGGATCTAAAAGGATTCTCTCTGCAAGGAACTTTGGCACCTGAGATTGGGAAGCTCAGACACTTGAAAGCTCTGTAAGTTGTATCTTTTTTCCATTTTCAACTCAAGATCACACTTAGATCAGCTAATTCAATTGTTATGATTTGGTTCCTATTGATTTTCACTAAAAAATCCTCCACCCCCCCCCCCCCCCCCTCGAAATCTTTTCATCTTCGCCAACACATTCTCAAACTCGGATTATTTTGTTAATGTCGTATTAACTTCTTAATAATGATATCCACATGAAAGACAGTTTCTTTTTGAACATGAAAAGTGTTAGTGGGAGGAATGATAAAAGAAGAAATCAAAGAAGAGTTGTAACACCAAGCTAGGTTACTAACACTTTATGTGATTTTTTTTTTGTTTGTGATGTTAGATGTATAATAGATTTTATTGGGACTGATTTTGCAAGCTCAAAGGTTTTTGGATTGGCACGATCCTTTTCATAAAATAAGAATAAGATAGCATGCTTTGATTACTCGCAATAAAGGTACCTTCATGTGCCTGCACATCGGGCATCATTTTGAAGACTGAGTGACAATTTTTGTTATTTCTTATTCCATAAATTTCATTACATGCTCCTAAGCACTTATCATCTTTGGACCTTTGATACAATCTTTGGACTTTCCTGCTATGATGATTAGTTTTAATATTTTTGGGCTTCTATTGTTACTTTAATTGATTTTCTATCAACAGCGTGCTTTATCAGAACAAATTTTCTGGAGTCATCCCTAAGGAGATTGGAAGATTGACCATGTTAGAGGTGTTGGACTTGAGTAATAATATGCTAAATGGTACAATTCCAAGGGAGATTGGAGGAATGTTATCCCTCAAACATCTGTGAGCCTCCTGTTACATATATGCCCTGTTGCTTATCAGCTAAGAAAAATGCTTATCAGGAAAAATATCATTTTATTTTCCTTTCTGCAGCTTTCTCTGTGGTAACAGATTCCAAGGCAACATGCTGTTGATTGTAAATCGTAACACATACTTTGATCTGATGAAGGATCCAAACCTTTCTTGCAATATGGCTAATAATCTGAATCATATAAACAGGAAGGTCAAACATTGGTAAGTCAATATTTATTTCTTTAAATGTCCCTGTAACCTAGCTAACATAAGCTGCTGGTTAGATTTTGTTTTCATTGTTGTGTTTGTTGTAGAATATAAATTTACAATTTAGCATACACCTTACAGTATATAGATCTCTTATGGTATATAGACTTATTGTCAGACACGTTACATGTCCAACAGATAGGTTCATCATGCGAAATCAAAAGTACACACTGAAAAAGATAACATGGGGAATGAGGCGGGATTAAAGTTCATGATCCACATTATGTGCCAAAAGGAGTCCAAGTCACTTTGAATTCATGTCCTGCACATTGATACCATGTTAAGGATTTGATTATCCAGTTGCGGGAAGGAAAAACTCAATTTGCTTGTTAAGGGTTCGATTTGTTGAATATGTTTTCAGCGTTCTATTATATATATACTCGTATAGTTCCAAGTATCTGGTTCATTTGAGTTTTAAATACTCTTGAAAAGATTTGTGCCTTCTAAAATGTGTTCAAGCCTTTTAAATTAAACTAGTATGTGTTCTTAGTAATGTTATGAAAAAAAAAAAGACAAAGCCACAAGAATGGTGGTTGGATAATTTTTAAATGACAATAAAGAAGATAGCTGGAATCACTTGATCCTACAATTAGCTTCAGTTGCCTTTTTGTGACAAATATATTTCCTTCTGCAGTGAGGAAAAAAGAAAATTGCGCAACCTGTTCCAAATTTCTTTCTTCCTTTTTTTTTGGTGGAATTTGCTTTGATTTTTCCTATCATGTACTTCTTAGAAAGAACCTCCATGTTATGACAACCCAATTCTCTGAGCAAGGATTGACCTGCTATCTTTATTGTTATTGATCACTGTTTCAAATGCTCGAGTAAAAGTTAATAGTGGATTCATTTGAATTTTAAGAACCCCCTTGATTAGCTAATGGCTTTAATATATGATTAAGTTATGGTCTCGTAATTTATCACCATTCACCCTAATCAGATACTTTTTAAATTGAATATCTCATTAAGTTACCAAACTAAGTTGTATTAATTGATTCATTTAGGTCATATAAACAATTTTTAGCCCATGCTCTATAAGGTCAGATTGAGTTGAGATACCACAATATCCTCCAATTATGACATCCCTGCCTGGTGCATTATTTGAGTCATAGCATATTTCGTAGTTGGCAATAAAAAATTCACCATCGCATTTCAGGTAGCTCAAATTTCAGTCAAGTCCTCTAATTAAGCTATAATTGCATTCTAATGTGTCCATGACTCAACTCCAATTTGTCCCGCTAACTCGATAGCTCGAACCACATGGATAAAATGCTGAAGTGAAACTGATGAACTCTCTCAATTAGTACACATGTTTTATATGACTAAAGATAAATCTGTTAGATGTCTTTCTCCTTCAAAAAAATCTAATTTACATTACTGCTGTTCTTGACCACAAAGTTATAATATACCACTCATATCAGTGAAGATTTTGAATTGAAGAATCAAGGGTGACCTTATGTACTTAAAAGACGAGAAATTTGACCTATTTTGTCAACTGTCACAAAAGCATGATTTTTTAATTTTTTTTGTAAATAAAGAACCAGTTATGAATATTCCTTAAAATTTTAAGATTCAGTATTCTATCACTATTCTCACCAAACTGAAAAGGCTAACCATTTTTTTGCAATTCTCATTCTGTTATATATGTATATATTATTTTCCCAAAGGAACAACCTTTACACTACTGAATAAATTCTATCTAATGTTAGGAACTTCTTATCATTGACAAGATACCACATACCACTGGAATCACGATCAACAATTTAGTGTGTCTATTATTGGTAAAAGCTTTGTGGAAAAATAAGAAAAAGAAGCCAATTATTCAATCTTTTGCAAGTGATAATTTCTCAATGGAAAATGGGAAATTAAAAGGAACACGACTATTTTCTTTACTAAGATCAATTGTTTTGCTTGCTTTTACATTTTACATTGAATCTTTTTATATGTTGTGCAAGCGTTCTTATGTATAAGTTAAATGGGTGGATTGTGGAGTTTATGTGCAAGGACTTACTGTGATTAATCTAACAGCTTCTGGGGGACAAGTTGTCAAAAACTGAAAAGCTTAAACTCCCTTTGGATTCCTATCAAAGAGAAGATCTTGCAAATCTTCATATTGCCAAAGTAATTATTCTTTTTTACATCTTTTACTATATCATCTTGTGAGAAATAGGTATTTGGCTGATGATGAATTCTTAAAAATATCTCAACTACAGAAGAGGTTTTTTTTCAAGCTTGAGACAGGAAGGGGGTGCTTCTGCTGATCACATGGATAGAATAAGTGATATAGCTTGTAAGTGAAAATGCAAACGCACTGTACTTTGACCAGTGCAAGATTTATAATATAGTAACCACTTTCTTTACTTTATGTAGCTGGATTTGGTGAGCAATACATTTTGACGAGTGAAGGTGTAAAAGTTGTTCGCCGTAGGTTGGCTGGGGAAACCAGGAATCTTCCTGCAGCTCCTGGAGCCAGTGGTCCTGTGGCACAAGTTATCAGTGTCCCGCCTATTTCAAGTGGTTCGTTTCCAGCAATACGCCATAGTCCTCCTGAACCAACGCCGTCTTCATCCTCAATACCTCCTAGCCCATCCATATCTCCATTAATATCACATCCTCAGCCAACGCCAATGCCTTCTAATTCTCGTCCATCATATAAAAATTCAGCAACATGGGTGTACATACTTTCTACGTCAGTTGCTGCTTTACTTCTTGCCATAGGAACATGCGTGTTTATAGTGTATCGCCGCAATGGGCCAACCACAATAGGTCCTTGGAAAACTGGCTTAAGTGGTCAGTTGCAGAAGGCTTTTGTGACAGGTGAATCCTTCGTATTCTATGCTTCATTGTTATTTCAATATTTGATTGGTATGATAGGTACTAGTGAGCTACTATATCCAATAATATAATAGATAATTAGTTTCACCATTTTGCCTCAATAAGCCTTTCTCAAGTTGATATTGTTTTGTGAAGCATATTAGTGATCTTAGCCATGAACGAAGGGAAGCTCGGAAGCATATTAACCTTCGAATTAAAATTTTGGATTGGAATTTACATTCAAAATGGCTCTGACTAAGCAATTTTGAACTAAGCATAGGTGCTTGTTGTCATGTAAATTAATGCATGACCTATTTCTTCTTGTTAACATAAACAGGGGTACCAAAATTGAATCGCCTAGAATTGCTAGCTGCTTGCGAGGATTTTAGTAATATTGTCATCAGTTTTCCAGAGTTTACTATCTTTAAGGGAACATTATCAAGTGGGGTTGAGATAGCAGTCGTCTCAACGACAATCACATCTGCAAATGATTGGTCGGGGCATGCAGAAATGGTTTTCAGGAAAAAGGTTTTAATTCTTTGTATCTTTATTATGATTACCTTCTCTCTACACCGTCATGTTGATTGTCAGTGCATTGACACCTCTTGTTATCTTGGGCATACAGATAGATACTCTGTCTCGAATAAACCACAAGAATTTTGTTAATCTCCTTGGTTATTGTGAGGAAAATGAACCATTTATGAGAATGATGGTCCTTGAATATGTACCCAATGGTACACTTTTTGAGTATCTTCACTGTAAGTAGAAAACTGTTAATTGGATTGGATATTAGTTGATTTAGAAGTTAATGACAATCCAAAGTAATGATGTTGAACTTTCTGCAGTGGAAGAATTTGAGCATTTGGACTGGGACGCTAGAATGAGGATAATCATGGGAACAGCCTACTGTCTGCAGTACATGCATGATTTGAACCCACCCATATCTCATCCAAACCTCTCATCAAGCTCTATCCTTGTGTCAGAGGATTCTGCTGCTAAGGTAATGATTCTTTGTTAGTTTATAACATAGCTGATAATGTTATCTAAAAATACATGGATCAATAGATGCATTAAAATCGTTGCTAGTTTTGGATGAACAGATGCTGATATACATTAAATGCAGGTAGTGGATGTTAATGTTTGGAATGAAATTTTTGCCAAGGGAAAGACATGTGGTGACAAGGACTTTAATCAGTCTGAAAACCTTTCTGCTGATCCTGCAAGTAATGTTTATAATTTTGGACTACTGGTATTGGAAGTAGTTTCTGGAAAGGTTCCATATTCTGAAGAACATACCCAACTTCTTAATGTGGTGAGCCGAGACAGCACTAACTGTTTCTTGTATCTTTGTTCTTCTTTTTGATATTTTTTTCTCATCATTTATTTAGCCTTTTTGAGAAGTTTTAGTGGAAATCTCATCATCTTGGATGGTTAGACATGCACTGTTGTCTAAGTTGTCAACTTTTCTGTAATAACAGGTTGCAGAGTACCTTAGTGGCAATGACACTGCTAGCTCTTTGATTCAATCCACTTTAAAATTGCACAAAGACGAGGACCTAGATATCCTTTGTAAGGTATCCAACATTGCATCAATCCTGATCCAAGCAAAAGGCCAAGTATGCAGGAAGTCACTTCCATATTAAGGGAGGTGATTGCAATTTCACCTGAAGCAGCTACTCCAAGACTTTCTCCCCTTTGGTGGGCTGAACTTGAGATCCTGTCAGTCGAAGCGAGTTAATCTGAAATCTGTAACATGCTTCAAACACGAATCCTTTTGTCCACTCATTCACCAGCCTTATGATACATTCATAGCCCTGTGTAGTAGGTGGTTGAATGTGCATATACTTCAGGAGATGCATCGTCCTACCTTTTTGAGCCATTACTTATGGTTTGTGAACAAGGGGAGTTCTTCTGCAATCTGCGAGTTTTGTGAGAAACCAAGGCGTGTCAAAGTAGATCTCATAAGAACTAAAATATCTCTAATCTTTGTGAAATTACTGCAGTATGACCCATTTGGGACCAAGATTATATGGCCGGAGTGTATATTCTTAAATTCCCTTATGAACTCGATTTAATTTGTAATACTATTAGAGTGTTGTGCTTGTGGCAAACTGAATTCTTGTTGAAGATTAAGAAAGCCCACCCGTTTGTTTGATTGAGTAGGGTATTCTTTTGACACCGAATCTGGTTGGCGACGGCGGAGATCCCAAAGTCGGAGACTTTGAGGTAACCTTTCTCGTCCTCAAGGACGTTCTCGGGCCTGAGGTCGCGGTGGTAGACCCTAGAAACGCGAGCGTGGCAAAAGGCCACGGCGGAGGAGCTGCTGGAAGTAGCGGCGGCCGGTGTCCTCGAGGAGGCGGCCCTTGGAGACCATGGAGAAGAGCTCGCCGCCGCCGATGAACTCCATGATGAAGTAAATCTTGGTCTTCGTAGCCATGACCCCGAAGAGCTCGACGATGTAGGGGTGGCGTACGCGGCGGAGGATGGAGATCTCGCGCTTGATGTGCGCGACGAGTCCTCCCTGGAGGATCGACTCCTCGTCCAGGGCCTTGATGGCGACGAGCTCGTCGGTGCGCACGTTGCGGCCGACGTAGACCTTGGCGAAGGTTCCAGAACCCAGGAGCTTCCCGACTTCGAACCGCCCAAGGAGCCGTTCGCCTCTTCCGCCGCCACATTTCTGGCCGATCGCCTCCTGCTCGTTGTCCGCCTTCGTCGCGGCAGGCTCCGCCGTCAGGAACGCAAGAGATTCCGATTACGATTCTTTCCTACCCTTCGCCCCAAAGTATTAAATTTGGAAAGATTTGCGCGTCGGCGGGCGTCGCGACGGCAGTCTGTCGCTTTCCAACGGTTCCTTCTTCCCAATTTCCAACCGCTGTTTGTCCTGGTCAGTATTTTTCATTTTTCTTTATATATATATTTTTATAAAACATAAAATAAAATTCGCAGAATTAAGATAAAGACGCTGCCCGTCAACAAAACGCCTCCGTGGCGTCGAATGCACTCTGTTTGCACTACCCACGCGAAAAAAAAAATAAGGGAAAAAAACTTGTGTAATAATCCAGGGATCTGTGTAGATTAAAAAAAATTATGTTCGGGTGATATATTTTTAGATTTGGATTTTAATCGGATTTGGATAGGATAGGAAGATTTCGGATTAAATTTTTTGAGGTTGGATTTGGATCCATGACGGATCTAGGAATTCAAATATAGAGGGGCGATCACGATTTAAACTAAGCGCGGTCAATTTTTGTTGAACAGTTAATTAATTATATGTAATTAAAAAAATATTTTTTAAATAACTTCACATAAGGAAAAAAATGTACAATATTATAAAAAAACTCATACAATTATATTAAAGCAGTTTACTAACGAATATTGACAATTACATTTATCGAGATTTTATATTCTAAAAACATTATAAAATCAGCTCATTGTCGACGGCATTAAAAATATCATTTTTGATATAGACTACCAAATGGTCATTCATCCATTTATCTCTAATTCTGTTTTGTAAATATGTTTTGACAATATTCATTATCGAAAACACCTTTACAAAGGTTACAATACCAACAGAAGAAGAAAGGCTATCTCAATCGTCCGATAAACAAAAAGAAACATATGATAACCTCCATCTCTACTCTGGTATCCTCCATCTCTATGGGTGAAATCTCATAATATTAGGGGCTCGATCGCCAACAAAGGGGCGATCGCGACATCGCCCCCTAGTGGATCCGTTCTTGATTTGGATCGATCCTGATTGATTCGAATTTAAGATTAAATAAATTTTTTATTGATTAACTTAAATTTATTTTAAAAATTAAGATGTTTTATATAAAATATTAATGTTAGTATGATACAGATGGATATTGAAATAAAAATGAGAATTATTAAGAAAATCATTTTAAAAAATCATTTTAAATTGAATTTTTCGAAAGGAATCCAGATTTAGAATTAGAAGTTTTCAATTGTATTTGGATTCGTTCCAATTTAAGTTGGGATTAAAAAACTAATCTAATTCGATCTTAACCTAATTGGACCATATAAATTGACACGCCTAAATAATCTAACATGTTATTAACATTTTGTTTCGTGTTTTTTTTTATAAGAGAGCGAGAGAGAATGACGTTTTCAATTGTGTGAGGATTAACTTTAAGCGGTCAAGCAGGGATGCCCGTACGTTTCTTCTGCGCGGAATAATCGAGGATTCGTGTCGGCTTTATTCCACGCGGAACACGTAAGCAATGTAAGGTGGCATGAACATTAGATCAGATGAATGTGAACTGATCGATTCGATCCTATAAAAAATATTTATCCGTCATTAAGAAAAATCGAGAAGCACTTATGATGTACAGTCTAGAAACTTAGCGTCTTAAGATACACATCTTATTTAAAAGAAAAATTCTTATAAAATACATCGTAGCTAAAGATCGAACCGTAAATATTTAGTGGGCGTTTGGTATAAATTTGGCAATTGGAATGGTAATGAGTTTGATTGAGGGGTTTATGGATTTAATGATAATCTAGTGGGGGGTGAATTATGAAATCAAGGGTATCATATCCCTATTTTGATTTCGATTCCCGTATACCAAGCATCATCAATGGGAATGAAATCTATTTCATTCTCATTCCTACCTTCTAAATCCACTTACCAAGCGTCTCCTAAACGATTAGTCATTCTACCGTTACACCGTAGCCCCGATGACATATAAGAAGGCATAAAGCTCCGACTTAATCGACGTGGAACTCGAATGATGAGTTTATCGAAGGATTGACATAAATTTTCAAATTCATCAAAACATACATGATATTTTTATATTTATCAAAGAGTACATTTGATTATTTATTTTTTTTATTTTACCTCTCTAACAAAATTAATTTTTTTTTTCTCTTTTTTTTTTGTCTCTTCTCTTTTTCTTATTTTTTATATGCATACATGCATAACGTGTGTCACAATATTTACTTAGGCTTGATTACATATTAAGCTCACGTTATATCAGGTCTAACGTAGACTTGAGAGCTCATGAACACGACTTTGGAGGGCAAAAGTTATACATGCATGAATGTAGCCTACGAAGTGGTATCCAAAGATCCCATCTGAATTACTTTGATTGGGAGAAGGCGACACGCTTTGATGGTTAGATGATCTCTTTTTTCTGAAACTTTACACGAATAAGTTGAAATTTTGTAGCATCTTTTACGTTTTTCTTTTGGTAATCGATTGCATTATCAAAAAAGATGATGATCATTTTGTTACTGTATTATAAATGTAAACTACAAATAAATTTATTTGAAAGATAGAACAATTGTGACAAATTGTTCCTTATTCTAGTAAGATAGACCTCAAAGTAATGTTGTCACTTTTTCATCAAATATAACAAGCTCATCTCAAGAAAACTGCATCTTAACTCATACATAGCAGTTCTTTGTCGAGCCCATGGACATTATACGAACTCACATGTTGAAAGAAAGCTAGAAAGAGAGACTTTAGGTACAATCACTAAAAGTGGTATCCAAAACTCATGAAGATAATATCATACTCACGTTGTCCCTGATATGGATGTATATTAGGCCTAATGTGGACTTAATATGGAATTATACGTGAGCTTTATATAATTCCATATAGCTCACGTATAATTCCATATCAGGCCCTATGTAGTTTTTTTAATCAATTTTTCTTTATTTCAATTTAATAACTACAGAGAAGATGAAATAAACAATAGATAACATTTTTGAACTCTTTACAACCTCACAAATCCACAGGAACTGAAACAGATGTAATTGGAGTTCTATAGGTCCATTTGTGAGTTTTGACATAGACATGTGTGGATCTTTTATAAAAGAGTGTTTAAAATTTTAGACACTCTTTTATACTTAATTTTCACTGATGTATACTCGATTTTTATTCTTTTATACTTAATCCATCAGGGAGTAAATACAAAGAAAAACTTATGTGGGGAGTGCATGCAAATATCAAAGGGCTATTAGAGAGTTTTCTGTAATTTACCGATAAATCAAATTTAAGTTCCTAAAAAGTAAATTAACCCAAATTTAGTAAAACAATTTTCAACGAATTAATTCATTTTAAACGTAACTCGATCATCTTATTAAATAAATTTAAATATAATTAAATTTAGCTCACTCAATTCATTTACCAAGCTACAATCTCACGAGAAGCTTCAAATCTTTCACTTTATTATTGTTTAATTGCAGCGCTTCAATTTACTTTGTAGGCGTTCGAGTTGGATGCCCAAACGAACACTTCGGATCCTTTGACCCAAAAACTCTTGTCCCGCTCCTTCAACTACGGCCGATGAGTAATTCGATCACCGATCGAATACTATCGATGAATTTTAATTATCGTACCGAATCAAATGATATCCTAGAAAAACGATGAACTGGTTGGAATCATTATAATTGTAATCTTGTTGGATTCGACGTTGAATCCGACGAGATCGCAATTGTGACGATCCTGACCGATTCACCATACCCCCTAGGGTATAGTTTTGTTCAGGACGACGGCCAAAAGTCGCCGGTGGTGCCCGAACGACAATCGGACGACTTGATGATCGTCGTCGAAAAACGGGATAGACAGGACGAGAGTTTTTTTGGAACAGAGGATCTGTCCTCCCAAACGAGTTGGAGAATGTGGATAAGAATGAAACAGAAGGGCCATTGAGAAGATAAATCCAAAAACTGCAGTTGAAAACAGCATTGAATGGTTGGGCTATTGAAGATTCAGCCAACAAAAATTCATCAACACACAGCAACTCCAATTGATTCTTTTCTAAAATAATAATAATAATAATAATCATGAAAAAAAAGAACTACAAAAAGGGCAAGCAAAATGAGATTTTGACACTTCAACTTCACTCGGAATCACTGTCCAGGCTCTCCATTCCCTTCAATCCCCTTCGCTTCGGCTGCTGCACGACCAAGAGCAAGCAAAATAGGATTAATAATAATAATAATAGTTATTTTTATTAAAACATTAAAATAGACATCCAATTGTGAATTATAAATCAATGTCTCAGGTAGCATCAAGATCATGATCGAGGAAAAAGGCAAAAACTAAAAGTGTAGTCGAGCGAGCCACACCACACATACGTGGCCTCACGTGAAGGAGCCAACAAAGTCGCACCCATAATGAAAATTGATAATGAGAAAATAAAAATAAAAATAAAAATAAAAGCTATTGGCATTTAAAAACATTAATTATGCGTCGGTAAGAATGGAAATCGCAAGGCTTGAAAAGGTCAAAATTGAAGCGAAGTAAAACAGAAGAGAAGAAGAAGAAGAAGCAGAAGCCATCGGAATCATACATACCTTCTTCGCGCATTTCTTTTCCCTTACTTCGTACCTCCCCCTCGTCAAATCCGAAAGCCACATCCCTGGGAAGCAATACTGATTTCCAACCACCGAAAGAAAAAGAAGCCAAAAATCAAATTTTGAGACAAAAAGCATTTGCAAGTTGCAATTTTGCGACAAAAAAACCAAGTTTATTTTATTTATATACCTGCAAGGTCCTATCGATGTTCTTGGCCCTCTTCTTGGGGCGCTGGGGGAGCTTGGTGCCCTTCATGGCCAGGAAATCGTCCTCTTTCTCCTTCCTCGAGAGGCAGAGTTGGATCCTCGGCCACTCGAAATGATCCAGATTGATTCTTTCCTTCGCCGTGCTTGGGTTCGGATCCGATGGCGGCGGCTGCTTTTGGTCCAGATCTACAGCGTCGCTGCCGCTGGCGTTGGGCGGCGATCTGAGGGCCTTCTCCGCCGGGGATCGCTTCTCTGGTCGTGCTCGGCCTTCCGATCTCTCTTCGATGATCCTGATCATGGCAAGGGGTGGAGGTGAGACGTCAGTGGTGAGACTCGGAGAGAAACAAAGATACTGAGGTGGACCTCTCTCTCTCTCTATATATATATAAATACGCAAAACAGGAGAAAAAACCAAACACAATTACAACATCGAAAAAAGAAAAGGAAAATCATATGAAAAGTAAGTTTTAGTAAAAAACCAGAATTAATTGTAATGCTGTGAATCTACCCAGCTATTGCCTGACGAGTAGATCTTCACAGGAAGCATTATGTAAATGACCACGGATCAAAGATCCTTCGCCTATTCATCTAAAGAACCAGTTGCCGAGAAGCAATACGAAGAACAAAGGAAGGAACTTGTTACCTATTGACGACAGACGCCCTCGATTCGCGGCTGGGCAAGCATAGCCTCGTTCTGGTAGCGTACGGCCCGCAGGGGGGAGGCAAAGCGGCGGCCGGGGCCTCCGAGGACTTCCGTTGGAGCTTGACAACCCGCCTGGAGTGGGCCGGTGACTCGTTCCCTTCTGTCACCGCCGGTGCTGCGACCGGCGACGACCGGGCTTCTGTCCTCACTCCGCGCGACCGCTTCCTGTGCCCCCACTGGAAGAGGACGTCGCCGTGGCTTGGCCCATTGATCTGGTGGCGGCCGTGATCCTTTGCCTGCGTTCGGAGGGTGGGAGTGTGGGAGGAGGAAGGTATGGCGAAGGAGCCCGCCGCCTCCGAGGCGGAAACGTTGAAGAAGGGAGGATCGCGACTCGGGGACCGATAGTCCGATCCGGCGTTGGATTTCACCGTCAATGGTTTTGGTTCCAACGGCGAGCAGTTAGGGAATCCGTTGTTGTCCTCGGCGTCGTATTCCTCCGAAGCTTTCAGACCGGCCTTCCTACCATTGCTGAGGACGACGACATCTGGGCTGTTTAATCTCTGGAATCTGGCGATTGCAACACACGGATAAACAAAAATCTTCAACATCCAAGAGATGACTCGAGTCAAAAAATAAAATTCTAAAATTTTCAGCCGAAGAAAAAATGTGAAATGGATGATGAAGAACAAGAACACGAAGAGATTTTAGCTCAAATTAATGCGAGAATAAACCGTAAAAGGACTTGAATCTTACTATGCACCCATTTGGGACAACAAGGATCGTCGATCCGCAGTGAGTAACAATCGCAGGAAATAGAGTAGAAATCAAAGATCAAAAACTAAAATAAAAACACTCCTTTTGGTACAAAACGGAGTACGAATTGGATGGATCCAAAGCAGCTATCTAAGAAAAATAGAAACTCAAGGAACTTTTGCGCCTTTATTTTAGCCAAAATTGACTCTAAAATCTGAGAATGATAGATAAGAAAAACAAGGCAGACCTGAAATCAACAAGCGAGAAGCAACAACGCGTTCACAAAAAACCACCGACTAGATGATTAGGCCATTCATCGACAAAAGATGATTGATCCTTCAATTGGAGATAGAAAGAGCTCCAAACGAGAAGGAGGCAACAACGAAACAGGCGGATGCTTCTTTAACCAAGGGGGAAGCCGGGGGGGGGGGAGGGCGCGGCACTTTGCATTCTCTACAGCATCTCTCGCCGTAGAATCGCAGAAGATGTGATCGCCATTTCCTCACTGGAAATATTCTGAATGATAGAAACAAATAAAAACCTCTGATCTGGATATCTTCAAGATGAGAACTAGCCGATTCGGTTATCAAACCATCAAAACTAGGATTTGGAACCTCGGGAAGTCGATTTGAAAACCACAGCGTCCTTGGAAAACTACAACCGCGGGGAAATCCTGCTCCATCTCCAGGAACAAAAAGACCAAAAACACGGATAGAACAAAAGATGTATTACTCTAACGAGAAAAATCAAGTCGCAAATGAAGACATCACCTAAAATCAAGCTTCTGTCGCCCAACCGAGAAAAAGCTCCATAATCGAGTCGTAGTTTTCGAGAGCGGGGAAAGCTAGCCTAAATCATCGCAACCCACTATCCTGATGACCAACAAAGGTCATTGCAAAATAGAAGAAGAAAACAAGTACCATCTACAGAACAACTCAGCGGCTGCATCCTCTTCAAAACACGATCTTTCCAAAACAAAAGACAGGAGAGAAGAGAAACCGATCTCTGGCCACGAGGACTCTTGAAAACAAACGCAAAAAGCATCAATTGGAATCCATCAAAAGCAAACAGATTCGTGAAAGATCTAGGCAACCTCATCTTGTTCGACGGAAGAAGGATTTCAACGCCCATTTTCCCCCATTCTCTGCAGTTCAATTCGTAAAGCAGATCGTGTAGATTACAGACTTTTTTCCACAGGAGCCGCGATTTCTTCACTATTTTGTTCTCCAGGCGCACGAATTGAAAAAGCCAAAGCAATCAGATTGAGGCTGAGAAGGATAGATAGCGCCGGGTATCAGTTTGGAGGTAGGGGAGAGAGGAACGAGAGAGAGAGAGGGGAGGCAACAGGCGAGACGAGAAGGCGGAACGGGTTAACAATGGACTAATAGTAGTTCCGTCGAATATGAGGTTCCCAAAATACCCCTACATGGCGCATAGCGACGAGCGTCGAATTGTAAATTGCAAAATAAGAATAGGCCAAGATGCAAAAAAACGCAACCGAAGGCTTAAAACTTTTATGCGACCCCGGTTGCAGTGCGGGGGAAGCATGAAACTTTTATGCGACGCCGGTTGCAGTGCAGGGGAAGCATTTGGGTCATTTCCCGTGACCGCAGTTATCTACCATACACATAAAGAATATCTATGCGATCGAATGAATCGGCCATATCTTATTTTCATTTTTTTTTGTGACATATATCTCGATTTTTCACAATGGCAAATGGTACAGTAGACGCGCACATGATAAATTTTATAATAGAAATAAATAATGATTAACTTTTACTTAGACCAACAATGAGTGTTATATCCGAGGATAAAATAGATATTATTAGCTTAGATCAACAATGAGTGTTATATCCAAGAATAAAATGGATATTAATCATTATGATAAAGTGAAAAATAATTATCATAATCTAAAATTTAATAATTCATAATTATATATTCTATTTAAAAGAAAAATTTCTACAAATATATAGGATCGAACTACGAATATTTAAGAAATAACGTAGTATCATTCCTTCATACCGTAGATTTGGAGATAACAAATTAAAAAAATAATTATTCACATGACATAGAACCAAAGACTATGAATTTAATCTACCGGAAGTAAATTTCACACCGAATTACATATAAATTAGCAAATAGTTTTAGTATTTGATTAAGGGTTCAGTATTTTATGATTATGTTATTTAGAGAAACTTTTCATATAAATATAATAATATTATAAAAGTTAATTAAAGAAAACTTTCTAAAATGAAACTTAGCTTTGTATGTAGTCCCCATCTCATAAAATCTTTACATGCCATCGAACGAATCGGTCGTCCAATGTATCTTATTTTCATTTTCTTTGGTGGCATATATCTTCGTTTTTTACGGTGGCAAACGGTACCGCAGACGCTCACACGATAAATTTTATAATAGAAATAAATCATGAATAACTTTCGCTTAGACCAACAATGAGTGTTATATCCGAGAGTAAAAATCGGATATTAATCGTTATGATAAATTGAAAAATAGTTATCATAATCTAAAATTTAATATTTCATAATTATATATTCTATTTAAAAGAAAATTTTCTACAAATATATAAGATCGAACTACGAATATTTAAGAAATAACTTAGTACCATTCCTTCGTACCGTAGATTTGGAGATAAAAAATTAAAAAAAAAATAATTATTCACATGACATAGAACCTAAGACTATCAATTTAATCCACCGAAAGTAAATTTCTCACCGAATTACATGATAAATTAGCAAATAGTTTTAGTATTTGATTAAGGGTTCAGTATTTTATGATTATGTTATTTAGAGAAACTTTTCATATAAATATAATATTATAAAAGTTAATTGGAGAAAACTCCTCAAAATAAAACTTAGCTTTGTATGTAGTCCCCACCTCATAAAATCTTTACATGCGATCAAATGAATCGGTCGTCCAATGTATCTTATTTTCTTTTTTTTTGGTGACATAATCTCCGTTTTTCATGGTGACAAACGGTACCGCAGACGCTCACACGATAGATTTTATAATAGAAATAAATCATGAATAACTTTCGCTTAGACCAACAATGAGTGTTATATCCGAGAGTAAAAATCGGATATTAATCGTTATGATAAATTGAAAAATAGTTATCATAATCTAAAATTTAATATTTCATAATTATATATTATATTTAAAAGAAAATTTGTACAAATATATAGGACCATAGATTTGGAGATAAAAAATTATAAAAATAATTATTTACATGACATAGAACCTAAGACTATCAATTTAATCCACCGGAAGTAAATTTCTTACCGAATGACATGATAAATTAGCAAATAGTTTTAGTATTTGATTAAGGATTCAGTATTTTATGATTATGTTATTTAGAGAAATTTTTCATATAAATATAATATTATAAAAGTTAATCGGAGAAAACTCCCAAAATGAAACTTAGCTTTGTATGTAGTCCCCATCTCATAAAATCTTTACATGTGATCGAACGAATCGACCGTCCAATGTATCTTATTTTCATTTTTTTTGGTGACATATATCTTCGTTTTCCACGGTGGCAAACGGTACCGCAAACGGTCACACGATAGATTTTATAATAGAAATAAATCATGAATAACTTTCGCTTAGACCAACAATGAGTGTTATATCCGAGAGTAAAAATCGGATATTAATCGTTATGATAAATTGAAAAATAGTTATCATAATCTAAAATTTAATATTTCATAATTATATATTCTATTTAAAAGGAATTTTTTTACAAATATATAGGATCGAACTACAAAAATATTTAAGAAATAACTTATACCATTCCTTAAAATAATTATTCACATGACATAGAACCTAATACTATCAAGTTAATCCACCGGAAGTAAATTTCCCACCTAATGACATGATAAATTAGCAAATAGTTTTAGTATTTGATTAAGGGTTCAGTATTTTATGATTATGTTATTTGTTAGGACTAAAAGAAATTAGATATCTCCACAATGACATGGTATATTGCCCACTTTGGGCCTAAGCCATCATGGTTTTGCTCATCTCCACAAAGTCATCATGGTTTTGCTCTTGGGCCCTCCCAAAAGGCCTCATGACAATGGAGATACCATATACCTTATAAACCTATGATCTTTATGTGTTTCTCAATGTGGAACTAAGTTTGCACCCTTGCAACCCCTAACAATCCCCCCCTCAAATAAAGGACCACATGCCCCCACCACAAACGGAAACCCTTTCCGTTCTCGATGTCTGATCCACCAGGACTTTCTGTCCCTCGGTCTACCTGACCTATTAGGACTTCACCACCTAGCCGCAACTAGAACTGGTCCTCTTTGATCAAGACACAGGAGCCCACATATCCTTTATTTAAGGCTTAACACACATGGTTAGATCAGGATGAGCAACCTGGCTCTGATACCAATTTGTTATGACCAAAAGGAATTAGGATAGAATTAGGATATATCCACAATGACATGATATTGCCCACTTTGGGCCTAGGCCCTTATGGTTTTGCTCTTGGACTCTCCCAAAAGGCCTCATGCCAATAGAGATATCATATTCCTTATAAACCTATGATCTTTCCATGTGTTTCTCAATGTGGACTAAGTTTGCACCCTTGCAACCCATAACATTATTTAGAGAAACTTTTCATATAAATATAAGATTATAAAAGTTAATTGGAGAAAACTCCCCAAAATGAAACTTAACTTTGTATGTAGTCCCCACCTCATAAAATCTTTACATGCAGTCCTTGATGGGATTGCCAAAATGATTTTGTGTGTTATTTTTTTATTAGTATAAAAGAGTAAAAATTCAGTATACATAGTAAAGATTTATCTATAAATTATTTGAGATTAAATACTGATTTAAGAAATTTGAATATAAAGTTTCGGTGGCCCTCCTGTGAAGATCTTGATGCGGTGACCCTTCTACCGTAATCTTGATGCAATCTCACATACTTAAATTTCTAAATTTTATACTCAAATCTCTTCAAATAATACTAAATCTAAATTAATTCATACTTAAATTTTTATAATGTATACTGAAAATTTTATTATATATTAAAATAATATATACTAAATTTTTTTCAAATAATACTCAAATTTCTTAAATTATTACTCAATCTCAAAAAATTTATATTCAAATCTTTACAATGTAAACTAAATTTTTATCTTTTATACTAATAAAAAAATAATACATAAAATCATCTTGTCAATCCATTAGAAAGTGCATGTAAAAATATTATTAAGTAGGGACAACATGCAAAGATCAGTTCCAATTTAGAGAGTTTTCTTCAATTTGTTCATAATATAATGAAGTTGAGATAAGTAATAATTTGAGATTTGCACAACTCACGAAATCATGTATTTTTACGTAAAATTTTCAATTTGTAATATGCAACATTTTTTTATTTTTTAGATAAAAATGTAATATTTATTTTTAAATAAAATGTCCTTTTCCAGTATTCTTTTATTTTTGATCTATTTTATAAAATAGTTTATGTTAGATTAAATGTCTCGCTATCAACCGATATAGCATCTCTACTTGCCCTTCTAATATATTCTATTGTATTTTCCATTTATTTTGATTTTAAAAAATATAAGTTAATAATAATATTATTTATTTATTTGAGGTCATACCTACTATTTAATTTTTTAAATCGAATAATGTTAAAGATGATTGATTCGACGGTAAATTACAGAAAACTCCCCAATTCCTATTTGATCTTTGTATGTACACCCCATTTGATAAATTATTTGCCTTCACTCTCTGATAGATTGAGTATAAAAGAGTGAAAAGTGAATATACAGTGTAAAGATTTAAGTATAAAAGAGTAAAATTAAGTATAAAAGAGTGAAAATTGAGTATACGATTTCTTGATGTGATAGATGCAACCTTACATACTTAAATTTCTAACTTTTATATTCAATTTTCTTTAAATAATACTTACAAAGCAGTCTTGTCAATTCTATCAGGGATTGCATGCAATGAAAATTTTGAATGGGACTGCATACAAAGAAAATTTTGAGAGTGGGGAGTTTTTGAAAATTTTCTCTTGATTCGATCATGAAAATTTTCTATGAACTATGAAGATTCGTGAATATTCATATTATCATTTGTAGTCATCTAAAATAGTCATAATTATTATATTATATTGATTAATTAATATCTTTTTATAATTTTTAACCTTTAATTTTAATTTTCAATTGATATCATATATTCAGATTAAATTGATTATTTTTGGGAATGACTGATTCCATTTTTAATAAAACCTAAGAATGTCAGTCTCAATGAATCTTTTTTAATTTATTTTGATTATCAATAAAATTTGTTATGAGATTAAATAGCTAGAATATGGACATAAATGAGGTATCTAATATCAACTAAAAAAAAATAAAAATAAATAAATACCCTCTTCCGTTTCTTCCGGCTGCGGGCTGTGGAGGACAACGCTTGATGGATTTCGGACTCACCGGTCGCTGGTGGTCTTCCAGCAGCTCGACGCCAGTCGGAATGGCGGCGCTGGTATCGACGAGGGTGATTTTGCTTTTTGGAAGGAGAGCCCTAGCTATCTGGATCCCAAATTCTCTGTGCGCGATCGGTTTGTTACGCTGAGGGAGAATTACATGCCGGAGAAAGGTTCCAATTCTAGGTTATTTCAGATTGGTAAAGATTGCTAGGGCAGTCCCCCATTAATAAGAGGAGAGGGAGGGCGGTGGTGGGAAGAAAGGCGAGTCTGAGAATCCAGTGTGTCTCAAAGCCCTTCTTAGGGAGTTCAAGGGTAAACTTCATGTTCCTGAAGAGGAAGAGTTCGAGAGGAACTCAGAGGCGCTTCCATGGATGACCCCAACATTTTGAATGTATCTTTTGCAAATGGTTTAGACCCTTCCATTCGTTATGCAGGGTGATTAGGTTAGATCAAGATGAAGCATTGGTGCCATTGGAGGAATTCAGAGGACCACGGTATGAAATTGAGAAACATACCACGTCAGTTATCAGCCTCCTCTGGTTTTTCTGCAATGACACAAATCAAACAAATCTGGTTGTTCATATGCTCCCTTTATTATCTATGATTCTGAATAGAGTTCTGAATTAATTTTTCTTCATTCTCTTGCAGAGTAGCTGATTTATTTATAAAATGTGAATGTCTAGACAAATTCAGTTAGTAACAATTCCTATGTTTCTTCATTAACTAACTTTGTTTTTTAGTTGAATCATGAGTTCAAATCACACAGCCCAATCTAAATGATGATGGGTAGTTGATAGAATCAAGAACTGAATAAGAAACCAAAGTTCCGGTCAGTATTATTTTATCCAAGCTAACTACCTCACTGCACGCACTCAGCAATGCTATGCCAATCTAATTTTGGGCAACAACAATGGCTCAATACAAAATGGTAAAAATGAAAGGCACTTGCTATCTATGAGAATCTAGTTCTATCTTCAATAGAAGAATTAAATGAGAAAGTAAACTAATATTGGCAAATCTATTGCATAGTTAACAATTTCAAGCATTTTGAGCTGAAGGTGAGAGGAGCGAAGGGAGACTGAAGAAAATTATAAAGTAAAGAAAAAATAACTTAAAACTTCTGGATATTAGTATGCTAAAAATATGCTTCATATAAGGATAAAATCCATATCTTGGGTTCCAAATAGTTGGGATTCAAGACAGGTTGTTGTTTGGCAACAATGGCTAATCGTGCATAAATTTTAAAAGCATGTAGTTTTGTACATTTTTTGTTGAACATGTAATTCTATTGGCAGTCCTACATCAGCAAGTTACATGACTACCCCACACTGTGGCATCTCCAATATCAAGCAGATTTTTGGTTGAACATGAGATCTGCTGCTGCTGCTGTGGTGATTGCAGGTTTCGCAGCATCTGCTGCTCTTGCTGCAACCAGTTTTCTGTATGCTGCCATTGCATATGTTGTCTGGCCTCTATCTAGGAAGCTTGTGTTGGGCTTGGGTATAGTCTCCAGTATTGCAGAACCAATATGGGAAAATGTCCTAAATTTGTTCACTGAAGGAGGATTTTTCTCCAGATTATATGGATTTTACACTTGTGGTGGTGTCTCTGCTAGAAGGTTAGAGAATTACAGTAAATGGGCGATTACTTTCTCTCCCAGCATGTTTTTGTACAATTGTTTTACTATCATTTTGTTTTGGATGCTTCAATGACATTCCTTTGCTTGACTAACATTCTTTGGACAGGATATAGGCAAGGGATTGAATTTGAAAACTCGAAGGCATAGGCCCCAGTAGATGTCTATGAGTTTCCCATACAGCATTGCAATAAACTCATAGACATGCATCCACAAAAGTTACTGCCATTCTTTCTTCCATTGACAGGGTTCTACTCGAATCAAATTCCATTAGATATCCATTGACAGTGATGTGGCAGGATAGAAGATGAAGCGGTAGAAGAATTACAGGAGGTTAGTGTTTGTGCCAATTGACTCTAGGAAAATGTCATTTGTTTGTTCGATATTTGCTATCTGCATAAGCCTTGTGAAATTTTATAGCATCTCATATGGAAGAAGAAAACTTGATTAAATTTAATGCTCCATTTATCAGAACTATTTAGCAGACTAAAATGTTGCCATTAGTATGTAGATGTCTTTAATAATGTCTTTGTTTTCAACAAATATCTATGATAATGTCGAAAGGTTTAACATATGTATAAGAGTGGTCCTTAGGCTTTGTGATAGAGTTGTTGTCGACTTCTGTGTAAAAAATTTCATGAATTGCTCTGGTTTTCGACTATAGAGCTTAAATTGCTTCTTGAATACGAATTCAGTAGTACAAACTGAAATTTTTACGGATCTCAACTAGCCTGCAATCTGTTGATTAAATTCAGTGGAACAATTTTATCCCCTTTTTTTTTTTCTGATTTAGTTTAGTTTCCCCTTTTGCTTTAACCTATACTTCGTTGTAAAACCCTTAATTCTCACAACTAGAGCATGTCAACAGAATTTATTACTGAATGACTATGAATATAAGACAGTGTTGGAGTTAAGAAGGTGAAAGGGCTTTCACCTTCCTCCATTAATGGAGGTAGGAAACGAGTCATCTTCCCCTTATAAAAAGGCTTCCAAGGTAATTGGTGAAAGGATGATGAGCTCATCACATCAAGGAGGCAAGAGGGTTTTGGTTCATGGAACCTTGACTTTTCGATTCGTTTGTGATCGTTCTTTAGACGGAAAAGTTCATCAATTTCTTCTCCAAGTGCAAATTATTGTAAGTGTTTAGATTTATAAAATTTATTTTTGTAGTTCATATTTTAGAAGATGAACAATGGTATCAAAGCCATTTAGAAATGGATGTTTGAGTTTGCAATCACAATGCAAGTTCAAATTAAAATGATGCCGCAACTTTGAAAACTTCTGTTCATACAAAAGAATCATTTTGATTGCATGCAATTGTGAAAATCTCTTTTGTAAAGTCTATAAAGACCTCTATGTGATGCGATTTAAATTGACGAAATTCATCAAAGAATTAAAACATACCTCTAAGCCCCTGTTCATGGCGGAGAAATCACTGAAAAAGTTTACTGTCATTTTTTGCCATCCCTGGGTTAGATTGTGAATGTGTCGCGATTAGCCGCCGTCCCTGGATGAAACCTCGATTGTGTCGCGAGCTGCCATCATCGCCAGGCAAGATCACGATTGTGTCATGATCGTCGTTGTTGAGCCCTGAATAGTGGTCATATCCATATGGACTTTGTCTCCATTTCTAGCCGGATGGATGAATTGGAGGTCAATCCTCCGACTCTGGTTGACGGGCGAATTGGAGTGATGGCAGGCATGGTGAAGATGTAACGGTGTTGGTGATGGCGAGAAAAAAAAAATGAAAACGAAAAGTTAAAAGTCAAGGTTGTGTTTGGTATGTTTATTTTTTGAATAATGATTGAGAGAATGAAAATGGAAAAGTGAAAATCATAGTGAATGACGTGACACTTTATATACATAGAATCATACGTTCCCTAAATTTGATTGGACGGCGGAAAAATGATTTCAAAATAATCGGACGTGTGCATATAAAATGTCACGTCATACTACATCATTCATTATGACTTTCACTCTTTCATTTTAATGCAAGCAATCTGCAATTGCTAGTGCAATCTGGTTCAATTTAACCATTTTAATGCAAGCAATCACGTCATACAAGTTTTTTTTATGTCAACCCTACTGTAGCATTATTTTTTTAATGCAAGCAATCTGGTTCAATTGCTAGCGCAAGTGAAAAAAAAACAATCTGGTTCATTTGAATCAGATCGGTTTGATTTCAATCAAATCTTGATCTAATTTAAATCATTAATTAATTTAATTGAATCAGATTGATCCAATCGGATCACAATATCGTTTAATCCATTAATTAATTTAACCATATTAGTTTGGTCTAACTAGACCCCTAACTAATTCAAACCATTTATTGATTTAACTAGACCAGTTTGATCCAATCATACTTGATCTAGTTCAAGTATTATTTAACCATATCACTATATCAGTTTGGTCCAAACTAGAATGGGTATGTTTGATTTGATTAATAAGTCTGACTTAAACTTAATGAGCTTAGATTAAATAATAATAATAAGATATCCTAATTAGATTTGTTCCAATGACGACAAGAGAATAAACTAGTATTTGAGATTTAATTTCCAAATTAACTGGTCTAGTGTGTTAGTCAACTGGAGTCCTCAAATAAAAAGAATTATTTTTTTATTTACTTATAAAAGGGAATAAGCTAGTACTTGATATCTAATTTCCAAATCGATAGTCTAATGTCTTAGTCAACTGGAGTTCTCAAATAAAGAAAATTTATTTTTTTATTTGCTTATGATTCTGTGCATTTTTTATGCATATATGTGAATTGAAATAAATCAGTTTTGTTACTAGTTTATCGGTTTTGTACTGACAATATTATTTTACAATTCCAGATGCCAAGAATGATAACCACGATGACCCATCGCAATGTGCGATGTAAGGAGCTGAGGGAGCAGATTGAGGAGATAAACTATAACCAGTCTCAGAATCCAAAAACATATTAGACAGCTAGATTGGCTATTCTGAAAACTCGAGCAGAAAAAGTTTCCGATCCTAGATAACTACAAGATCGAAGTATTGTTTCGATCATTGTCAAGGAGTGCTAAGGTAGTTGCACACCATATATAGGGGCACTCTGAAGAGCGTATCTCATATGCACAGTTGTGTGTGGAGCTACTTCACCATATGGATCAAGAGTGTTGAGGCAATTTAAGGTCCGTGGGACTCTGTGATTTGATGTTTGGGCAAATGATTTAAGTAAGATTCATCCATGTGTTCGATATGTGAATTTGAGTGTGCAGACTCTGTAGGATACATATAGACTTAGCTTAATGCCTTTGAGTTCCCGATGAAAGGATGGATCGTGGGCCATGCATCTGAGAGAAAAGGAGAGGCGGAACCATGGATACCGAGGGAGTACGAGAAGGAAAGGTAGGGGAGCGAGGGGCGTGGTAGGGCGATAGCGACTGAGGCAGTGGGGGGGGGGGACGAGTGGAACGTCGACTGATAATGAGCAGCCGACTTTTATGAGCCGGGCTGGATGACGAGCGAAGAGCTAGTAATCTTGGTTGTTACGTGATTATAACGGAAAAACGGCAACAAGAATAATAGAGAACACACCAGATTTACGTGGAAAACCCTTGATAGGAAAAAACCACGGGCAGAGGAGGAAAAATCACTAAGAACGACGAAATACAAAGTCGGCAATTCTTATATCATAATAAAGTAAAGAGAAGTAGAGAAAAAGAGAAGTAGAGAAAAGGAGAAGTAGAGAAAAGAAAGAAGAGATAACCAAATTACTTTCTTGATTGATTTATTCAACTTGTCTATGAGATACACAATTTATAGGGACCTTAGAATACTTAGTCAAATAAAAAATTAATAACAAAACTGTTAATTAACAGATTTATAAAGAATCTGTTAATTAACATATTAATAAGAAAATATCTAA
The DNA here is from genome assembly GCA_024364735.1 of Boesenbergia rotunda. Lineage (NCBI taxonomy): Eukaryota > Viridiplantae > Streptophyta > Magnoliopsida > Zingiberales > Zingiberaceae > Boesenbergia > Boesenbergia rotunda. Next base: position 54,341 of record JAGFNQ010004157.1, on the reverse strand, counting down.
TAAATATTAACGGATTAAACAGAATTCGGGTCACCAAATTCTAACAATCTCCAAGCGCACTTCGAGGCATACACGAAGAATGGTATAAGGATGAGCCGCGGGCTTGTATGCATCCAAGGGATGAGAGATAAAGCGAAGAAGGCTTGAAAGCAACAAGTTGAGGATGCAAGAAGAGTCAAGTGAGTCGTAAGGGTCCGAGTGTGAGTGAAATGTACTCGAGATGGGAAACCCTAGGTCTAGGGTTTGGTCAGTCGACTAATGTTGGATCAGTCGACTGGTAGAGGTCGCAAAAAAAATTAGTCGACTGATCTTCTGTGCAGTCGATTGGTGTCGGCTGAAATTCGAACATTGGGTTGTAACATTAGAATTCGGGTGGAGCAGTCAACTGGTAATGACTAGTTCAGCCACGAGCTATTTTTAATGGAGCTCGGTTTGGCTGTCTAGGATTGACGATATTGTTCTTGATTAGAGGCCAATTAGTAGTCTTGGTACTCAGGTTGGCTTGCAAGGTTGTGACGAGGTTTATCCACCCACAAGGAGTGACATGAGCTAGCTAGAAACTTTCCAGGGACTCATCCACGGACGGATAGGGATCGTCCACTTTACGGACTGTCATGGAGTAAGAGCTTTATCTCTGAACCACATTAAGGGATTGGTGTTAGCGTTTGCTCTTTGTTAGTTTAGTTTAATTATATTTCCGCATTGCGCAACTAACAAGTGTAGGAGCAAACCGAAGATGATAAGTGGGTGACCAGCTATTCACCCCATCTAGTCATACGATCAAGTCCCAACAATTGGTATCAGAGCGAAGGTCGCTCTTGTTGGATTGACCACCAAAGGAGCAAAAGCGCCAGAGGAAAATGGTAGTCGAATAAAGATTAGTGAACGACATCACCATTTCACCTCTATATGATCGCGACAACTTCGACTATTGAAGGTTGCGAGTATAGACTTGTTCGATATGGATTGGGATATAATGATATCCATCGAAGAACCATTCGAAACCCCAAAAGACAAGCACGGGAAGAAGCTTCGACCACACTATTGGACCATGAAGCAACAATTACAATCAAAGACAAACGAGAAGGTAATCTCAATTTTACTTAATGTTTTGTCTAACGATGTAATTAGCCGTGTAGGTGAGTACAAGTGTGCTCATGAGCTTTGGAGTAAGATGATAGCTCTTTATGACAAGTATATACAAGAAGAAGAGCCCAAGGAGATGAACTTAATGTTCCAAGAAGAGGAGAATGACCAATTGGATGAGAATAGGAGCTCAACATCTGAGGAGGAGAAAGAAAAAAAAGAATCATCCACCTCCTCAAGTGAAGTGGTACAAGAAGATGAAGAAACATCATCCACTTCATCCACGGTTGAAGAGGAAGCCAAGACAACTGAAGAAGAGATCTTGGAAGTCAACCTTACAAGAATCTCCACCAAAGCAAAATCAAAGGACTACATCATTTGCTTTGGATGCAATGAGAAGGGACACTACATAGACAAGTGTCCAATGGGTAAGAAAAAGGAGGTAAACCCTAAACTCAAGTTAAATTCATTAAGTTCTAATTTGAGTTGTAGGGAAAAGAAGGAGAAAAAACACATTTGGTGCTTTACATATGGTGAGTGGGGTCACTACCACACTAAGTGCCCAAAGAAAGGAGAAATGAAGAAATTGGAGCACTTAAAGAAATGGGAGAGGAAGAAGAAGAAAAACTCACATCAAGGGTGAGCTATAAGGGTAAGGGAGATATACCTTAACCTTAAATGTAATTTAAATTCCTCCATGCATGCTAGAAATAATGGTTATTATTTACTCATGTATAATTTTGGATTCAAATATTATGATAGGAGTAGAGTTAATATTGCAAATTATAACCCTAGACAATTCATACATCATGATAAATCCAGAACCATTAGACCTAAAGATTAAGGTATTAATCCCAAGAAGAGGAGACACATTCCTAGAAAGATAGGTAGGTCTAGGAATGTCCATGGTGGACATGTCGATTCTACATTTAAAAACCTAAAATGGAAAAAAGCAAGCTTTGAAAGCAAAACTTGAGAAATTGGAGAAAACTCTAGATAGATTTATTATCAGATCTAAATGGTTAGATATGGTGTTAGGGAGCTAAAAACTCAACAATGATAGATCGGGTTTGGGATACCGATCTAAGTCATCCAAGGTTAATGTGAAGAAATATGCTAGGGTAGCATATAACTATGACAAAGATGAGAAGTCCAAAAATGATAAGGAATACCTTTTAAGGGCAAAAAGACCTTAACTAAGGACAAGATGTCAAAGGTTAATAAAGTTAGGTTTATAGGCCAAGAATCACCGGAAGTACACCGGTGTGTCCTTATGATTATAGATGAATCACCTATGGAGGTGGCTAAGGCTAAGAACTTAAGGGGGGAGCTCTAAGAGCCAAGTTGGGACCCATGGTCGATGGATCTCAGGTGGTTACTACTTGGGAGTCTAGATAAGTCATGAAGTGTGTCAAAGGATTTAGAGATGAACCTGAGTCTCAATCTTAGGTATTTTGCACACTGAGAGTGTGTTTCATGCAAGAAATATGACATCGAAGTCATAATGCATAAAAATTGGTTTTGATATATAGAAATCATATAAATCAATGCTAGGAATGCATTGTGGTTTAGTATGAGCAGATACATCAAGAGGAAGCCAAATCTAGGACTTTAGTTCAAGGTTCAATTGAACTATTTATCTAGTTTTAAGTTTTGTGTTAATCATAGGATTCGAGATATATACTTTTTTAAATATTTTTTTTCAAGTATACATGGGTAACACAAACTTATACACAAAATTTGAAAAATTTAGGAGATTTTTTAGAATTTCTGAATTATTTCTGAAATTGAGTTCAGAAATACTGAATATGCTGATATAAGTGTATCAGTCGATTGATTCAGGAGATAGTTGACTGATAATTCTGTGAGTTAATTTTAGATATGATTATGAATAATTGTATTAATTAGAGATATTGAACGTGCTCTTGATATAATAGTCATTACGAGGGAATAAATATGCTCATATTAATGTAAATAATGATTTAATCTGGGATAAAGGTAAATCTTTGATGTCTTAGATTCGTTCTATAGAACAGATAAGTTAAGCATGACAATTTTTTTTTGTAATGATTGCTCAATGTGTTTGGTGTCGCAGGAACTATTTTCTCAGAAATATGAATTGCATGTTCTTACATGGTCTTTGTGACTAAATAATATTTATAGATTGACTTGGAGTGGGAGATGTTGGATCCCTTCATCTTCTAGCTTTTTCACCTTCCTTTATTAATGGAGGTAAGAGAAGAGTCATCTTCCTCTTATAAAGGGCGTCCAAGGCAATTGGTGAAAGGTTGATGAGTTCATCATAAGGTAAGGAGAATGTCAAGCAGACGAGGATTTTGGTTCGTGAAACCTCGAAGAGCTTTCCAATTTATTCGTAATTGTTCTTTGAGCGACAAAGTTCTCCTCCACTTTCTCCTCCAAATGCATATCACTATAAATACTTAAATTTATTTCTATAGTGTATGCTATCGAAGATAACGGACAGAACCAAATAATCACTGCCCGGTTATGATTTATTAGGTGTTTGAGTTGTCTTTATAACTTGTTCCTCAAGGATGACAGAAGAGTCAAAAGAGCACGTTGGATTAGCATTTCACTTCTCTTATATGTCTTCATCCTTTATACACTACAAAAATAACAAGGTTTTGCGACGGACAATTATAATTGTCTGTCGCCAATAGCGACGGATATATAGTATCCGTCGCCAAAGTTGCGCGGCAAGTCAAACTCCTAATTATAGCGACGGACATGGTCAAAGTCCGTCGCTATTGCGACGGATATTTTTAAACATCCGTTGCTAATGTTAGGCGACGAGTCAAACCCCCTCAATTCAGCGACGGTTTAGTCAAAGACGTCGCTAATTTTGCGACGGACAAGTTAGTCCGTCGCAAAATTACTTAAAAAAGGGCGACGCGGCCCCCTTCCCCCGCGGCCACGCAAACCCTAGCGACCGACTGAAGCGCGTGATTCTCCTCCGGCGATTCTCCTCCGGCGAACTCTCCTCCGATCCCAGGTACGCGAGTTAGCTCCATTTGCCGTATATTATCGTTTTTTTTGTGATCACGCGCCGACGTCGTCTTCTCCGGCCAGCCACCGCTCTTGGCACGGCCGCGCGCGTCCTCCCGCGGTCTCGCGCCGCCTGCTGGCGGTCGCGGCCCAGTGCGGCCGGCCGGCGCCTGCTGCAGGCGGCCGACGGGCCTGCGGCCCCTGCTGTGGCCGACACAGTAAAAAAAAATTAATTAATTAATTAATTGAATTAATTAGAATTAATTGAATCAATTAGATTAATTAATTGAATTCAGTTAATTAATTAGTTAATTATCATTTAATTATTTTAGATAATAAGTTTCTTTGTTAAACCATTAAATGTGTAATTAATTTATTAAATATTTTATTTATTTTAGTTTCATTGTTTCATTAATTTGATTATTAAGATCATTAATTGTTTGATTAGTGTAATTATTTTGATAAATTTTTTCATTACTTGTTCTATTAATTAGATCTTGTTTGATTAGTTTTAGATTAATCAAATTATATGTGTGGTTTGATTAATATGTGTGGTTTGATTAAATTTCTTATCTGAATTCAGATACAATGTATCCGAACAAGGCATGGATATATAATAGGTTAGACAATGGATTTATCCGTGACGAATTTTTTGCCGGAGTGGAAGAATTTGTTAACTTTGCAAAGTGTCATCCTGAGTGTTTGAATGGCACAGAGTTGAAGTGTCCATGTAATCAACACAAATGTAGAAATACAGCTTTCCGTGATGAAGATACAGTGAAAACTCATATCGGCAGGTATGAGTTTGTTCCAGATTATTACAACTGGTATTGTCATGGAGAGCCGTATGTATATGAATTTGGTGGACCTTCTGTTGCATCATCATCGAACTCAATTGGACCAGAAACATCATATAACCCTGCTGATGCAATGCAATCAATGGTTTACGATGCAATGAATGCTTTTGATCAACCAAATGTAGAACAAGTACCTACTTCTGATGTTCAGAAAATGTATGACATGTTAAAGGCTAGTGAAAGAGAATTATGGGAAGGTATTCCTTCTGGTCATTCTCAATTATCTGCTACTGTAAGATTATTGAATATGAAGGCAGAACATCATTTCTCAGAACGATGTTATGATGACATATGTCAACTTATGTCAGAGTTGCTTCCAACTGATAACTGCATGACTGATAGTTTCTACAACACTAAAAAACTAATCAGAGACTTGGGTTTGTCAGTTGAGAAGATACATTGTTGTGTCAATAATTGCATGATCTTTTGGAACCAAGATAGTGAATTGATGGAATGTAAAATCTGCAACCATCTCCGTTACAAGCATGGTGTTTGCATGGTAAATCAGAAGAAGAAAAAAAATATTCCTTATAAAGTCATGTATTATTTTCCTTTGACTGCTAGACTCCAACGTTTGTATGCATCAGCAGCAACAACGAGTCATATGATTTGGCATCAAAACCATAGACATGATGGAGACATTATGTGTCATCCTTGTGATTCCCCTGCATGGAAACATTTAGATTCAACATTTTCTTCCTTTGCTATGGAACCACGTAATGTCAGACTTGGACTTTCTGCAGATGGATTTCAGCCATTTGGAAGTTATGGACAACAATATTCATCGTGGCCTGTTATCTTAACACCATACAACTTACCACCATGGATGTGCATGAAAGATGAATTTATGTTTCTTACTGTTTTAATTCCAGGTCCTCAAAATCCAAAAGGGCACATAGATGTTTTTTTGCAACCTTTGATAGCTGAGCTGAATTATTTATGGAATATAGGTTCAGAGACGTATGACATTGCTACAAAGTCAAACTTTTTAATACATGCAGCATTGTTATGGACTATTAGTGATTTTCCTGCTTACTCAATGTTATCAGGATGGAGCACAGCTGGAAAGTTAGCATGTCCACATTGTATGAGTCAGTCAGATGCATTTTCTTTGCCATGCAGTGGCAAGATTTCATTGTTTGATAATCATCGGAAATTTTTACCTCTTGATCATCCGCTCAGAAGAAATAAGAAATATTTCAAAAGGAATGAAGTAGTTAGGAAGCTACCTCCATTTGGACGTGTGCCGGGAGGGACGCAGAATGGGCTAAGACGAGCGCAGAGTGGGCTCAGAGGGAAGCAGCGAGGGATGCTGAGTTGAGAGATTTGCGAGCTCACCAGGCACACACTGACGAGATATTATGTCACATGCGAGCTTTTGCTGCTACCCTATCGCCGATGACACAGATGCCAGCCCTTCCCGCCCCTCGTTTTGACGCTCCGGATACACAGATGTCAGCCGCTCCCGCTCCCGCCCATCGTTTTGAGTCTCAGGAGACACAGGATCCTGAGCATCCCACAAAGGAGTAGAGCTATTATAGTGGTATGATCAATTTTTCCCCCAATTTTTTCAGTAACAATGTATTAAGTTATTATATCCATAATAACTTGTTTTCTTATTACTTCATTTATGTTTACAGATTCTACATTATCAGAGTTGAGTTCAGATTTCTTCTCTTACTTGAAAGGTATTAGAGTTACATATTTAATACATATTTAATATTTCTTCTTTTGCTCCGGTATAGTTTAGTTTTCATTTACATATTTCATATTATTAGAGTTATCTTCTATTTGTTGTTTTTCTTCTATTAGATCGAGTTATCTTTTATTATATATGCTTACTTCATTTGTTATTTTTTATTGTTATCAATTCATATTTATTTCTGTATTGGATTGCTTTCTTATTGTTTTATCTTCTATTGTGCAGGAATATTTTTCCTTTCCATCCATTATTCACTCTGATATTCATGTACGTAATAATTCTCTACGAAACTCTGATTTTTGATATATGTTTACTTTCTTTTGATATATACATTTACTTGCTTGAAAAGTGTATAAGTTTTGATTCTCTACGAAACTCTGTATATGTTTACTTTCCATCCATTTTTGTTTACTCTGTTATATTTGGATACATCATATGTTTACTCTTTTTTGGATTGGAAAGTTTAAATTGTATAAGTTTCCACTTGTTTCAAAGTTTCGATTGTAAAAGTTTGGAAATTAAACTTTGGAATGAATAGTGGATTGAATCTATACAATTCGAAATGATTGTTTGGATCTGATTGGATTCAAAACAAAAATTTGGATTGTTGTAAATGTTTGGATTGTTATAAATGTTTGGATTGTAATTGTGAATATTTGGATTGTTCTGAATGTTTGGATTGTAATTGTGAATGTTTGGATGTTGAAATATATATTCTTGTTTCATATTTGTATATGTTATTGATGTATCCATGGAAAGTCGAAGAAATAGATACTGCCTTACAAAAATTTTCAGGTTTAGCGACGGATATTTTTAAAAACCCGTCGCAAATAGCGACGGATATTTGACTATCCCGTCGCTAAAACGATTTATTGGCGACGGATTTTGACCGTATCCGTCGCTATTACGATATATTAGCGACGGCATTTGACCTTATCCGTCGCTACTCAAAAAGTTTGCGACGGATATTTGCCCATCCGTCGCTACTATTTCCCCGGCCACTTTTGGGAGTTTTGCGACGGGGGGTTAAAAATCCGTCGCTAATATAGCGACGGAGGTCAAAAAAACGCCGTCGCTAACAAGCTCTGCGACGGGTTCCCAGCCGACGGCGACAATTCCGTCGCTAATCCGTCGCTATTACTGTTTAGCGACGGAATAGCGACGGATTATTGCCGTCGCTATTGCATGTTATTTTTGTAGTGATACCAATATGGTCTAGTACGGCTCTTCGCCGAGATCTTTCAACACTCCGACCAGTTCTAATATGAAAATCTTCTGTCTGTAGAATATATTGATTATCTTCCTCTCTAATCTATTTACAATCCAGTTTTTCAAGACTCTATGCTATAACATTTAGAACTTGGAGAATCCCATGAAGCTTGTCCTGGATGGGGAAACAATTCTGGGAGCCTGCCATTTTTCGAGGCGGACCGAGATCACAAAGCACTGCCTTAACTGTTGCCGTTACTGTTTCCAGTTGAAGGAGCTGCAGTAACTGAGCCGACCAAAGTGGTACCCTGTTCATTTCCATAGCACACATGAAACTTCACGGAAATTTCTGAGGCCGGCACACACAGTCGGTCATGCATCAGGAACTTCTGAGGGCCATTCTTTTACACGGGAGTTTTGCCTTTTTACCCTTTGTTTGGATGGGATGAATGAAAATTTATTAATGAAAAAAAAATAAAGAAAAGAAAAAAAAACTTCCTTACACTCCCAATCGGAATATAAGAAATAAGTCATTTAAAAAAATAAGATCGGAATATAAGAAATAAGTCATTTAAAAAATAAGAGAGGGTAAAAATTCTCTTTTCCTTTTCTCGCTTCCTTCCTCTGTCTTCTTCCCAAATAAAAATAAATTTTTTTTTTCATTATTTATACTTCCTTTACCTCCTACCAAACAGACCTTAGTAGTCATCAGCACCTTGAGATATCGAGATCAGTTGCATTTGTTTATTTATCAAACAATATCTAATCGAGCATCAGCTGTTGCGAACATGTAGAGATTAAGATGAAAGTATGAAACCAGTGTAGAGTTGCATTAACATGTGACAAAAGACGATTCACTCATCTTCAATATCTCCGACAATTCATTTCAGGATCAATATGGAATAGATAAATCACATAGACTACTAACCCAAATAATAACCAACGCATAAAAAAAGATAGATATTTGACAATAGAATTGCATTAACAGTAAGGATGATAATGGGTCCGATTTAGATTAAATTCTATATCTTCCATGTTCATATTCATTGAATATCGAATATCCATCCGAATACCTATACTTATTAAATGATAAGATATCTTATATACTAATAATTTTTTTCAATTCAACTATATTATTCAACAAAAATATATTAGAATTAAAATTATATTTAAAAAATATATATTTATAATTTTCAAAAATAAATTAAACATCTATATAATTTATTCTTAACATTAATAAAATTATTAATGATTTTTAAAAAAACTAATATATATATATATAATATTATTTAATTAGATATTAAGATTAGATATCAAATATTATATTGATAATCTTTTCCTATTCTTCGTGTTGGATATTAAATTCTAAGTGGTGCATGCTTTACGGGTGGATGAATACAACGGCTACTAAAAAGGGCAAGGGCAAGAACACGAGGGAAGCGAGAGTTAATTCCACCTCCCATGTGCGTGCTGTACTCTCCCGCAGGCTGGGCAGCTACCCTTTTTCTTTCCCAGGTACCGATGCATGTTATTTTGTTTTGTTTTTGTTAGATTAAAATCGTTATAATCTGAAAGAATTTCCATCCTGTCGGTTTCACCCACGGATTGATCTACCAACTCATCTCGTATTTAACGATTTGCTCATTAATTAAACATTTTTCTTCATATAATTTCATTAGGGGACCAGGAAAACCGTGATTTGGATAAAAATTTAGGGGAAAAAAAAGTTTGTTTCACTCTCTGCTTCCGGCGCCGGTGGCCTACGTCGGTAGCCGCCGTCAACATCCTCGCGGCATGAGCCCTACCCTCGACCTATCTCTGTCGAACACCACCCGGTACCCTTGCTGCTGTATGTTGCCGATGATGGACACGCCGCTGTCAGTCCCGGCGAACGCGAAGCAGAACGTGCCCCTGGTGTCCACCGGGATGAGGTAGTTCTCCGCCGGCAGCGACACAGCCGAACCGCCGGCGAGGTGCAGCGACACCGTCGGAATCTTCACCTCCGTCCTCCCGGAGAGGTCGTAGCATGTGTCGAAGAGGGAGAAGCCACCGGGCGCCGGCTTCAGGCTTGTCGTCCCGGCCCTGAAGGCATCGCGCAGCGCTACGTATGCCGACCGCGCCAGCCGCGTCACTGACGTTCCTGAGTCCATGATCACGCCGCCCCTTCCGGTCGAGGGATCTAGTCGGAGGTCGGAGGCCAGGACGCCGGGCACGCGCGTGCCGCCGACGCTCACGCCTGTGAGGTCGATGTAGTAGAAAGTGTCCGCCTTGGGATTTCGCACCATGGGAGTGTAGGCCACTCGCGAAGTGGCCCTGGGCACGGCGGAGTTCCCGAACACCACCGTGGACGACCGGTTTGGAGCACCGGCAGAGGTGCGATCTACCAGGCAGTATGAAAACATGCGGCCGAACCGTCGGCCGGCCTGGGACGGAAAAGAGAGGCTTCCCCGACCAAGGCCGAGGAGACCGGCGGCGGCAACGAAGAGGCCCTCGTTGTCATGGCCGCATCCAAGAGCGACGCGCGGGACACGGACACTTCGCCGGAAAGTCAGTGTCTCGGTCGAGAACTCGCCCATGGTGATGGATCCGTCACCGTACGAGACCTGATACTGGCAGCTCCGGCGGCGCGTGTCGCAGCCGGCCACATCCAGGCTCCGGCATAGCGGGGTGCCGCAGGGTACGGCGGCGTAAGTGCGGGATCTTCGAGGGTCGAAGATCGGGTCGGACTGGGAGTAGCAGCGCCGGCAGGGAGCGCACTGCAGCCAGACGATGTCGCTGCCGGTATCGAGCACCATGTAGACGTACCTCGGCGGCGTGCCGATCCCGATCCTGGCGAAGTACTCGCCGCTGCCCTGCGCGAGGCCGGACACCACCTTACTGCTGAACCCCCGCCGTCCAGTGACGTTACGAGGAAGCGGGGCGAGCATCTGCCGGAGCGATTCGACCCGCTCAGCGTCCCGGTCGAGGCGGAGGCTGAAGATCTGCTCGGCAGAGGCGGTCGCGGCAAGGAGGGAATCACGGTGTGAGAGCTCGAAGTGGAAGGAGGAGGGCGAAAGGGTCGCCTCCGTAGCTAAGCTTTGGGCCGCGTCCTCCTCTGGGACCAGGGTTGCAGGGCTTCCAAGAGGAGTAACGAGGAGGGTTTGACGCTGCAGGGGCTTGGAAGTTCCTTTACCTGCTACTACGAGGAGGAGGAGGAGGAAGAGAGAGTAGAGGAGGGCAAGAGGGGGAGCGGTGGACGCCATGGATGAGTGAGCTCTCTCCCCGCTGCGGGTATATAAAAAAACGAAAGACGAACCGGACGGTTCGGAATTAATGGAGGATGGTTCGTCGTGGGTGGCGGTGAGCCGGAATTAACATTTTAGAAACCAATCCGGTCCGTCTTTTTTCCATTTCCTTTATTATAATTTTTATTAGCGATTTACGCTATTTATTATTAAATTAAAATGGGCCAATTATAACGTGGTGCATGTGACGCAGATGATAAAAAAATAATGATAAATTACAGAAAATTCCTCAATTTTCCTCTTGATCTTTGTATGTACTCCCTATTTGAATTTTTTTTTACATTCACTTCCTAATGAATTAAGTATAAAAGAGTGAAAATTAAGTATACATCAGTAATAAAAATGAAATTGAGTAAAATTGAGTATACAGTTTCTTGATGTGGTGGATACAATCTTACATCCTCAAATTTCTAACTTTTATACTCAATTTTTTTCAAATAATACTTATCAAACTGTCTTATCAATCTCATCATGGACTGCATGCAAAGAAAAATTTAAGTGGGGATTATATGTAAAGATGAATTTGAAGATGAAGAGTTTATGAAAATTTTCTCAAAAAATAATTCGCTCGTTCTTAATATTTTTACTAATTTGTTATAAATATTATAGAAAAAATAAATTATGAAATTATTAATTTGAATTAACAAACCTTGGGCGACCGGTCCGGCCTTACGGAAGTTTCCCACCGGCCGTCAGGGTAAATCGGGAAGCGTTCGCAGTGGACGGTCTAGAATCCCAGCATCCCAGGGTTCGCGTCCCATTTAGAAAAAAAATTCTTGTAAATACGCCGTAGCTGAGGATTAAACAATGGATATCTGAAAAAATGATTAGTCGTTTACCGCTGCACCATAGCCCCGGAGGTGAATTGACACATAAGAAAGGATGGATTTTATTTTGTGGTTTGATCTTCGATTTGACGATTCATCAATCCATCCTAACTCAAGTACACGGTCAGTGGAGCAAGTACTAACCACGTGTCGGATGGCAGCCAACGTCACTTCCCTTCACCAAAACTAGTTAACTACTTTGTCGGTTTTACAATTAAATTTTAAAATTTAAAACTCATATTGAAAATGAGAAAACAATCATTAATAATTTTAGTTAATGTCGGGATTTAAGTTGGTCGGCGAGCTCTTTGAAAGTGAACCCCTCCCTATTTACTATAGCTCAAACGATCAAAGAATTTGTAACTAAATTTGTGATGAAAATTATTTTTCCTTTTTAAGGGTTTATTTATTTGTTTATATTTAAATGTTTTTCTTAGAACAGTTAGAGTTAATTTGATCAAATTGAAATCATCCATGTCCTCAAAGAATTTGCATTACAATGTGCTTCCCTCCCAGGAAAGATATTTACAATTCGATTTTTAATTAAATGTATTTTGCAAAAGATTTTTTTTAAATATGGTGCAAATCCTAAAGCGTTGAATTTTTGGAATGTCCATTACGAAAACTTCCCAATTTATCCGGAGGACTAATAAAATTTTTTCATAAAATTAAATTCATCGTCCAATATTTAACGTTATTTAACCTCGACAATCTTTTTTTGCATTACAATGTGCTCAAAGAACTTGAATTAGCGCAAAAAATTGGCTATGTGCACGTAATCCTATTGAACCCGACATCCGTTCGATCTAGCTACGGTGTATTTGCAGGAATTTTCCTCCAAATGGGACGCGAACCCTGGGACGCTGGGCTTCTAGATGACATCGCGATGTTCTCGATTTACCCTGGGACGGTGAATCGTGGACGCGCATTCAATTTATTCAAATTGAATACGAAAAATTAGACGATACGAGGTTTCCTGTTATCCGTCAAGTTTTTTGGGGGCCGGACCGATCATGTTCAATCGTTGATCATCATTTTTTTTTTTTTTTAATTAGCGCAAAGTCTTGGCACTGCTACACGCATACATCCATTAAGGAAGCCCGGCACTCAAATAAGTGTCATTTTTTGTTGGCATTTATGATGCGCGGTATGAATTTGATTGCCCTGAAACAATGTCCCCACCTTATGCTTGCACCGCAATTCTTCCAAGACCTAAAAGAAAGAGGACAAACACCCACATAGTACAGTTGTGGTCATCAGTTGTCAGTTCCTTTGCTTGGATTGTTTAGATATTGCTCTTTTGTTTTTCTTGCATGTTAGCTGGAAAGCAGCGAGCGCCCAGCTCAAGAAAGAAGAATCATTGCTTTTAAGTGATGGGCATACAAGTGTTTTGATGTATCTTCATTTGAACGGACATTTGATGAGCCTGCAGGAGAGTTCATGGGTTGGTTGAATCCCAGCTAAATGTTTCAACAAGAGCTAAATGTTTCAACAAGAGTCCACTTTTGATCAGGTGTAACGGACAATCAAACAAAACTTCTAAAATTGCTTCTAGAGATTCTGTTTGGTTCGAGCTAAAGATAAATTACATAGCAACAAACAATGCGAGTTAACTTTATCCTCATCAAATTCAACTTTTCTATCTTCACTCTGAACTGCAAGTAAAGTTTTTCTTTTCTCCTCCTTTACATTCTCATACTCCTCCAAAGTCATCTCCTGTTCAATTATGTCAGAAAAAATATGATTAGCGTACTGGAATATAGAGAAAGGGGAGGATTTGTTTGAGTAAAAAACAATATTGTAATTTCCTTTCACATCATAAACTCCTGCATAGAATGGAAGATCAGAGAAAAAAGGTTAACAAAAATACAAGTTACATCTTAAATACAATATCTGAAGACTATAAGCTATCCAAGTTTCAGGGAGATAGTATATAGGACATGTCAAAACCACTTCAGAACGTGGACTGTATATTCTCAACTACTACTAGCAGAAGGTCTCCGGCATCAATAAGAAAATAGGCTGTTGAACACAGGTAACCTTACAAACTTATGGAACAATACCCAAATCAACTGGATGGAGGATGACCATTGGAATGATTAGGGTGATCACTCTCTGCTAATCAGCATTCCAACTTCCATCTACAGCCAAAATGCATTAAGTTAACTAGAACACAAACTTCTAGAATCAAAGATAATTTTGATCACATTTTATTTCACAATTGCATACTTGCAAGATCCCATCTAGCCAATATCAGAATTGCATGGTTGATACAGAACCATGAACCATAAGCATGGTTTCTGCACTTGTAGGGATACATGAAGGTCAAAAAGTAGCCCTGCCAACACTACTCACCTCCAATAGTAATTTCAACAACTATTGAGTAATATATCGGAGAATTTTCTCAGGTATTTGAACAGAAATACATACTGATCTCGGCCTTATTTACGGATCGCTCGGCCCGCTCAATCAGCCAGTCTAACGCCACGAAGGCCCAGTAGAAGGGCCGACAGCGACCTCACCAGGGGAATCCTTGAGCCAGGAAACCCCCGAGGTGCTCGCCGACCGACCCCGGGCAGGGTCGGTCAGGTCGATTTCGAGTGTCTCCTAACTCAGTCACCTAAACCCACATACCGATCAGAATCGGGATCAGGCCATTCAGTCGGACGCGTGGCGGCTCACGTTCCCTCAGCATCTCCTGGATCCGAGAATTCACAAAACCAAGAAAAAGCCAGACGGACACAGCTCAGTGAACCCCCGACTCAAGGCGTACCCCGCGCGCCTCATTCTCCCAGTCGGACGCGTGACGACCCACGCTCCCTGACCATTACCCGACCCGGTCCTTGACACTCGGACCCGTCGGTCGGTGCTCGGGCTATACGGACTAGACCGTCCCTACGCCACCCTATGTCATTACATCCGAGGTACGATCCTGATATCGGGCGCTATCCATCTTGCCCATTTATGACACCCCTCGTAGTTATCCTACCAATTCAGTACCTTCGTACTACCTAAGCACCCCGCGCCATGCCGTGGTACCTTCAGGTGCTCTCCTACGAGCTGACAGGTATCACACCCTTGTCTCGTCAACACAGACAGGATTTGTCAGCTCCCCCGGCTACATAAGCCTTTCACTCCTCATTTCGCTGGTATGCGCGCGAGCTCTCTCTTCCACTATATTTTCATTTGCGCCAATATATTTTCTGCGGATACTGACTTGACCGTCGAAGCGCCTTGCCGGAAAAATTCTCCTGCGGTCTGCGGATTTACTAACGGTCGCTATTTTGCAGGCAAAAGCCCGATCGGAGCCAGGCAGACACCATCTCAGTAGCTCGTGTCACTCAGAGGACCATCCTACTCTTGAGACTTTCACCTCTCCTCACGACAGAATTACATACCTTATCTTCTTCCTTCTCTTCCTCATTAATTGTGCCTGCCTTATTCACCTCAGACGATGGCACCTCGTCCTTCTGCTTCCTCAGTAGCAATAGTATCGTCAGCATCATCACACAAGAAAACATATCTATACTTATCAATAGCTCTTCCTAAATTTCAATGTGTTTTCTCACAATTGTGCAGATGTCTCATCGGTTGTAGTTTCCCAGTTCCCTCGGTCAGAACCATCGCGTTTCATCTCATTGCCATAACCAGTACAATTGTGCATATTTTTCTTTGAGCATAGTATTTTTCTTATTATATTAAAAGGATTGAACTAAATAATATTAAGTTATCTAAAATAGAAGGTTGCATTATTTAATCGCATAATCAAGATGCGTACGACAAAATCAAACATGTTTTAGGCTAATCACATGATCAGTCATACAATTTTGGCCGTTGGATTACAATCTAGCAGTTGAGATCCGACTACGAACTCTCCATTCAGGCCTTAATTAAGGGGGCGCTTGGAAAGTGGGTTTAGAAGGTGGAAATGGGAATGAAATAGATTTCATTCCCATTGATGATGCTTGGTATACGGGAATCGGAATCAAAATAAGGATATGATACCCTTGATTTCATAATCCACCCCTCACTAGGTTATCACCAAACCTATAAACTCCTCAATCAAATCTATTATCATTCCTATTGACAAATTTATACCAAGCGCCTCCTAAATTAATCTTGGCTGGAAACGGGTTTGCATTCCATCATCCGAAACCCGAATCACCTCGGGCTGCACGGCAACTGCTCTGTTTGATTTGAACGGAAGACGAAAATCTATCGCACGTTGTGCGGTTGGTGCGATGCTAATCTATGCAGGAATCAAGATAAGAATGCCACTAAGCAATCCAAATTATGCACTAATATTTCAAGTAAATTACACTTTTAGCATAATGATTTTAGAGATAAGATTGACGACAGACTAGAACAAAAATTAGTTGATCAATCGAAATCTCTCTTTTTCAAAAGCAAAACAAATCAGAATCGAGACTTAATAAACTGGAATTTGAACGCTGAGAACAAATTTAAATTTTGCTGGATTTTTTTTTTTAAATTTTTTTGTTAGCAAAATACAAATTTTGAAAAATCCGTAGTTTTATTTATTATTCGGCGGATATTATCGAGTAAAGGGGCCCACAGTAAATATGCCGGTCTGGCGCCTCTCGCCACGTCCTGCACCCTTCCTTTCACTTGCCTCCACGTGTCCCTCTCGACCCCTGCCGCCTCACACCGCGCGGTTTCCTGTATTACGACTTCCGGCGCGACTGAAAAAGGGAGCACAATCCTGTGGGTGCTGGAACCATCTTGTGGGCCCCATTACTTGTTCGGTGATAGAGTCGTGATACAAGTGGCGTCCCTCCTTCCCCGCCGCTAATGGACGTCGGTTTCCCGCGTTACTATAAATAGAGGTAGCCTTCTCTGCGTCCTTTTCCTGTTCCCTTCAGTAGTCGAATCGGCTAATCTTAGTCCCATAAATGGTTCTCTGCGAGCAAGTTCACCGGGCCCCCGCTGCCAATGCCCTTCCTTGGTCCCTCTCCGACAACCATGTGTCTACGATGCAGCCTTACATAGCGCTCCCTGTCAGTGGCGTCGCCGGCCTTTCCGGCGATCTGCCCCCTCGCCTCCTCGGCGAGGTGGCACTCGCACTCCAGCTCTTCCTCCCCTGCGACGACGACTCTTCCCCTGACTTCTCGGCGGGCGACGTGTTCGGCTGCGACGATTTCCGTATGTACGAGTTCAAGGTCCGGCGGTGCACCAGCAGGCGGTCGCACGACTGGACCAAGTGTCCCTACGCTCACCCGGGCGAGAAGGCTCGTCGTCGCGACCCGCGGAGGTTCCATTACACCGGCACCCCCTGCTCTGACTTTCGCCGAGACGGAGGTTGTCGCCGCGGCGAGGACTGCGAGTATGCCCATGGCGTGTTCGAAACCTGGCTCCACCCGTCGCGTTACCGGACGCAACCCTGCAAGGACGGCGCCGCGTGCCTCCGCCGCGTGTGCTTCTTCGCGCACTCCCAGGAGGAGCTTCGCATCGTCCTGTCCGCGAGTCCCCCCACATCGCCTGGCAAGGGTGGCGCCGTAACTCTGCTGTCTGCGTCTCCGAAATCTACTTTGGCGCCTCCCCACATGTCGCCGCGGTCTGATGGCTCTTCGCCGCCCTTGTCGCCCATGGCGATGGACGAGGTGATGGGGGCGATGGCCAAGCTGAGGCTGAGCAAGCTGGGGTCTGTGACGCATGCTGGATCGAGGAGAAGGGCGAGGTTCTCAGCATCCTCTGCGAGGACTCTTCCCAGTACGGCAGAAACCCGAGACGTGGCAGAGGAAGCAGTAGGAGCTCCTTGGCGTTTGACAGCGAAGCTTCTTGAGTGCCGGAGGAGAAAGGAGGAGGAGGAAGAAGCAGCGGAGACGATGCCGGACTTGGGTTGGGTATCAGAACTGGTCAAGGATTGAATCGTCGATCGGTTCATAAATAAATAAACAAGTGGAGATTGTGAGCATTTTGAATCTGGATAATTAAAAAAAACATTTTTGGGGTTTAAAAAACCCTCTTTTTTTTACGAACTGCGAAACAACAATGATCTTCTATTCCATGTAAACAAGTTCTCTAAACCTGAAATATCTATCAACTCTTTGTTGCAATTAAAGAGTTATTCAATCAGAATTTTGTGTCGAATGTTCAATCAGAGAACAGTATGTCCTTTCTTTCCTGAAGAATTGTTGTCACATCAATTTATTCATCCCTTATTTCGAGTTAAAAACTTCTGTGTATCTGCAACTTCTGAAGCAACTCGTTAATGTATACAAGTGTTCTGTCACATCGTATAACATGTAATAATCAGCAGAAGAAGAAGAAGAAGAAGTAGTAGTAGTAGTAGTAGTGCGCTGGTAATAAAATTCCAGGAATCTTAGGATGCTTGTCTATGGCGAGACAGCCTTTGCTTTTGAGCTTCTCTAGGAGTGGGGACATTAATCTACTTAATTCAGACAGCAACGTTTGGTATTTAATAGTTAAATATCGCTTTCCTCTCTCACTTTTGCTGATGAACATAGAAGAATATGAACATGTTCAGCCAAAAGAAATATATTATCCAGCATTTCATTTTCACTGGTCAATTTTGATGATACCACCGGCAAATCTGAATCAAGTAACGCTAACCATGGGCGAAACATAATGACAATTAATTAGTGCTTAAAATCTTCATCCAAATCTGAATTAGGTGTGATCTTGTTGATAAGTGAAGAGAGCTCTCACTCAGATGACTTGATCAAACCGAACTGACCCGGTCAGATGAACGAGTGGCGGCAGCGTGAGAGTCGAGGTCGGGATCAAAGGTTAGCAGAACAGAATTGGATCGGAGTTGGACCGAAACGGGAGCATAAGAGGTGGAGAAGAAAATTTCAACAGCAGAAATCCCTTTTCTGAAGCGCCCATGGGTCCTTATATAGGGGAGGAGAAGGCCCCTAGTCTTATCAAAGTTGTCTTGTCTCATTAAAAATTGACCTGCTGATCCTTTGACAGCCTTAGTCTTCCCGAGGGTCTGGCACAGCCGCCTGAAGGTCTGTCCAAGCTATTGTTGGTGCAAGTTGCATCAGTGATGTCCTCCTCCAAGTGTTTTAATGTTTGACAATACACTTAAGTCAGTGATACATAGAACAAGGGAGGGTGAGCAAAAGAGGAGTAACCAAAGTGGAAGAAAAGTCCTAGTTAACATAGGCACTAAGACCTCGTGAGTGAAGCTGGGCACTAAGACCTGCTCGGAAGGTGGACACGAAGTCCTGGTCGAGGACTAGGCACTAAGTCCTGGCAAAAGGCTGGGCACCGAAGACATGCTTGGAAAGTGGACACTAAGTCCT
The DNA here is from genome assembly GCA_024364735.1 of Boesenbergia rotunda. NCBI lineage: Eukaryota > Viridiplantae > Streptophyta > Magnoliopsida > Zingiberales > Zingiberaceae > Boesenbergia > Boesenbergia rotunda. Next base: position 35,078 of record JAGFNQ010004157.1, on the reverse strand, counting down.
GGTCGAGGACTAGGCAAGAAGACCTGGCTGAGAGTTGGGCACCGAAGACCTGGTTCGGGGAATTGGGCAAGAAGACCTGGTCGAGGGTTGGGCACCGAAGTCCCGGACTTAGGGTTTGGGCACGAAGTCTTGGTCCGAGGGATTGAGCAACTTAGCTGAGCGATGACTAAGGACAGAAGTAGAGACGAGTCGGTATTCGGACGTCTCGAGGTCCGGGAGTATCGGAGGCTAAGCAAAAGTCCACCCGAAGAACTGGGTGGCAACCGTCTCCTGAAAGGAGTAGGTGAAAGGTGCGTTCTCGGGGGTGGGAACTTGCGTCAGTTCGACCTAGGGTTTAGTGGAAATCCGAAGTCCGAACCAAGTCCTTAAGACTAATATTGTATGTATATGTGCTTTGTGTTTGTGTATCTTGCAGGTATCAAGAACCGGAGACAAAGCAGGTGGAAGGATGGAAACCAACCAACCCAGGCGCCCCCACTGATAGGGGCGCCCAGATCAGAGTGTAAAATCCAGTTTTTGGGCTAAAACATTGAAGCCAGGCGCCCAGTATGATGGGGGCGCCCAAGCTAAAGAAGAAAAGTGGCAGTTTCATGTGGTAAGCAGAATACGCTTCAAGCAGGGCGCCCGGCAGGTCCGGGGCGCCCAAGTTGAAAGATGTATTTGTTGTTTCGAGTTCGAAACACAGATAAGCTTTCACGCAGGTGCCCAAGAGGTCCGGGGCGCCCTGGTCAGAGGTTTTATCAGCCACAGCGAGGTCGGCACGAGGATAAAGTTTGACCGAGTTTATAGGGGCGCCCCAGCGTATCGAGCGCCCGTATGAAGCCTATATAAGGGGCTTCGACCCCTTTGCTTCAGATACAACTGCTAAAAGTGATCCTGAGCATTCTGACCGACGACAACACGCTAAAGACGAGGCTCTACGAGTTTCAAACCCTAGTTATTCGGTTTGCATTTAATATTCTGTACTTACTTTGCTATACTTTTGATTGTACTTCTACACTGTAAGACGGGGTTTCTCCACCTCCGGAAATTTCGAAAAGGAGACCAATAGTGGATTCACGCCGAGTACATAGGCCTTGGACGTACTGACCCTGGGGGTTGGGAACCAAGTAAATAAATCCCGATGTGTCCTTGTGTTCTTTCTATTTTATTTTCCGCTGCACTAACACTCTGAGTCCAGTACGAACGAAAGTTTTACGAAGATTTCCGCGAGAATTTTAACGGTCGATATTCACCCCCCCCCTCTATCGACAGCACCGGTCCTACAATTGGTATCAGAGCCAGGCTGCTCTTCACCGAACTAACCGCCTACGGAGCAACGACGCTAGGAGTTGAGGGGGAGTCCAAGGGTGAATCAGATACAATTTTTTTTAATGTCCATTTTTAAGTTCCATATTATTTGTTTCACGTGCAGGGAGAGAGGGCACTACAAAAATCAGTGCCCTACTCGTAAGACTCGTTCTACACCACCGACGGCAAAGGGGGCACCAGCGCCAGGAGTCCGGAAAAACAAGGATCACGTACGATGCTTCAAATGTGAGAAGTACGGACACTACAAAAATAAGTGTCTGGCGAAGGTACGTAAGATTTATGTTCCAAAAATTTTACAAATTCTTGCAATATCTTTTGATAATTTAGTTAATTTTTCTGATAAATTAGATTTACTGCATAGTAAAATTAATACTTTATATGTCAAATTAGAAAATATAGATATGACTAAAATATCACAAATTAATTATTTAATTCAGAACATCAATTTAGTAATTTCTAAAATAAATTATCATAATTTTAATTCTAATAATTTTAATTCTGATAATTTTAATTCAGATAAATCTGATTCAGATAAATTTAATCCTAAGGATAAATTCAAATTCAAATTTGAAAATTCTTTAGATAATTATGAATTCAAATTTGAAAATCCGTTGTATAACTCAGAATTCAAATTTGAACATCTTAAGAATAATTCTAAAGATAACTCTGAAGTTAGTGAAGATAATTCTGGAGATAATCCTGAAATTATTTTTGAGGATAAAAATGATTTTATTAAAAATCTTGAGGATAATTTTGAAGATGAAATTCTCCTAGATAATAACTTAATTATAGATATTCTTGAAAATTATTACAAAACTTTAACTAGTGGCCCACCCAAACTACTCCTCCTACTTTGAGGATACTAAAAGATGTAATTTTGAGGATGAGGAGGATATGGAGCTATCCAAGATAAAGGTCATAGTAAATAAAGTTCATAAAGGTTAAAACAAATCCGAATTGTTAGAAAAACTTGAAAAGATATATAAAGAAGAGTCAGAAATTTTCGAAATAATGAAAATTCTGAACTTAAACCCACAACTGTTAATCAATCATTTCAACTTTAATTATTCAAATCTTAATTTATATAATCTTAATTTAAATCAAATTCAAATTAATTCAAATTATATCCAAATTAAATTAAATTCAAATTAATTAAAATTAAATTCAAATTAAATTAAATTCAAATTCAAATTAAATCTAAATTAAATTAAATTCAAATTAATTCAAATTAAATTAAATTCAAATTAAATTAAATTCAAATTAATTCCAAATTAAATTAAATTCAAATTAATTCAAATTCAAATTCAAATTAATTCTAATTAAATCCAAATTAAATTCAATTCAATTTAATTCAAATTAAATCCAAATTAAATCTTAATTCAAATTAATTCAAATCAATTAAATTAAATCTTAATTAAATCAAATTCAATTCAAACTTAATTAACTCAAACTTAAATTAATTAAAATTAATTCAATATCAATTAATTCAAACTTAAATTAATTCAAATTAATTAAATCTTAAGATGTCGCTCATTCAAGGCCTTAACTTAAATTCAAATTCAAACTTAAATTAATTCCATATCCCAAGGCCTTCACTCGGCCTATTAGTGGACGAACCCTTAAGATGTCGCTCATTCAAGGATAAGGCTTGACGGTTATGACAAATATTAATTGCGGCTTCCAAGGCATAGGTTCACTCGAGATCGACCATTCAGGCTAGCTAAGATCCTCGCTCGGGATCGGTTGCTTTGCCCCTGACTCGGACTAGTCAAGATTCTTACTCAATTATTTGATTTTCACTAGGCTTTTCCGCAATTCAGTGAGTCGATCCTAGACGCCGCTCGGCTTGCCCGACTGAGCGGGGACAGTCACGCCTGACCGGCACCGAGATCGGCGGGTGCGTGGGAGCAAGCCCACTTATGACTCACTTGAGCGAGCCTGGATGCCGCTCGGTTTGCCCGACCGAACGTGGATAGTCACGCCCGACCGACACCAAGGTCGGCAGGTGCGTGGGAGCATGCCCATTTATAACTCGGGTGACCAAGGGTCTGGACACTGCCTGGCTTACCAGACCGAGCGTGGACTACCATGCCTGACCATCACCGAGGTCGGTGGGTGAGTGGGAGCATACCCACTTATAACTCGCAAAAACGAGAGTCTGGACACCGCCCAGCTTTCTTAACCGAGCGTGGACCGCCACGCCCGACAGTCACTGAGGTCGGTGGGTGTGCGGGAGCATGCCCACTTATAACTCGGGTGACCAAGAGTTTGGACACCGCCTGACTTACCCGACCGAGCGTGGACCGCCACGCCCGACTGTCACCGAGGTCGGTGGGTGCGTGGGAGCAAGCCCACTTATAACTCGGATAACCGAGAGTCTGGACACCGCCTGGCTTACCCGACCAAGCGTGGACCGCCACGCCCGACCATCACCGAGGTCGGTGGGTGCGTGGGAGAATGCCCACTTATAACTCGCCACAACGAGAGTCTGGACACCGCCTGGCTTACCCGACCGAGCGTGGACCGCCACGCCCGACCATCACCGAGGTCGGTGGGTGAGTGGGAGCAAGCCCACTTATAACTCGGGTGACCGAGAGTGTGGACACCGCCTGACTTACCCAACCGAGTGTGGACCGCCACGCCCGACCATCACCAAGGTCGATGGGTGCGTGGGAGCATTCTCACTTATAACTCGCTACGGCGAGAGTCTGGATGCCAAGTCGCAGCTACCCTGATCATCATCATCATATTTACTAATAACACTATTACAGGGTTTGCTCAAGTCTTAATTATGATATAATTTTAAATGTATGGCACTCCAGGGTCTTCTCAGCCTTTTTCCTTGAGCGTCTTGCAAGTAGGAGGTACCAGACCCCAGCTTCCCGACCACCAGGAAGGGTCCTCCCCATTGGGGCTCCAGCTTGCTCACCTCCCCGACTAGCTTGACTCTCTTCCATACACGATCGCCAACTTGGAAACATCGGGGTATGACCTTCCGATTGTACCTTCGTTGCATCCTTTGCTGGTAAGCAGTCATTCGGACCGCTACCCGGTCCCGGATCTCCTCGACCAAATCCAACTCCAGACGCCTCTTCTCTGCATTATCTTTTCCATACAGGTGCCTTCGGTCAAACTCACACCCTACTTCCATCGGGACTACTACTTCACTTCCGTACATCAGATGAAAGGGGGTACAACCTGAGCCTTCTTTGGGGGTAGTTTGGAGAGCCCATAAGACACTAGGCAACTCGTCAACCCACGTACCGCCCACATGATCTAGCTTGATCTGGAGGCCCCGCAGGATTTCCCAATTGGCGACCTCTGCCTGACTGTTGCTTTGGGGATACGCCACCGAGGTAAATGCCCGAGGGTCTGGCACAGCCGCCTGAAGGTCTGTCCAGGCTGTCACTTTTATCCCAATTAATGTCTGACACTTTGCTAGGATATGATTATGGCAGATGTCTTTTCCTTATAATGAGATGATATGGAGGATCTTAAAAGCCTGATCATGATTAAACTACTAGACAGTGGGTTCACCTTTGCTGATCTCACTAGGCGCAGTGACTACTCTACACGGCCTGGCCAGCCGGCCGGGAGTGATCACTCAGTGAGACTCGGTCACTCGGCGGTCACCCGGCTCTTGGGGGAGCAAGTGGCCTGAGCGGGTTCAATCATTCCTGTCACCAGCCAATCTGTCAGGATAGTCGGTCGGGTACGTCCACCCAGGCAGTGGGATACAGGTCGTAACCTTCAAAACGGGAGTTAGTGATTTTATTTGTCAGGACGGTCAAGTCGTCCGGTCGGGCAACCATCCGCCCGGGATGCAACTACACGCCCAATTCCCTCTTTCAGAGTTATGCACATGCTCTTTCGTCTGTCTTACCAAACCTTCCCAGTCGGACGTGCCCGACCGGGGACGTCCGACCGGCTGCCATCGACTGAGCCAAACCTGCATGACCTCGAACTTTGATCCATCCGGCTAGGTTGATACCTAGCGTGCCCAACCGTCGTTGTCTGCCCGGGCCTCCTCCAGACCGGGCTCTCTATCGATCCGGGTCAACTCCCGACTGGGTCATCTAAACCCCCGATCGGATCAAGGTGGCAAATTGAAATTACGTTTGTCCAACTTATATATGGAAGTGTGAATGAATTTGTAGTCTTACACTTGCATTTTGATACCTGAAAATTTGTTATAGCATAATGACAATGGATCCCGTCTGAGATCAGGATGAGGGAACCACCAATGAGGAGGTTTGTCACGTCCCCAGAGGCATATGCTTACTCAAAAATCGGGCAGCATCTCCCATGTACGGCGGACAAGTTGGGACAAATAATACATCACTATCACATAAAAGATTGCTCAGCCATCATAACTGGAAATAAAAAGGCACAACAACGCAATTTATAACAATAAGAATGATAAGCATAAACTAAGCTTAAACATTTCAAAACTGATAATGTCTTTTAGCATAAATAAAGCTAAAAGAAAACCAGAATACAAAGGAACCTCCAATATGTCTTAATCGGGCCTAACAACCCAAATAATAGATAAGCGAAAATATTCCAAGACGATACCAAATGAATAAAATAAATACCAGACTAGGAGATAAAGCGGAAAGAAAATAATCTCCAAAATCGACTCAATACTGTGAGACTGATAACTAGATCCTCTCCTGGCTCCAAGTAATGCATCTACCTGCGACTTGAGACAAAAATAGGAGGCAGGGTGGTGAGTCCGAGTGGACTCTACAGGACTATGAGTAGACAAATGCATAACATTAAAGGATATAGAAATAACAGATACAACGATGTACAGTCTCTAGGAAAAATAGAGGAACAACAAAGTATGTATAAAATAACATGAAACATACGAGATAACATAGTATCAACAACATGCATGTCAATCAAATGCAGCAACCATAGCTCATATAAATGCAACAAATACAAGAAAATGCATAAATACAATAGATGCATATGATGCAATGACATGTGTTACCCCTGACGCCAGTAAAGCCGCCAAGACATCATATTTATGTGGCCGAGTGGGTAGGGTTGTAACAACTGTATGCACTCCAATGAATACCACTGATGGATGTGGTTGAGTGGACAGGATGCTGGGGAGCCAACTACTCCAAAACCCCAAGATAAAGGGGGAGTCACCAACAGCTCTCATTGTTGGATTAGCATTGGGATTCCTCCCTATATCCCCGGATTAAAATTCTATTGATTGGAATTAATCCGTATAGGGAAAGAAAACTTCCCGAACGACCTTTTTCATCTTCATGCTTTTCGATTGAGTGATCGCTTGAATAAGCTTGTTGTTCAAGCAATCAAACTCCTTTATCGATTAGCAACGGAAAAGAATATGAGTTTTGGATCGCCGGTTCTTGTATTTAATTCGGGGTCCAAGTAAATAAGCAATACAATTAATACGAGCATGAAAACAAAAGATTATACCTCTTGTTTTACCTCTTGATCTTCTACTGTATTCCTATCCTCTTCTTGGACGTCGTGTGGGCGACGATCTTCCAAGAAACAAAGCCACCAAACACCACCTTCTTCATCCTCTTGCTTGCGCCGACCACAAAGGGAGAAAACTCTCCTTGCACCGCCGACCCTAGCCTTTCCTTGTGCTTTCGCCGTCGGCCCTCCTTGCTTCAAGGTCATGCATGCCCAAGGAGAGAAGAGGAGGAGGAGAAGAAGGGTGATCTCCTTTCTCCTTTGCTTGAACACTTCTTGCCGCCCCCTCCTTGTGTAGCCAGCGGCGCAACCCTATGAGGGGGAGAAAGAGAGAGGGGGGGGGGGGGGGGAAGAAAAACCAAGGCTTGATTAGGTTTTTGGTTTCGTGGTTTTATAAGGTATTTATAGGCTACAATAACCCAACCCGTTAATAATAACCCGCTCCACTAATGGGTTATTATTGAACGACCGCACCAACCCCATAATTAAATATGGTCTCCTTCTTATCATGTTTACATTATCTCTCCGTGTTTAAGATATCGCAAGTCCATTAATTAATTAAATTACTGACAATTTAATTAATTAATATCTAATTCCAAGAGTAGTACCACGCAACTTTATTATCATGTCGGACCAAGTCCACCTGCAGGATTTATATGATAATCTTTATGAGTTCCTCAAGGGGATATCATCATCCTAAAATAATTAGGACACGATTTCCTTTTATAATCAACGACACACCATATAAATAATATTATTTCCTAATTTACCGGGCTTATTGATTTAACGAATAAATCTCGCTCATTGGTAAATTAAAGAAATAAATATTAATTATACGTGCCCGCTATTATATCGAGATTAAGATTATGTGCATCAATAATAACAGAGGTCTGATTCGATTATATAGTCAGTATAAATCAAATCACCTCAAAACGGTCCTGCTCAATACACACAAAGTGCACTAGTATAATTTTATAGTCAAGATAGACTAATACCAAATTACACTACAACCATTCCAATGGTTTGTCCAAATCCATCTTGGTTGTGAGCCACTACTTATACTTTATAAGAAACTGATAACATGATCTTCTGTGTAACACCACATACTATGTTATCTACAATGTGAAGTAATGGACAATTGCATACATATAACAAATATAAAATGCAAACACATGACCACTGTGATTCTTATTCCAAAATAGATGTTCATACAAAAGCTAGGTTTATAATATACATCCTAACAATCTCCCACTTATACTAAAAGACTATGCTGTCATCAAACTGCCATACATCTGATTCCTATCCCATCAACATGCCTATCATAAGCTTTCGCTGGAAGGGCCTTAGTGAAAGGATCTGCCAGATTATCTACTGATGCAATCTTGGCGACAACAACTTCTCCTCGCTTTACGATGTCTCGTATCAGGTGGTACCTGCACTCAATGTGTTTACTTGCCTTATGGGCTCGTGGTTCCTTCGAGTTTGCTACTGCACCACTATTAACATAATAAATTATGATAACTTTGGGCAAACCAGGAATCACCTCTAAGTCCATCAAGAAGTTCCTGAGCCATACAGCTTCTTTGGCTGCCACATACTCAACTTGTATGGTGGAGTCCGCAACGCATTTCTGCTTAATACTCCTCTATACTATGGCTTCACCTCCTAAAGTAAACATGTAGCACAAGGTAGACTTAATGTTATCCCTATCTGATTGGAAATCAGAATCCGTGTAACCCACAGAGAGCAAATGATCTACCTGGTAAGCTAGCATATAATTCCTAGTCCTTTTCAGGTACTTTAATATATGCTTTACCGCAGTCCAATATCCTTGTCCTGGATTACTTGATATCTGCTAATCATGCCCACGACAAAGCAGATATCTGGTCTCGTACATAACATAGCATACATTAGGCTTCCTATAGCCGAAACATAAAGAACTGTCTTCATCTCCTCTATCTCCTTTGATGTCTTAGGACACTTCTCTTTAGATAAAGGTACTCTATGTCAAAAAGGTAGAAAACCTTTCTTGGAGTTTTGCATGCTAAAACGAGCTAAGATAGTGTCAATATTGAAGCTTGAGATAAGTATAACATCCTTTTCTTGCGATCCCTTATAACTTTGATCCCAATGATATGTCCAGCTTCTCCCAAGTCCTTCATATCTAACTGCTTGGACAACCATACCCTTACGTCTGACAACACTTTGACATTATTACCAATGAGCAAAATGTCATCTACGTATAGTACAAGAAATACCACTACGTTTCTGTCACATCTCTTGTATACACAAGACTCATCCGGACTTTGTATGAATCTATAACACTAGATTACCTCATCAAAGCGGATGTTCCAAGATCTTAAAGCTTGTTTCAATCCATAAATGGATCGATTAAGCTTGCACATAAGATGCTCTTTTCCCTTTGCAATGAATCCCTCAGGTTACTTCATATAGATGTTTTCTTCAAGACTTCCATTAAGGAAAGCTATCTTGACATCCATTTGCCAAATCTCATAATTCATATGAGCAGCAGTAGACAAGAGAATCCGGATAGACTTAAGCATGGTTACCGGTGAAAAGGTTTCCTCATAATCGATCTTCTCTTTCTGAGTATACCCTTTCGCAACAAGCCTCGCTTTAAAGGTCTCTACATTTCCGTCTGATCCTCTCTTTCTTTTGTAGACCCATTTACATCCAATGACTTTTACACCATCCGGTAGTTCTACAAGCTCCCAGACTTGATTAGAATCCATAGATTTTATCTCAGAATTCATCGCCTTTTACCAAGATATCACATCTTTATCTTGGAGTGCTTCGTCGTAGGTCCAAGGATCTGGCTCATGTTCACCAGGGACTAAGTCTGAAGACTCTCCCAAAAATATGAATCTGTCGGGTTGCCTAACAACTCTCCCACTACGACGAGGTCCAAGGATCTTTATCTTGGAGTGCTTCGTCGTAGGTCCAAGGATCTGGTTCATGCTTACCAGGGACTAAGTCTAAAGACTCTCCCAAAAACATGAATCTGTCGGGTTGTCTAACAACCCTCCCACTACGACGAGGTACTACCTGTGTATTATCTGTGACACGCGGTGCAGTCACTTGTGGTATATCATCTTGTACCGTTGGTATTGAAGTAAGAACTTCCCCTCTCACTTCCTCTAGAATAATCTTACTCATGGGCTTGTGGTCCATTACATAGTCCTCCTCTAAAAATCGGGCATTCGTGCTTACGATGACCTTTTGATATTTAGGACTATAAAACAAACCACCTTTCATTCCTCTAGAATAGCCTACGAACAAGCGAACTTCTGTACGAGATTCCAACTTATCAGTGTCTCCCTTCAACACATGTGTTGGACTACCCCAAATCCGAATATGTCTCAGACTAGGCTTACGCCCATTCTACAATTCTGTGGGAGTAGAGGGTACTGATTTAGAAGGTACCAAGTTCAGATACATTGTCATTTCCATAGCATACCCCAGAATGAATTCGGTAATTCAGAAAAATTCATCATCGATCTAACCATTTTCATAAGAGTCCTATTCCTTCGCTCCGCCACACCGTTCTGTTGGGGTGTACCAAGTGTGGACAATTGAGATTGAATCTCAACCTCTGATAAGTAACTCCTAAACTCTCCCAAGAGGTACTCACCACCACGATCAGACCGTAGTGTCTTGATACTTTTACCTTGACATTTCTCTACATTGGCCTTGAATTCTTTGAATTTGTCAAAGCACTCAGACTTGCGACGTATCAAGTAAATGTATCCATATCTTGAATAGTCGTCTATAAATGAAACGAAATATTCAAAGTCACCTCTTGCTTAGATAGACATTGGACCGCATAAATCAGAATGAACCAATTCCAACACTTCTTTGGCTCCACACCCCGTGGCTTTAAAAGGTCTCTTGGTCATTTTTCCTTCCAAGGAAGATTCGCAGGTTGGGAAATCTTCCACCACCAATGAACCCAAAGGTCCATCGGCTATCAACCTTTGAATTCTACTCAAGTTAATATGACCCAACCGTAGATGCCAAACATATGTTTGGTTCATTTTCGAAGGTTCTTTTCTCTTATTAAGATTAAAAGACGTATTATTAATTTCTATTTGTATCGTGAGAGTTATTGGATTAAGAGTATAGAAATTGTCAACCAACGCACCAGAACAGATAATCTTTCTATTCCTTTTTATAACAACTTTGACATTAAAACAAACAGAATATTCATCCATAAACAGTTTAAAAACTAAAATTAAATTCTTTCTAAAATAAGGTACGTAAAGACAATTTCATAAAACCAAAAATTTATTCTTATCAAAAGATAAATAAACATCTCTCACTGCAATAGCCGTCACTTCGTAGAATCGTAGCATTGCCCACATAGACGGTAATCTCACCCTCACGTAGTCGTCTGGTTTCCTGAAACCCCTGTAATGAATAGCAAACATGATCAGTGGCTCCTGTATCTACACACTAGGTACCGGTAGATAACACTGCTAAGCATATTTCAACAACTAATGAAAAAGATATACCTTCTTTGTTCTCCTTTCAGTGGGGACAGTCAACCTTCCAATGTCCAGCCTGTTTGCATGTGAAGCACTTGCCTTTCGGCTTCTTCACTCCACCTTGAGATCCAGCCAATTTCTTTGTCGAACCAACTTATTTCTTTTTCTTCTTTCTGCCTTTCGGCTTAGAAGCAGAAACTTTTTCAACAACATAAACTTGAGCACTTTGACGAAATAACCCTTCTGTTGCCTGGAGTTCTGTCAGAAGTTTTGCCAACGAATATGTTCTTTTGTTCATATTGTAGTTCAGGTGAAACTGCTCAAAACTCTTGGGTAGCACCTAGAGAATGAATCGACCTTGGTTTCTCCATCGATTTCAGCTCCAAGGACTTCTATCTCATTCAAATGAGTCATCATCTTGAGGACATGATCCCTCACGGGTGTCACCTCAGCCATGGTAGTCGTCATCAAGTTTCTCATGGCCTCTTGCCTAGCAACCCGATTCTGGTGTCTGAAGAGTTCCTTGAGATTGAACATCATGTCATAAGCAGTAGAAAAAGTCTGATGTTGATGTTGCAGCACATTTGACATGGAAGCCAAAATATAACACCGCGTCATTTCATCTGCCTTTACCCACTTCTTATAACGTTCTTTCTCCTTTTCACTAGAATTATCACTAGGCTTATCAGGGCAGATCTCAAAGAGTATAAATTTATACTCCTCGGCAGTCAAGACAATGTCTAAGTTCCGTTTCCAATCAATATAATTTGGACTAGTAAGTTTGTTTTCTTTGAAAATCACAGCAAGGGGATTTAAAATCACCAACACCTCAAAACACCATGAATTTCGTATGCCACGATAGTGTGAACGTATATTAATTCAAACATTTGTAAAAGGAGATTTTACCCATTAATTTTATTATCTTGTCAACCTTACTTTTTGACAAATAAAATTAATAGTTTGTTTATCTTCAGTTATACAAATAATAGCAGTGACTCCGATGGGGAAGATACTATTAATTGCATCTAAATGTACACCATTACTCAATACTAAGTCAATTATCTAGGATTATGTCCCTTCCGATGGTGAAGATCACACGATTCTAAATAATTTCTTATAATCAAATTTGAACTAGTGATCCGCATAACAAACTCATCCGATGTGGAGGAAAACACTCAAAGCCAACGCGCAAGTTTGAATGCATCACTTAATGGAGGCCACGAGACTCAAAGATTCCCTCACTCACTTAGTTATTTTTTAATTTTTAAAACTGAGGAATTTTTCTTGCAATCACAACAAGCATAACAAACGGCAAGCAATAAATATGAAAATTCAAAATTTCCTACTATTATGGCTTTGAAGGTTCCGCCGTTCTTCAATACGCCTCCAGTCATGTTGCCACCTCATCTCCTCTTCCCTTAGCCGTACGCAAGCAAGAAGATCCGAGCCGAGAAAAAATTTTAATTTACATCTATCGATCCTATACTCTACAAAGGAGTGTACATAAAATCTAGATCGAAATAAATTAAAACAAAGTGGCTAACATTGTCGTATTTAATTAAACAATTAAATACAAATAGCCTCGCCAACCCCGAGGATTCAAATATTGCAATCACAGAATCATCACACATAATACACAACCATATATAATAGTTGGATCTTATGCCTGCAACCACAAAGTTAACCTAATGCACATCCTACTATTATCTTACATAAATTATATATGAAAATTATGAATGTAACCGAATCCAAAACTCACAAAGCCGGAAACCATGGCTCTGATACCATTATTGGATTAGCATTGGGATTCCTCCCTATATCCCCGGATTAAAATTCTATTGATTGGAATTAATCTGGATAGGGAAAGAAAACTTCCCGAACGACCTTTTTCATCTTCATGTTTTTCGATTGAGTGATCGCTTGAACAAACTTGTTGTTCAAGCAATCAAACTCCTTTATCGATTAGCAGCGAAAAAGAAGATGAGTTTTGGATCGCCAATTCTTGTGTTTAATTCGGGGTCCAAGTAAATAAGCAATACAATTAATACAAGCAAGAAAATAAAAGATTATACTTCTTGTTTTACCTCTTGATTTTCTATTGTATTCCTATCCTCTTCTTGAACGTCGTGTGGGCGATGATCTTCCAAGAAACAAAGCCACCAAACACCACCTTCTTCTTCCTCTTGCTTGCGCCGACCACAAAGGGAGAAAACTCTCCTTGCACCGAACCACGTAAACTGGTAACGTGTTAGTATTGTTTGTTTTAAATTGTTAAGCTTCCTCTTATGCTAACGTTGTCGGGAGAAATCGAATTGGGGTGATCGAGATATTCACCCCCCTCTAGCTGTAAAATTTCAGAGTTTAAAAAGGGTGTAGATGGCAAGTTTGGAAGAAGAGGGGCTTATTAGAAAATTTGCCAAGACCCAATTAATTTCCTATCCCTTTTTATTCCACGCAATTAAAGCCCCAAGCTGTGTTTCCTTCTTCTTCCATGCTTTTCCTGGCCGATTCCCTTGCCAAAACCAGCCGACGCCTTCCTTCTGTTTCCTCGCGTGTTGGATCGCAGCCAAGCCCTTCACCTTGCATGCCCTAGCATTTCCCCCGAAAACAACCTAGCCAAGCTTCTATTGTTCGATCACGCACCAGAGCGCTCGGACTGCTGCGGATAGGGCGGAGCAGGAAGGAAATCGCCAGGTGAGCTCCTACTCTCTTGGATTCTCAACGCATCGTCAGAGCATACTTTCTGCCGATCCGTTCTTTCTTCCTCGCGCGGTCAAGATCCGGAGCCGACGCCCCTTGACTCTAGCGATCTTTGCTGAGTCTGACCCATATCCTCTTCGTGATCACCTTCTTCCTTGAACAGGAAGAGGAAGAGGGACTCGGGGCTGAGGATCTTCGACCGGTTTGAGTACGTGATAGAAGGTTGGGTCCAGATTGCGGTCGATTGATCTCTCTGCTCGGTTACTAGGATCGCCAGATTGGTAACAGGGGCATCAGTATTTGTTTAAGGAAAAGGGTTGGTATCATTTCTAGTGGAGTTTATGATGTTTCCTTTGTGTTCTTAATCTGTGGTGGAGTGGTGTTGATCTATCGGAATTCAAAGCTGGATGGTTTTGGGATTATTTCTAATTGGGTCTTGTGTGGGTTGATCAAATTCTCTTTTTTTGAAAACGGAGCATGTAGATTTAATCCTCAACTGGATCAGTGGGTACTGCCGTGAGGTGGGTTTCCTTTGGGTTGTTTAGGTTAGGCCTAATTGGAAACTCGATTTTGGTTGGTTAGGTAGGTCACTTAATGAATTTTATAATAGCTAAGTTGTATTTGTTATTTATCTTTGGATGCAGGGCATTGATTGATTTTCTTGCTGTGGAGATTATTCTGGACGAGGGATTCTCTTCATTACGAGCACCGACATTGGAGGCAGGTATCTTTGACTCTTCTTTTAGAATTGTCACAGATATATATATATATATATTTGATATGCTTGTGTAGCAATAGAGTGATAGAATGGTGGCATGACTATTATATTTGTTTTGTCGATGCTGGTTGTGCCACAACTGATATGTGATACCTATACCTGTAGGATTTAGGATATGGTGCATGTTCCACGATCCTTGCATATCATGTTGATATAGGTGGATTAGATAGTGGATGCTATTTGACTGTTGTTATGCATCATACTGCACTGTGCATCATTGTCGAGCAGGGGCCCCTTTTGGGTGAGCTAGGTCGACAGTTATACGGACCTACCCATACGGCCACTCACGGGTTAGTGGTTGACGGAGTATGGGTAGAGTGCTATGTGCTGCTCCGCTCATGCACTCATGGGGTAGTGAATCGGAGCATGGTAGCAGGCAGATATCCCTCCTTGAGTAGTCCATATACCAGGATATGAGAGGGCGAGATCTCTCCCCCATTTATATACATGGGGTAGAGGTAGCACTCAGACAGAGATGTCATCCACAGATGGCCTTAGGCTGATGGATACCTCGCTGGGATAGGCCATGAAGTAGGGGTGTTACACCAGCAGCATTCCGTCTACTCGATCGCTCAGGAGTAGTGATGGCAGAGTATGGACGGCAGTCACAGCCCTACGTCGGAGGGTGGCCTCCGCTCAGCTTCCTCCCGTATATAGGTGACGATGTCTGACCGACGGCAGGGGTGACCATGTCATTGCATCTTGTTTATACGATTATTTTGTCCTTACTTGTGCTTGATTTCACTTGATGCTTCATTTGATTGACATGTACTTACAGGAGACCGCATGTCTGGTCTTGGCGACTTTGCTACGTTGGTATGGTAGTTCTTATTGTTCTTATGCAGTTGTTCTGATTACTGCCCATACCTGTTTATTTCGGTAGTCTATTACCCTGTTGCTATTTTAGAATATCTTGTATATATATGAAGAGATATTCGTTGAGTTCTATGACTCATCCCGCAGCTCCTTGTTTTTTTCAGGATGATTGACCGGAGCATGCCCGACAGCCTATCCCAGTTCGCGTACTCGTCGAGATGTCTTCGGATTTTTCGTCTATTTCTGTTGGTAGTACTTTCTATGTTTTTCTTCCGCTGTCGTGTTGGTGTTGGGTTTTAGTCATACTATACGGCAGTATAGTTGTACTTTTGTGAGACCCTTATGCCTTGTGTTTTTGTCGTAAGTCGGACCGGTCCGCAGTCAGGTATGGTTACCCAGTGTTATTTCATATTCTGTCTTGATTTGAGGCCTGAGGCCATTTAAACTGCGTGGACGTGATTTATGATGATGTATGTATGTGTAAGTTGTCCGCCGGACAGGGAGGTGCTGTCCGATTTTCTATTGGACCAGCGGCTCCTGAGGTCTCGGGGCGTGACAATCTCCCTCTAGCCGTGTCATCGATTTCAACAAACCCAACTCGGGTCTTTGACTTATAACTCAGCTTGC
>JAGFNQ010004157.1:0-18806 GCA_024364735.1 Boesenbergia rotunda | reverse complement strand
CAGGAATTAAGCCTAGACTTACACTGAACTTCGAAATGGACTGAAGAATTCAGAATTGAAACTGAAATTGCAGAAACAACAGTGATACGCAGAAATAAAATTGGAATAAACTGAGATTAAATGGAATCTTTCACTAACAAGTAAATTGTCTAATTGAATTGCAGAGACGAAACCTAATTAAAGTAGAGATGAATCAGAAAAGTACACTAAAGCATCAAATATGAAGACAGAAATCGAAGCAGTTTGCTGAAACTGAAATTACAGCTAAGGAAAACAAGAAATAACATGAAAATTAAGCCTCGACCATTCCCTTGTCTCAAGACTTCCTTGCCGTCACACAAGAGCAAGCCAAGAACCCCTTCAACTCACAAATCAATGGGAAAATTAGCTCCAATGTCAGATCTGTTCTCAAAAAGCACGTAGCTGGGAAATCCAATCCAAACTCCTAGATCTCAATGTGAAGGGTTGCGATGATGATTTGAAGATCATCTGAGCTCATCCTAGGACCTCTACAGATGGTTCAGATGGAAGGAAATGGATCGCGGGTGAGATCCAAGAGCTCAAATCACAGATCTGCCGAAACCCTCAAACAGCTCTGCATCCGGTGCAATCTTGAGCTAAAATCGCCACTAAAGCTTCCTCCCAACGATCCAAATCTTGCTCCAAGGTTGTGATCGAGTTGGCCACGCCTTCACTGAAGAAAATCGGAAAAGAAACGAAGAACAAACGAAGAAAAATGAAGAACTAAGCTGCTGCTGGCGAAGACGCGACAAGCTGCGATCGGGAGCAGAGGCAGTTTAAGTAGTTAAACAGTGGACGGCTCAGATTAATCCCACTTCATCCAACGGTTGATCCTTATCTGATTTGACTTAAATTTTCCAGATCTTGATCAGAGGTCAGGATCTATCTCAGGTTAGCTTGGATCTGTCAGATTTGCAACGGATGGTTCAGATCACCTTGATCTTTGAATGGACGGTCTAGATCTCTCTGATCGTGATCCAACGGCTAGATGATCTCCGATTGGGCTGAAATCTTCAGATCTTGATCCAAGTGCTTGATTAGCCTTAATCCCAGCTCGGATTGATCAGAAGTTCTCAGATGGTCTAGATCTAACCGTTCTTGCATCGGATGGTCCATATGAGTCGATGCTTGATCACTTGATCCAGTCCACTTTTGACTCGACATTTGACCCAACATGACCTAGGTTCATGATCCTTCTAAGCCTACAAAAGTAGATCAAAAATTTAGTGACAAAATAACTCAAATATATAAAAATTTACAATTAAGTCCAAAAAGAATATAAATCCTAGAACCTAGGGTAAATCCACCATTAAGCAAGCAAAACATGAGTCAAAAGTAGATCCTAGAACCTTAAATAATCAACAAAATGACACTTATCAGGGTGCCCGGGAGCACGAGGGCGCCCCGCCTAGTGAGCTACCGAAGCACTTCTTTGCTTAATTTGTTTTGTATTGGCCTTGGGGGCGCCCTACTCAGCTACTTGCCTCTCTCCTTTGGGCATTCTGAGCTGCAGAAACACGTTCCTTCGGTCCTGCATCCAGGGTTAGTCTAAAACAACATAAAGCAATAACGTATTAGGTTTATACAACCTTAGCTATCTTGGTTCTGACTTTGGGTCTCCAAAATGGAGCCCTAGGTCGAACCGACGCCTACTGTTCCCTCGACGGGGAACGCGCCCTCACCTACTCCTCTCAGGAGAATTTACCTGATGCCAACCGGCTCCTTCGGTTGAACTTTTGCCCAGCAGTCCTTCGCCAGGTGCCTAACTGTCCTTCACCAGGTCTTTAGTACCAAGCAGTCCTTCGCCTGGTGCCTAGCAGTCCTTCGCTAGGTCTTCGACTTCTAGCAGTCCTTCGCTAGGTGCCCAGCTGTCCTTCACCAGGTCTTGGGTTCCAGGTAGTTCTTCGCCTGGTGCCTAGCTGTCCTTCGCTAGGTCTTTGACTCCTAGCAGCCCTTCGCTAGGTGCCCAGCAGCCCTTCGCTGGGTCTTAGGGTTCCGTTGCCTAGCAGTCCTTCGCTAGGACTTTCAATCTGCACACTCAAGTAGCATGTTAGATAAACATAACATCTTAACTTTTGAACCCTTTTGCCATTATCAAAACGCAGGTTCGACTTGGGTGTTGTCTGCACCAACAGCCATCACTTTGAGGAGTGGGAAGGTTACTCCAAGTTCAAATGCTCCAAGGGATGAATTTTCTGAAAATCGAACAGCAGCTAGTTATCCAGTCCAAATCAGCCCTGAAATGACTTCTGTTAGAATATGGAAAATGGAAGGGCTAAAAGGTAAAAAGGGGGAAATTAAGGGCCTATATCGAATAAGCCAAAACCAGAGGGGTAAATTACAAAATGACCACCCATTAATTTATTTCCTTTCCCTTTCTAAAGTTTTCGGCCGAAGCTTTTAAATCCCGATGCTTTTGGCAAAAAGGGTGGGATTCCTTTTCTCGATTTTCTTTCCTCTTCCCTTTCGACTCTCCTTCTTTTCTTCGCCAAGCGCACGCGGGGGAACGGCGGCAGCAGCGATCTCTGGTGGTTCTCCCTCCTCGCCCTCGGTTCATCGTCGGATGACAACTCCACACGATCGAGGGCTCGGGTCAGCGATTTCAGAGGTCGATTTTTGGGACCTAGGGCACGGCGAATTGGGCGAAGCCTCCTTTCGAGCAAGCTAAGCAGGGGGTTTTACGGATCTGAGGTAAACCCTAGTTTTTGTTGGTG
Source organism: Boesenbergia rotunda (assembly GCA_024364735.1). NCBI lineage: Eukaryota > Viridiplantae > Streptophyta > Magnoliopsida > Zingiberales > Zingiberaceae > Boesenbergia > Boesenbergia rotunda. The sequence continues at coordinate 16,071 of JAGFNQ010004157.1, read as the reverse complement.
AATCAGATCATGGGTTGTTGTGCTCTGTGATCTCTATTTGTTTCCAAGAGTGTGGGAGGATTCAGATGATGCGATTGGTGTGGATCTTGGGTTTTCTTCTTGGTTTCCTTTCTTTGGATCTGGAATGTCTTGTTCTGGGAATTATTTCAATTGATTCGAAAATTGGGATTTGGATCTTGGTTCGGTTATGGTATCTGAACTTGGAGTTTGCGGTAGGTTGATTTTTGTTTGTGGTATAGTTTCCATTTCGAATTCAACCTGGTGAGTACTGTTACGTGCCAAGGGGAGAGTTGATTTCAGTCGGTTTGGGCAGGTTTTGGATCCCTGCCCTCGGTATTGATTATGTGATATGGATTGGTTCTTGGATTTTGTTGTCTGTCCAGGTTGATCATTCTGCCAAGGACTAGTTGGTGAGAATAGGTGGTGTTTTGGATGTGTATCCCTTGCGTTCTAATCGTTACCGTGACCTAGCTTGTGTCGAGTATCTGCTGGGAAGATCTGGTTGGAGCAGAGGCAAGTGATGCAGTTGGAATTAAGGATTTAACACTATTACGGAGGTTGCTAAGAGGAATGGGTTTATGATGTGGCTGGTTAGATTGGGTTAGAGAGTTGATTTGGATTAGGTGAAACCTAGGTTGAGCCTAAATGCTAAATCCTATAACTCCGTGTAATTTGGGATTTATCTGGATATGACATGATAACTGATTTAGCTAATTACTTATGTATAAGTAGCTAAATAATTATGTCTTTGATACAGGTCACTGATTGACTTGGATATTCTTGCTACGGAGATTATTTTGGATTGGAGGTTCGCGACATTACAGGCACCGACATTGGAGGCGGGTATCTCTGACTCTTCTTTTAGAATTGTCACAGATATATATATATTTGATATGCTTGTGTAGCAATAGAGTAATAGAATGGTGGCATGACTATTATATTTGTTTTGTCGATGCTGGTTGTGCCACAACTGATATGTGATACCTATACCTGTAGGATTTAGGATATGGTGCATGTTCCACGATCCTTGCATATCATGTTGATATAGGTGGACTAGATAGTGGATGCTATTTGACCGTTGTTATGCATCATACTGCATTGTGCATCACTGTCGAGCAGGGGCCCCTTTTGGGTGAGCTAGGTCGACAGTCATACTGACCTACCCATACGGCCACTCACGGGTTAGTGGTTGACGGAGTATGGGTAGAGTGCTCTGTGCTGCTCCGCTCATGCACTCATGGGGTAGTGAATCGGAGCGTGGTAGCAGGCAGATGTCCCTCCTTGAGTAGTCCATATACCAGGAGATGAGAGGGCGAGATCTCTCCCCCATTTATATACATGGGGTAGGGGTAACACTCAGACAGAGATGTCCTCCACCGATGGCCTTAGGCTAATGGATTACCTCGCTAGGATAGGCCATGGAGTAGGGGTGTTACACCGGCAGCATCCCGTCTACTCGATCGCTCAGGAGTAGTGATGATAGAGTATGGACGGCAGTCACAGCCCTACGTCGGAGGGTGGCCTCCGTTCAGCTTCCTCCCGTACATAGGTGACGATGTCTGACCGACGGCAGGGGTGACCATGTCATTGCACTTTGTGTATTCGTTTATTTTGCCCTTACTTGTGCTTGTGTTTACTTGATGCTGCATTATGATTGACATGCACTTACAGGAGACCCTTATGTCTGGTCTTGGCGACTCTGCGACAGTGGTATGGTAGTTCTTATTGTTCTTATGCAGTTGTTCTTATTACTGCCCATACATGTTTATTTCGGTAGTCTATTACCCTGTTGCTATTCTAGAATATCTTGTATATATATGAAGAGATATTCGCTGAGTTCTATAACTCATCCCACAGCTCCTTGTTTTTATTTCAGGATGACTGACTGGAGCGTGCCCGACAGCCTGTCCCAGTTCGCGTACTCGTCGAGATGTCTTCAGATTTTTCTTCGTCTATTTTATTAGTAGTACTTTCTACATTTTCTTCCGCTGTTACCTTTGTGTTAGATTTAGTCATACTATACGGCAGTATAGTTGTACTTTTGTGAGATCTTTATGCCTTGTGTTTTATCGTAAGTCGGACCGGTCCGCAGTCAGGTATGTTTTATTCGGTTTTATCTTACATTGTGTCTTGATTTGAGGCCTGAGGCCCATTTAACTGCGTGGTTGTGATCTATGTCGTTGTATGTATGTGTAAGTTGTCCGCCGGACAGGGAAGGTGTTGTCCGATCTTCTATTGGACCAGCGGCTCTTGGGGTCTCGGGGCGTGACAACTTCAAAATTAGTTGGTTGCAATCCTAGTTCAAGCCTCACTCCTTCTTCAATTGATCCTGTGATTTTGGTGGAAAATGAAGGAGAAATCAGTGGCAAATGTGAGTTTACAGCAGCTACTTCATTTTGAAGTCCAGCTCAAGTTTCAACTCCACAAGCTTCGGCTCAAGAGGAGGAATTGAGGGTTCCTTTGCCCTTTCCACAGCGCAAGACTCAAGCCAAGAAGCAAGTGGAGGAGGAGAAAGCTAAGGAATATAATGAACTTGTCAAACTTTTTAGTAAGGTGGAGATTAATGTACCCTTGTTGACAATGATCAAACAAATTCCCAAGTATGCTAAATTTCTCAAAGATTTGTGTGTTCACAAGAAGAAACTGAAGGAGAATGAGTTGATCAGCTTAGGGAAGAATGTCTCAGCACTTATCCATTTCATCCCTCAGAAATGTGAAGATCCAGGGGTGTTTACTGTGTCTTGTGAGATTGGGAGGACTCTCTTCCATGATGCCATGTTAGACTTGGGAGCCTCCATTAATGCGATACCCAGATCAGTCTTCCAGATGCTTGGTATTAGCCCTCTTCAGCTTACAGGAGTGGTGATTCATTTAGCAGACAGGAGTCAGACCCATCCAGCCGGTATTATTGAAGATGTGTTAGTAAAGGTGAAGGAGCTGATTTTTCCTGCAGATTTCTACATTTTGGACATGGAGGGAGACTACCTAGCACATAGATCTCCACTATTCTTGGGATGCCATTTTTGAAGACTGCAAGAACAAAGATCGATGTTTATACAGACACACTTTCCATGGAAATAGGAGACACAGTAGTCCAGTTCAGTATTTTCGATGCCATGAAGCACCCTAGTGAGGATCACTCTATTATAAGCATTGATATTCTAGATGGGTTGGTTGATGCAGATTCAGTTGCTGAGGGAGCTCCACTTGTTATTTCCAGAAGAGATATCAGTTCAAAGGAGGCTGAGGAGACATTTGCTATTGAGGAGGATGACTTGGAGGTTGTTTCAGATTTACTTTTAGCTGGAGAGGATTTTTTAGGTGTAGGGGATTGCACAGAGCCCCAGGGATCACCTACTTTGATTGATATTCCAGAGGATCCAGAGTACAGGTGTGAGAGTATAGGGGATTGCACTGAGCCCCAAGGATCACCCATACCTACTGAGCAGACCTAGATTGAGCTGAAGCCATTACCAAATTATTTAAAATATGTTTATCTAGGAGAGGAGCAGAATTTTCCTGTCATCATCACCCAGAACTTAGATTCAGAGCAAGAAGACAAATTACTACAAGTTCTGAGGCAACACAAGAAAGCCATTGGGTGGACTTTAGCGGATATACCAGGTATTAGCCCAGCTATTTGCATGCACAGGATATTTTTGGAAGAGAATGTCAAGCCAGTTAGGCAGCCACAAAGAAGACTAAATCCACTGATTTTGGATGTGGTAAAGAAAGAGGTGACTCGACTCTTACAGGCAGGTATCATATACCCTATTTCTGATAGCCAGTGGGTTAGTCCCATCCATGTGGTGCTTAAGAAATCAGGAGTAACAGTGGTGGAAAATGGAAGCAATGAGCTAGTACGCAATAGAGTTAAAAATTCATGGAAAGTTTGCATTGACTACAGGAAGCTAAACCAAGTCACGAGGAAAGATCAATTTCCCTTGCCTTTTATTGACCAGATGCTTGAGAGATTGGCAGGGAAGTCTCATTACTGCTTCTTGGATGGGTGCTCAGGATATTTTCAGATTTGCATAGACCCAGAGGATCAGGAGAAGACCACCTTCACGTGTCCTTTCAGCACATTTGCTTACAGACGGATGTCATTCGGACTCTGCAACGCTCCAGGAACTTTCCAACGGTGCATGGTAAGTATATTTGGTGAGTTATTAGAGCACTGCATGGAGATTTTTATGGATGATTTTTTTGTTTTTGGCACTTCATTTGATTCTTGTTTAGATAATCTGTCTAGGGTTTCACATAGATGCATTGAATCAAATCTTGTTCTTAATTTTGAAAAATGTCATTTCATGGTAGAGCATGGTATTGTCTTAGGTCATATAGTCTCTAGAGAGGTATTGAGATAGATCCTGCAAAAATTAGTGTTATATCTTCTTTATCTTACCCCGTATGCGTACGGGATGTTCGAGCTTTTCTTGGTCATGCAGGATTCTACAGGAGATTCATTAGAGACTTCAGTGAGATAGCTCGACCCTTGACTAGACTGTTGCAAAAAGATGTAGAATTTTATTTTGATGAAAAATGTAAAGCAGCTTTTCAGAAATTAAGGGAGGCTCTTACCTCAGCTCCTATCATTAGACCCCCTGATTAGAATTTATCTTTTGAACTAATGTGTGATGCATCTAATTTTGCTGTAGGAGCTGTTCTTGCACAAAGGGTGGATGGAGCACCTCATGTTATCTACTATGCTTCCAAGACCCTAGATGCTGCACAAGCCAACTACACCACCACTGAAAAAGAGATTCTTGCTATTGTTTTTGCTTTAGACCGATTTAGATCTTATTTGTTGTGCTCACATGTTATTATTTTTTCTGATCATGCAGCTCTGAAGTACCTTTTGAAAAAACTAGATGCTAAGCCTAGACTAATCAGATGGATGCTTCTACTCCAAGAGTTTGACTTGGAAATCCGAGATAGGAGTGGCAAAGAAAATTTAGTTGCAAATCATTTAAGCAGAATTGAAGGAGATAGACCCCCTACCACCATTGATGATGACTTTAGAGATGAACACCTTCTTGTGATACATGATGAGTCGCCCTAGTATGCAGATTTTGTTAATTTACTAGTAGCTCATGTTTTTCCTACGCAATTTTCTAAGGCTCAGAGAGATAAACTCAAAAGTGATGCTAAATTCTATGTGTGGGATGATCCGTACTTATGGAAATTTTGTAATGATCAAATAATCAGAAGATGCATACCTGACCATGAGTTTGATTCAGTTCTTACATTCTGACATTCATCAGCCTGTGGGGGACATTTTGGACCCCAAAGAATAGCTAGGAAAGTTTTAGAGTGTGGATTGTATTGGCCTACCTTATTTCATGATGCATATCTATTTTATAAAAATTATGATAGATGTCAGAGAACCGGGAACATAGGAGCTAGAAATGAAATGCCCCAACAACCCATGCTTTTCTATGAGATATTTGATGTTTGGGGAATAAACTTTATGGGTACTTTTCCTACATCTTGTGGATACTTGTATATTTTACTTGCTGTAGATTATGTTTCTAAATGAGTGGAGGTCATTCCCTCTAGGACTGATGATTCTTGTGTTGTTGTTAGTTTTGTCAGGTCACATAATTTTTGTAGGTTTGGAATTCCAAGGGCTATCATAAGCGACCAAGGATCTCATTTTTGCAACAAACACATGAAGGCTTTACTTAGCAAGTATGGGGTTGTGCACAAAGTTTCTGCCTCCTACCATCCCCAAACTAATGGGCAAGCCGAAATTTCAAATAGAGAGATCAAAGCAATTTTGGAAAAGACCATTAGGCCTAATAGGAAAGATTGGAGTAAGAGACTCGATGATGCATTATGGGCCTATCGGACGGCATACAAGACACCCATTGGAATATCTCCCTACCGACTAGTCTATGGGAAAGCTTGTTACCTACCCGTGTAGATAGAGCATAAAGCTTATTGGGCGGTGAAAGCTTGCAACTTTGATGCTACTAAGGTGGGAGAAGAAAGGAAGCTTCGACTCCAAGAACTTGAGGAGATTAGACTAGAAGCATTTGAGAACTCAAGGATTTACAAGGAAAAGACTAAGATATTTCATGACAAGCACATATTGAAGAAACAATTCCAAATTGGCGACAAGATTTTATTGTACAAGTCAAGGCTCAAATTGATTAAAGGTAAGTTGAGGTCGAGATGGGAAGGTCCATTTTTTGTAACTAACATTTTTCCTTATGGTGTTGTTGAAATCAAGGATGAGGCTAATGGTTTTGTTTGGAAAGTCAATGGCCATCGGCTCAAGAAATACTTTGAAGAATTAAAGGAGCAAGAGGTGGATGGATTGGACATCAAAGATGCTATCTACCCAACTTAAAGGGGAGTTTATTTTTCTTGCACTTTGATTTCATTGTATATATCATTTTTATGCTTTCTAGAAGTATGTCTTTCTTTTTAAAATGAGGTGTTGATAATAAATGCTTAGGTAGTGTAGATTAAATAAATAGTCATTGTAGATACCATGTTATTTCTTTTGGCATCTTATTTCTTGCATGATTAGGAATAAATGTATCCCTCTAGGTTTTCTCTATGTCATTTTAGAGTCTCTTGAAAGCAAATTAAATTTGGTTGTTAAACCTTAGGATTTGAGCCAATGGATGAAAATTCTTGGTTGCTTGAGTACTACTTAGTTATAGACTCTAGATTGATTAATTGAGATGAATTCTTTTTACCTAGTGAGGTCTTGACTTTATTTTTGAGATACACATATGTGATTGTACTCTAGAACTTGCTTAGGTTCTTTCAAAATCATATTTCTATGATTGGACCACATTTATAGAGGTTAATCACTTTGTCTTCCCTTTTCATATCGGTTTTTGCAATAATCCTTGTTGATACATGTTTATTCTTTTTCCTTTCCCTATATTTCTGTTCATAACCCTATTCTCCATGGACTTGGTTGTTCTAGATGTTCTTGATGTTATTTTGCCCGAGACGGTTAAAAAGCTAAGTGGTGGGGTGGTGGTTAGTGTTTTGGAAATGTTTTGGTAAGAAGCGATACATTTTGGGAGCTTCTTGTTGTTGAATTGCATGTGGAAATATATTTTGATGATTCTTAAGGGATGAGGAGAGTATCAAGGATGCAACTCAAAGAAAAAAAAAATAGGAATTGAAGATTAGAAGTAAGAGGTTGCCAACTTGATGGAGTTTTGTATCAAGGAGTTGCAAAAATTGGTTAGTGAAGGCTACATGTGGAACATCTAAGTTCTTGAATATAATTTGATGTTTCATGCTTTATGAGGCAAATTCCGAAGAGACTAAGAGTCTACACATGAGTTGCAATTGATGTATCAACTAGTGGTAATTAAGTGCCAAATTTTTGTGATCAATTCTGGAATTTCTGGTTAGTAATTCAAGTGGAGTACATAAAGGGCAGGATTTCACAGCTTACATGTGTTGAATCAGTAATGAATAGAGCAGGATTATAGGACACTGAAGCAAGTGGATAAATTGAAGCTTAAATGGTATCAAGCAAAGCTGGAATTTTTTCAGTCTCAAGCTTGTTTGACCCCTACTTCTAAGAGCTGCCACCAATCGCTGGAAATCAGAATCAAGGAGCAAAAGTTAAGCTACTACAATTTCGTGAAGATGAGGAAGCTCAGTAAAAAAATTAGAAAGAAAAGAAACAAAAATAGAAAAAGGAAGTGGCTGAAAAACAGAAAACAGGAAACAGAACAGAAAAGAAAAGAAGAAGAAAAAAAAAGAAAGAATGAACATGAAGTGTCAAAAGATGGATAGATTTCTGAACTTGAAGTCATGAATAAGAAGCTAGTTGGATTTGAGATATGATATTGATTGAAAAAAGTGATCTCGGCAGAAGCAATTTCAGAACCTCTGAAATCTCAGCTACTGATCAGTCCCTGATCGGTCACCAATCCGATCAGGGAGGAGCCTGATCGGTCACCAGTCCGATCAGGGAGGAGCCTGATCGGTCACTCAGATCGATCAGGAGCTATCCAGTCCATTCAGAAGCAGTTGAGAACGGTCCAGATGAAGCGCAGATCGATCTCCAAAACGATCAGGCAAAGTCTGATCGGTCTCTGGACCGATCAGTGGAGTTGGCACAGAACAAAACACTGAATTCAGTACCGTTCCTCATCCAAATCAGTTGATACCTACCCACCACAACTCTGATTTCATTGAGAAGACCATAAAAGAGGGCAAAGTGCATTAGAAACATTTTTGAGTATCCAAGTCTTCCACTTCCTTAACTTTTCCATTTTCTAAACCTTTATTTCATTTCTACCATTTCATATTTCTTTAACCTGTTTAAATAAGCTTTTGTAGATGTGGATCCAAGTCAAGAATGATGGTGGAGAGTAGAGCTTAAGCAAGCTTATGGTAATGCAAGAACCATGTTGTGTTTGAGTGAGCTCCACTTTTATCAATTGTAGAACTTAGGAAGAGAGCCACTTTAAAAAATTTTCTTGAGAGGTTTGTGTGTTTAGTTCATCTCAATGAATCATGAAGGATGAAGTATGCTAAGTTGTTAATTTAAGGACAAGATACTAGTCCATTGAGCTTAGATTTTTAAAAATTGACAACCCTAGATAATCTCCTTTCAATAGCTTCTAACAATGATTGAGAATAATCTAGGGGATACATGTTTAGTTAGCTTGTGCGAGACGCTCAAGAGTAAGTGTGAGGGAGTTGATAATTACCATTTTGATAGTTAATTTAGGCTCTAAAATCCATGTTTGATCCATATTTTACATGCTTAATCTTGAATTTACACTAGGTTCTATGGATTAACTCTATTTTGGTTTTTATTGCAAATCTTTGCATATTTGAGATGTTTTGATATCTAATTTGAATCTGATTTTTGTAGGCTTTGAAGGATCATGGACCTAGATTGGATTGGATCAAGTTGAGCCAAAATTGAACTAGGATCAGGTCAATCAAACATTGGATCAATATGGATCGTCCGATCACGGAATAAGTAGATCTGAGCTATCTATGAATTTCTAATCAATCCGAGCTCAAGATAGGGCTAATCATGACCGCAGATCAAGATCCGAAAGTTTGAACCAAATCGAAATCCATATGACCGTCGGATCAAGCTTAAGGGGAGTTCAAGCGTTCATTCGAAAGGCAGGGAGATCTGAGCCATCCATGGCAGATCCGATTGATCCTAGCTGAGGACAAGTAGATCTGAGCATCGGATTGAGATCTAGAAGTTTAGGGCTCCATCAAAGCAGATCTGACCGTCGGATGGGATCAGGATGATCAGAGCCGTCCATTTCTAACAGATAAAAACTGCTTCCCCGATCAGATTTGGGTCATCGCGTCTTCGCTGTTCTTCCGGTTCTTTGTTGTTCTTCTTCGTTCTTCATCCGATCGCGCGGCCACAACAGATGAAGCTTCGATTCAAGATCGTCAATCACTGAGGTCGATTTCCTGAGAGGTTGGTGATTGGTTCTCGTCGCTGAAAGGCCCGGAGGAGAGGGTTTCTCCAAAGCGCCGCATTCCATTCGATCGACTCCCGTCTGTTCATCTTCATCAATCGGAGCTGTCGGAGTATTCAGAAGGGTTTTCTGAAGAGCTTTGAGAGTCTCTGAACCACAAGCGCCACCCGATTCACCAAGCAGGAGGAGTTCGGATGAAATATTCAGTTACGCCAGTGAACCAGCGCAAATCGTCCGCGGGGCAATCGGATTCAGATGATCTGTCGAGCTAGAGGGTTTCTAGCTGGTTCTTGAGTGACAGCAAGATAGTTCTTGGATTGGAGAATTGAATCTGTTGTTTAGTTTTCGATTTCGCATTCATTTCTGTAATCATCTGTTCTGTATCAGTGAACTTTCAGATACTGATCGGTCTGTTCGACCGATCCAGACATTATCTGATCGGTTTGTCGACCGATCAGGCAAATCCTTACTTCTTTAAATTTTGTTTTCGTAGTAAGACTTGTTCCAACTTCAATTTCTGCAATCTAGTTTCTTATTTTAAGCTTCCTTACTCTTGTTATCATCTTAGGCACTTCTAATTCCATAATATCAAGTTGAAGTGTTAGTTCTCAATTAGTATTAAGCTAGTTTCTTTGATTAGTGTTAAATTGGTTAAGTGTAATTCTTGCAACTCCCTAAGGCATATTTGCTTAGCTAAGTTCATTTTGTTACTGCTATTTCATTTTTATTTTCAAAACAAACCCCCATTTTATTAGAAAACTCAAAACATTTAACGACAACAACTTTAAGCTTGAATTAAACTCACTTGACTAGTCCTTGGAAAAACACGACTTGAGACCCCTTTACTACATTTTAATTTTGTGAGCTAGGGTTTTCAATATATAAATATCTAAATTTGAGGCTCATTCGTGACACTAGTATTGGGCTACTATCATTGCCCTAGGATGGCTTGTAGGATGATGGGGCATCCATGACCATGAATGGTGTCCTTCTCGTCCTTTCTAGTATGTCGTCTCCTAGCAACAAAAACAGAGAGATCTGCCCTATCGGCTGCATTCTGTATCGTATGTCGTCTCCTAGTGACAGAAACAGAGAGATCTGCCCTATCGGCTTCACTTTGTATCTGCTAAAGTCGAAGAGCGGGTGGAGACTGGGCGTAGCTCATCTTCATCGATTTGCATCTGATCCAGAGCCGCCTTGTACAGGACATTGACGGAGCTACCTATATCCATAAGACACTCTTAACCTCGTAATTAGCTATGCGTGCGAGAATTACTAGTGCATCTTCATGGGGAGCCTCCACGTCTTCCAGATCGTCAAGGCCGAATGAAATAATAGGGCCCTGGCTCTTGTCGCTGCTTGTCCCAGTGACTAGTGCAGTACTTCTTCGGTGGCTCGGGTTCTGCTGTGTCCACCGTTTCCACCAACCTCCTCTTACCGGCCCAATGGTCCTTCCCTGAGTGAGGATCCTTCGCTCGGGCTAGTGCAGGTGGTTCTCTTCTCTTGGATCGTACCGAGCTCTGAATAGGGCCTCCTGCCGAATCTTTGTGGCGGGCGTGTTGCACCTCTTCAACATTGACGTGCTTGACAAAGCGCCCTAATAAGTCATCAAAGCTGGCTGGTGGCTTCTTCACCGATGATCGGAAGAAGTCACCTTCGGAGAGCCCTTGCGTGAAGGCACTGATGAGGATCTCCGAAGTAGCGGTCGGCACGTCTTGAGCCAGTTGATTGAACCGCTGGATATAGTCCTTCAGCGGTTCTTTGGCCTTCTTCTTGAGGGAGAATAGGTTCAACGCCGTCTTCGGGTATCACCGGCTACTGGAGATGAGGTGTGAGAAGACGGTTCTAAACTCCAGGAAAGAGTTTATCGAACCCGGGGGCAGCCTCTAGAACCATCTCTGGGTGGCCCCTGACAAGGTGTTCAAGAATACCCAGCACTTCACACCATCTATGTATTGGTGTAAGAGAGCCGTGTTCTTGAATTTATAGATATAATCCTCCGAATCCGTCTTCCCATCGTAGTCAGCAATTTTCGGACCACGAAATTGCTTGGGCATGGGATCCGTTATGATTTCTGGAGAGAAAGGGGTAGATGGAGACTTCGTGAGGGCCTTGGAGGTCTCGATCTTCCCCGGCCCTTCCTCCTGCCGTAGAGCGCTGGAGGTGACGGAGTGTGTCCTCTCCATGTCTCCTAAGGAATCTCGCCGAGGCGCTGGAGCTGTCATTGCCGGTCCCACCGGTAGCGAGACAGATCTTTGGTTTCGGTGGTGCGAGGCAGATATCCTCGGGATTTCGCCTTACGCCGAAGCCACTCGTCGTGAGGCGGCTTGCTCGATCTGATGTTGTTCCAGCACTCCTTTGACGGTGTTGGTGACTAGACGATCTAACTCCTCCCGCGTCATGATGATGGGTTGTCCCTCTATATCTATCATCACGGTGCTCCTTCTGGTGCTTTGATTGTTTCCCACAAACTACGCCAAACTTGTTCTGGAAGAGAATGACGCGGATGGCGAGTCACCAGAGTGCAACCCATGAAGACGGTGACGGGGAGGAGATGCTTGCGCCCTACGAGATTAACACGAGCGTTAATGGAAACACACCGGAAGGTTTTCCGGCGGAGCCCACTCCGACGCTCAAGTCAGAAATCTTATCTCTCTTAGGAGGACAACGAGGAATCAGAATTGTGCTCAAGTTTGGAAAGCTTACCCCCTTTACCTGGATGCCGAAGCATCTTATATACTTGAGGTTGCGATCACACGTGTCCCTACGTTCTCTTCCACATTCCCTAATCATCGGTTACTTGATACCTTTTGGTAACGGCTGCTACGATCATTAAGGCCTTAATTGCTATGTATTTTGGACAATAATTATCCGATGACTTTCATATTCTGAAAGAGGAACGGTTATTTGAAGTCGGGTTATCTCACATATTGATCTTTGGACTTCACTCTCCCGAGTCGGTCTCGGGGTCTCATCTCCCGAGCTGACCTCGGAGCATTCATTTGTCTTACCGAGAGAGTCTCGGGGGCCTGACACCAGAGCTGACCTCGGGGACCTTCGCCTGTTCTCCAGAAGTAGTCTCGTGAGCCCAACACCTGGTCTGATTTCGGGGGCTTTTGCCTGTCCTCCCGAGGTAGTCTCAAGGGCTCGACATCCGGTATGACCTCGGAGACTTTTGCCTACTCTCCCAAAGTAGTCTCGGTCAAATCTCAGAGCTTCGGCCTGACGGGCCCTACCACATAGCTTTCCCGTCCCATATATCCAACCCGAGATGTTCAGCCCCATCACACCCCTTAGTATCTAGTCAAGAGAAGCATCTTTTTTTTTTAATGTCTCTTCGGAGACATCCGATAAAAAAGAGAAGCATCTTTTAAAAAAAATTTTTGTATGCGTCTCTGAAAGAGGTTCTATATATGTATAAATATGTCTCTGTATATTTGTCATTTGGATCAATCCAAAAGATTAAAAACAATTGCTATTGAGTTCTCCCTTATTCTCTTCCTTTCTAATCATCATCTTCATTCTCTCCAACAATGTCCCGCTATTGTTGTAATCACTGCAAAAGGGGGCAATAGAATGTTTTGGGTGGAGGTGTCACCGTAAAGAGGGAAAAGGGATAGTTAATTCCTAGTGATAATGCAAATGGATAGACATTCAATTGAAGAAATTGAGGCATTTGAGTCTCACAATCATGGGATCATGGCAAGAAGACAACCTCAGGTGGGGGATCGATGTATAATTGAGTTGGTACTCGGATGATAATTTTGTATCACTAATGATGCTGCTAGATATGGTTGGAGATTGTTGTAGCATCATTTGTTAGATTTTGTCATCTTATCACGTGCATGGAGTTACAAAATCCATGCTTGTAAAACCATGTGGTAGAATCGATTAACAAAAGATCGAAAAAAAATTATATAACAGGAATTAACGTGATTAAGCAAAACTTAATGTCTATAGATCCAATTCAACTTTATAGTTAATGAGTATATGTTGGAAGATATTCGAGATTTTACAGTAAATTGAAATTACTAAAATAACTTCAACTTATCTCTATTGAGTGGCCCCGACTGCTTTTCCCCTAAGCTGCTGTTAGTGATATGAGAGAAGTGTCCTAAGGCAATCGCCTTATAGTTGTAAACATTTATTTTAATAAACATTTATTTTAATAAATGATAATTCACTATTTGAGTATACATGTTTGTGTATTTGATTGGGATCTTAAACTCATCTACTGAATGTCCGTAATACAATTCACAACATAAGAGAATTTGTGATAGGATCACAACTAGTGATTATCTCTACATATGCAATTGTGAAGTATTGAAAATATCCCTAGTCGATGAATTGATAAAAACGGACACTATCAATTCTGTTGAGACTAGCATGGGTTATTCTCTAATCAGCTGATTCTCACTGGCTGGTGACATTGGGATGTCCGGAGATAAACATGGATGCTAGTTAAGGGAACTGGTTCATTGGAGTGACTAGCTGTAAAACTTCATATGGTAATCTACATATAGATATGTCAATGAAGTTCTTACCGCAGCTTAAGTGCGATGTTCCTTTGACTTGCGGTGTTCAAGTCATCTTGGTCATGGAGACTTATACTTTAACATCTTAAGCAAGCATCTCCAAGGAGGTGTGGACCCAGGATGGTTGGGTATAAGCCGAAGTGCCCGAAGATGTTTGAACAACCTACAAAGGATTCACCACTCCTTGCGAGGAGATGTATACTCAGGCCTATCGTCGGATTGTTACTCAAAGCCTCTGGCCAGAGCATATCATGTTTAGAGTATGAGTCTCTTAAATACATGAGAGTAATTAGAAATCCAAAGGACGAGAAAGACACTACTTGGGCTAGGTGTGACGTAGTCAGCCTAGTGGGGACTGACACACACAGACCATGTCCTGAACCAAGTGGGTATAAGATGGTGAAGGGAATGAGGCACGATTCATTAGAGCTGCTGAAGGGTTTCTGAATTATATCTGAGGTCAACCGTTGATCTTTCGATTAATTGGGGATCATGATGTACTACTAGGTGCCACTCATGATCGTTCTATAATTGGTTGATTATAAACGGCCAACATAAATCGAAAGCCTATTTAGTCACACGCACTACGAGTAATCCGAGGGATTTAAAACGAGTTGAAAATTGGATTTTCCGATCAAGAGAAATAAGTCGAATCTGAATTTATCAGAAGGGCGTGGGAAGCTTAAAATGGCTAAGTCTTTTGAAGGCTTATTGGACGAATTAAATGTGTTTAATTCGTGTGGTTGAGGCTTGGTGTGGCCGGCCAAAGAGGGTGCCCACCCTCTTTGGTTTGGCCGGCCACAACAATGGGGAGAAACCAATTTATTTGGTTTAATTAATAATATAAATCTAGCGCGATTTGTTTTATAAATTATGGATAAATAAATTTGTATAAAGAAATTTATATAAAGAAATTTGTAGAAATTTATTCCTTTTTATAGAAATTAAAATGATCCATGGAATGGTTTATTTTAATTTATAAAATCAATTATAAATTGATTTTTTCCATAATAAGAAAAATTTATAAATTTCTTGTAAAATTTATTCCATAATTAAAGGAGAAATGTATTTGTTTTATTATAAAGTTAGTTATAATAAAACTAGGCATAACGGAATAATTCATAAGAAAATTTATAAGATAAATTTCTTATGAAAATTATTCCGTTAATTCCGTTAAAGGGGAGACTTAGCAAGGGAGATGCTACTATATAAAGGAACCAAGGCAAGGCTTGAATTCCTAATTAATAGATTGATCAAGAGATTAGCTCTCTCCCTCTCTTATTCTCTCCCTCTCCTTCTCTCCTCCTCCTAGGGCCGGCGCCCCTTGCTCATCCTAGGGTCGGCGCCCCTTGCTCACCCTAGGGCCGGCGCACTACCCTCCCCTTCTAGGGTTGCCGTGAGTTACCTCCACCAAGAAGGTGCCAAAGAAGAAGAAGAAGAAGCGGGTCACAACTCCTTCCTTCGCGGAATTTTGATTCCGTTACTTGGTGGTTAGTTTCCATCTTTTCTCACTTGATCTTCTAGTTGTGCCTTTAGAGAATCTAGTAGTTCTCGTCGGCACAAAACTCGTGGCTTTGCGAAGTCATCCCGAGAGAACTCGGCGTGGACGCGAATAGAGGCGGAGCTTCCAAGGGACGCTACGGTTGGATCTCGTCCCTTACTTCGAGTTACGCGAGGTACAAAGTAATTAGTTTACTTTTCTGCAAAAAGTTTTAATTTATGATCATGTCCACACATCATAAGGTCGCATGCTAGATACGTGGTTAAAATAATTTGAGAAATTATTTATGCTAATTCTTCCGCTGCACGTAAATATTTTAAAATTTACGAACCCGTATCCTTGTCAACATGCACCCGGTCCCAACAGTGGTATCAGAGCCGGTTAGTGTTCGACATAATCATATAATTGTTTTGCGGAAAACTTTGTCATAATCTCAATTTTGGAAAAATTTTCAATTATGTAAACTTTCCAATTATTATAAATTTTAGATTTAGGAATTTCAAAGTTTGGAAATCCTCATGAAATTTCGCAAACGTTTGAAATATCCTAGTTTCTGAAATTTTATGATAATTGTGAAAACTTCCCATCTTTT
>JAGFNQ010004156.1:0-248233 GCA_024364735.1 Boesenbergia rotunda | reverse complement strand
ATTATGAAATCGACGCTAAAAACGAAAGATAAAAATTAAAAAAATATTTCAGTTAAAAATAACTCATCCAACGTGATTTAAAAATATAAATAAATAATTTTTATATTTGATTAATAAAAATTAATATATTAAATAATATTTAATAAATATATTAATATATATAAAAAATTCAAAAAAACGTAGGCTGCAGCAATAAAAAACGTAAAAAATTCAAAAAAAACGAATTCAGAATAAAAAACGTAAAAAAATTTCAAAAAAAAACGAATTCAGAAAACGTAAAAAAAATTCAAAAAAAAAACGAATTCAGAAATTAAAAAAAACGTTGCTGCAGAAATTAAAAAAAAAACTGGGCCTGAAATATTTTATTTCAGGCCCACGCTGGGCCTGAAATAAAATATTTCAGGCCCACGTTGGGCCTGATATCTTTTGATTCAGGCCCGACGTGGAATCAAAATTTTTTTTATTTTAAAAAAATATTAATATATAAAAAAACCTATCAAAACACTTAATTTGAAATTAAAATGCAGGGTCTGAAGTCACGCTAGGAGGGCCTGAACATAGATGTGATGTCCATCAGTGAATTTTGGTCAAAACCCACTGATATTTCTAAACTACTCCTATTTGATTTGTGATATCTAATATATAGATGTTTGGACACCTAAAACATCATCTCCTACCTCTACCCTCTCTATTCATATGGAGTTTTCAGAAATCCAGATATGGGAGGTCCATCAGTGAGTTTTGGTCAAAACTCACTGATATTTCTAAACTACTCCTATTTGATTGGTGATATCTAATATATAGATGTTTGGACACCTAAAACATCATCTCCTACCTCTACCCTCTCTATTCATATGGAGTTTTCAGAAATCCAGATATGGGAGGTCCATCAGTGAGTTTTGGTCAAAACTCACTGATATTTCTAAACTACTCCTATTTGATTGGTGATATCTAATATATAGATGTTTGGACACCTAAAACATCATCTCCTACCTCTACCCTCTCTATTCATATGGAGTTTTCAGAAATCCAGATATGGGAGGTCCATCAGTGAGTTTTGGTCAAAACTCACTGATATTTCTAAACTACTCCTATTTGATTGGTGATATCTAATATATAGATGTTTGGACACCTAAAACATCATCTCCTACCTCTACCCTCTCTATTCATATGGAGTTTTCAGAAATCCAGATATGGGAGGTCCATCAGTGAGTTTTGGTCAAAACTCACTGATATTTCTAAACTACTCCTATTTGATTGGTGATATCTAATATATAGATGTTTGGACACCTAAAACATCATCTCCTACCTCTACCCTCTCTATTCATATGGAGTTTTCAGAAATCCAGATATGGGAGGTCCATCAGTGAGTTTTGGTCAAAACTCACTGATATTTCTAAACTACTCCTATTTGATTGGTGATATCTAATATATAGATGTTTGGACACCTAAAACATCATCTCCTACCTCTACCCTCTCTATTCATATGGAGTTTTCAGAAATCCAGATATGGGAGGTCCATCAGTGAGTTTTGGTCAAAACTCACTGATATTTCTAAACTACTCCTATTTGATTGGTGATATCTAATATATAGATGTTTGGACACCTAAAACATCATCTCCTACCTCTACCCTCTCTATTCATATGGAGTTTTCAGAAATCCAGATATGGGAGGTCATCAGTGAGTTTTAGCTCAAAACTCACTGATATTTCTAAACTACTCCTATTTGATTAGTGATATCTAATATATAGATGTTTGGACACCTAAAACATCATCTCCTACCTCTACCCTCTCTATTCATATGGAGTTTCAGAAATCCAGATATGGGAGGTCCATCAGTGAATTTTGGTCAAAACTCACTGATATTTCTAAACTACTCCTATTTGATTAGTGATATCTAATATATAGATGTTTGGACACTTAAAACATCATCTCCTACCTCTACCCTCTCTATTCATATGGAGTTTTCAGAAATCCAGATATGGAGGTCATCAGTGAGTTTTGCTCAAAACTCACTGATATACCCTAAACCACTCTATAGCAATGGTGAAACAGCAAGATTAGAGGTTTCGGCACCCAAAATCTCATCTCCTAGCTCAAACCCTTCTACTGATATAGGGTTTTCAGAATTCCAAATATGGTAGGTACATCAGTGAGTTTTTTTTCAAAACTCACTGATATAGCTAAACCACTCTTATAGCATTGGTGAAACAGCAAGATTAGAGGTTTCGACACCCAAAATCTCATCTCCTAGCTCAACCCTGTCTACTGATATAGGGTTTTCAGAATTCCAAATATGGTAGGTCAATCAGTGAGTTTTGCTCAAAACTCACTGATATACCTAAACCACTCCTATAGCATTGGTGAAACAGCAAGATTATAGGTTTCGGCACCCAAAATCTCTTTCTCCTAGCTCAACCCTGTCTACTGATATAGGTTTTCAGAATTCCAAAATATTAGGAGGCATCAGTGAGTTTTGCTCAAAACTCACTGATATACCTAAACCACTCCTATAGCAATGGTGAAACAGCAAGATTAGAGGTTTCGGCACCCAAAATCTCATCTCCTAGCTCAACCATGTCTACTGATATAGGGTTTTCAGAATTCCAAATATGGTAGGTACATCAGTGAGTTTTTTTTTCAAAACTCACTGATATAGCTAAATCACTCTTATAGCATTGGTGAAACAGCAAGATTAGAGGTTTCGACACCCAAAATCTCATCTCCTAGCTCAACCCTGTCTACTGATATAGGGTTTTCAGAATTCCAAATATGGTAGGTCAATCAGTGAGTTTTGCTCAAAACTCACTCATATACCTAAACCACTCCTATAGCATTGGTGAAACAGCAAGATTATAGGTTTCGGCACCCAAAATCTCTTCTCCTAGCTCAACCCTGTCTACTGATATTGGGTTTTCAGAATTTCAAATATTGGAGGTCCATCAGTGAGTTTTGCTCAAAACTCACTGATATTCCTAAACCACTCCTATAGCAATGGTGAAACAGCAAGATTAGATGTTTCGGCACCCAAAATCTCATCTCCTAGCTCAACCCTGTCTACTAATATAGAGTTTTCAGAATTCCAAATATGGTAGGTCCATCAGTGAGTTTTGCTCAAAACTCACTGATATACCTAAACCACTCCTATAGCATTGGTGATACAGCAAGATTAGAGGTTTCGGCACCCAAAATCTCATCTCCTAGACCACTTCTATTAGATGTTTCGGCACCTAAACTCACTGATATAGCTAAACTACTCCTATATAATATGTAATTATATATTAAACATTTTTATAGAAAATGTTTTTATATCAATGATGGAGGGCCTGAAGTCCCCAGGGCACTGAAAAGTTTTTAATTTTAAAAATATTTTTTTATATTTAATTGTTATTTATTAAATTAATTATTTATAAGATCTGAAGTTATTTGACTTCGGACCCTCTTGGGATGACTTCAGGCCCTGTGTTTGAATCTGTAATTAAGTGTTTTGATAAGTTTTTTTTATATATTAATATATTTTTAAAATAGAAAAAATAATTTGGATCCACGTCGGGCATGAATCAAAAGATTTCTGGCCCAATGTGGGCCTGAAATAAAAATATTTCAGGCCCAACGTGGGCCTGAAATAAAAATATTTCAGGCCCAGCATGGGTCTGAAATAATTTATTTCAGGCCTAGCGTGGGCCTGAAATCAACAAAAATCTGTTGATTTCAGGCCCACGTCTAATTTTTTCATCAGATTGACAGCAGAATGGTTTCGAGCTTTTATCTGAAAACCAAGGGGATCCCTTTTATGTTTATTCTGTTTTCTGTTTCATGTTAAACACACGTGAATTATTTCACGAGAAACAAGTAACGTGCAGTTCAATCTTGATTTTGGAAACTTTTGATATATCTTAGCAAAATCTTGAACTGATGTTCTTTTTCCTTGCTTATAATTTTGGAGTGAAAAGCTAAAGAGAGGCAATAGATGTTGAAATCTCATCTTTGAATTTGATTATGCTTCTATTGTTCAAATACTTCCACCAATGGATTTTTTTCTCGCTTCTCTTAATTTTGTCTCCTATAAAATAAAAACGCCGCCCAATGTTTGAATCACAGTGGACCCTGCATTTTAATTTCAAATTAAGTGTTTTGATAGGTTTTTTTATATATTAATATTTTTTTAAAATAAAAAAAATTTTGATTCCACGTCGAGCCTGAATCAAAAGATATCAGGCCCAACGTGGGCCTGATATATTTTATTTCAGGCCCACGCTGGGCCTGATATATTTTATTTCAAGCCCACGCTGGGCCTGAAATAAAATATATCAGGCCCAGTTTTTTTTTTTAATTTCTGCAGCAACGTTTTTTTATTTTCTGAATTCATTTTTTTTTTTGAATTTTTTTTACGTTTTCTGAATTCATTTTTTTTTTAATTTTTTTACGTTTTTTTTATTCTGAATTCGTTTTTTTTTGAATTTTTTTACGTTTTTTATTGCTGCAGCCTACGTTTTTTTGAATTTTATATATATATTAATATATTTATTAAATATTATTTAATATATTAATTTTTATTAATCAAATAAAAATTATTTATTTATATTTTTAAATCACGTTGGATGAGTTATTTTTAACTGAAATATTTTTTTAATTTTTATCTTTCGTTTTTAGCGTCGATTTCATAATATATTATTTTAAAATAAAAGTCACGTGCTACCGTCTCGAAATTTGTTGCTGAGAGAGAGAATGAGAAAGACAGCAGTTAGAAGGAGGGGTATAAAAGGAAGTTCACAAAAAAGGCATGCGCCCTTTGGTAAAATAGAAACTATGATACGGAATTGGTAATTTCCAATTCTTAGGTACGCCTTTTGGTAAATTGCCGTTAAAAAAAAGGAGAGCATCCATTCCACTAGGTCAAGTAGCCAGGCAGTTGGACGACAAATTTATTAGGGCAATCGATCCAAGTATGATCAGAAAGATCATGAGTTTTGATGTGTGTGTTAATATAGGTAAGTTAGGATTTATTATTGGTCTAATATGTATATGTGCAGGTTTGCAGGTACACATAGACTTGGTTGTATGTCTTCAGGTGAAGGGCGGCATAGAGGCAAACCGTTAGCTTGCGTGCGCATCCGATGGACCATGGAGAAAGCAGGTACGATGAGCCGAGGGAAGCGGACTTCGAGGCGTATGCGAAGAATATCATGGAGGCAAGTCGCGGGCTTGTGTGCGTATCCAAGGGATGAGGGCTAAAGTCGAAAAAGGCTTGAAGGCGACAGATCGAGGCTGCTGGAGCAGAGACGATGAGCCGAGGGACGCGGACTTTGAGGCATGCGTGAAGAATGACATGGAGGCAAGCCGAGGGCTTGCGTACGCATCTGAGGGATGTGACCCAATGATGAAGAAGGCGTGAAGGCAACAGATCGAGACTGCTGATTGAAGAGTTAACCAGGTCGTGAGGGTCCGAGTCTGAGTGTTTGTACTCGGGGACTAAGCCAGAAGGGTTCGAGTGCAAAGAGAAATATACTCGGGAAGGGTAACCCTAGGTTTAGGGAAGGACCAGTCCACTGCCCCTGGGATAGTCGACTGGTGATGACTAGCGATTCAAATGTTAGGCTTGCAACGTTCGAATCTGAGTGGGACCAGGGCAGTCGACTGGTCTGGTAGCGGTCATTTCAGACTCGAGCTCTGTTTAAGGGAGCTCGTTTCATGCCTTTCTTCTTTGACGAAATCTGCTTGGATAAAGCTGATTAGTAATCTACTGTGCTCAAGTAGTGTCCGGAAGTTGTAGTGAGGTTTCTCCACCCACAAGGAGCTACGATATCTAGCCGGAGGTGCTCCGGGGAGTCATCCATCGAATAATTAGGGATCGTCCACCTTACAGACTGCCGTAGAGTAGGAGCATCATCTCCGAACCACCTCCGAACCACGTACATCGGTGTGTCATTCATATTAGTTAGTTTTTGTTTTTATTTAGTAGTTTCCGCTTGCGCACTAACAATTGTAGAGAGAAAATCGAAACAAGCTATTAACACCCCCTGCTCTCTAGCTTGGGCGCCACGATCTAACAAGATTCAACCCCTTTGTCGGTTGACAAAGTCTGCTGTTGAATTCGCGCATTAAGTGCCGCAGGATGCTTTAGCAGGTTTTTATCTCCCATCCTGCCAACATAAAGTCTCCTCCTCTTTACATGCAGGTATGTTCTATGCTCTACAAATCTACAGTCTCGTTCTCACATTCTGTTCACCAGAGTCCTGACTTGATCGTCGGAGGACCCGTGCCAGGTATCCTCCCAGCCGACCTCAAACGATTTCCTTCCTTTGCAGAGACTCCTGCTTGGACCTCCGCAGTAATCAATGACCGGTTGGATATTCGACGCATCAGTTACATTTGAGCAAAAAATTTGGCAAAACGTTGATTCATCTACTTGGATAAATTTTGCCCCGACCGATCGGACATTCGACGTCACTAGTAGAAAAATGCTTTATAACCACGGGCGTTCACCGTTGTCGTAGGCGAAAAACACTGTTGTTAAAGGTCATGTTGTTAAAAGGGGTGGTCTATCAACAGTTACACACCGTTGTCGTTTATACTCAATAACAACAGAATAGCAATGGATTTTCACCGTTGTCTTTTAATGTGATCAACAACAGGTTTACAATAGTATTAAACCGTTGTTTTTGTGTGATTTAAGCAATAATTTAACGAGTGATGATTGGGACAGTGAATTTGGGACAGTGAATGGGACAATGAATGACATGCAATTATTGTGTACACGTCCGATCGCCGATCGGACACCACCGATGGCCTCTGATTATCGTCCTGAATCAAACTATACATTCGGAGGACGGTGAACTCGTCAGGATCGCCGGCAACGGTGAACCTATCGAAATCGACGGTCAATGATGCGAGATTGCAATTGCGGCGATTCCCGACGGGTTCACCGTGCCCCCCAGGGTATAGTTTGGTTCGGGGCGGCGGCCGAAGGCCGCCGGTAGTGTCCGATCGGCGATCGGACGTGTACACAATAATTGCCACGTCATTCACTGTCCCATTCACTGTCTCAAATTCACTGTCCCTATCATTACTCTAATTTAACAACAAATAAAAATCATTGTCTTTTGGTTGAGACAACCAATAATTTACAATAAATACCATTTAAAAAATAAATTATTTAAATAATTAAACAATATTGAGCAAACACACTTCAAACTATCATACATCAAAATATCATCAAATATCATATATCATATTATGCAAATATCATACATCAAGATATCCTCAGTATTAGTCCAAACTGAGATAACATCATCAAGATATCATATACATCAAGAATCAAAAACTGAGATAAACAAATAGATGAAGACAGCCGCACAGCAGTAGCTTCATCCAAGTGCAGTCAACCAGATGAAGACAGCCGCACCCCTTAGCTTTGCACCATAAACTGATTCCTTCCCTTGAATTGTCACAACAAATAGAAATATAAAATGAACATTCACAACTAAAAATAATAGAATAAAAAACTGAGCCAATCAAGTCAATTAGACCGGGTGAATAGAATGGGTTGAACTTGCTGAGTAGACCAACCAAGTTGGGCTATCGTGTTGATCAACAAATGAAGTCGAAAAAATTACATGAATAAAGGGCTAAACATAAATAAAAAATTCCTAACAGTCATGAGAATGGAATGAATCTTTCCCTTTTTATTTCATTTTATTTCACTCCTAATATCATTCGGATTCCATTCCATCTCTATTTGCGTGTACCAATCACAGTCATAGTAATGGAACAATAAATTTCTATACTGCCATCCTAACTTTCTTAAGTTATTCATTTAACAAATTCACTTTAGAGATTGTACGTGTGAGACTTGTTTATTTACCTATTTCTTTCTTAGTTATCTACTTAATCTCAAAGTGATTCTAATTTCTAGTTCACAAATAGCTATATAATCACCGGCAACCAAAGTAGTTCTGACTGAAGTAATCATAAGAGAAACTATGATGCAACCTAATAACTCCAGACTTGGTAAATAAAGGAGTGGTAAGAATTTGCTAAAGTGTTATTGACTTATATTTAATGTGCTTGTTGGCAGAGATAAGGAATGAAACCTAGACTAATTATTAATAAGATTACGAAGGGGATTTAAGGAAAATATAAATGCAAACTAACTTGACAGAGGAAGCATTATGCAAAATTGTACAAGTAATTCAAACATAACTATAAAAGGATGAAGTAAAAACATTTTGAAATCCCATTATAGAAATAAAAAGCTTATCCCTGTAAATTCCAGTAAGGAAGATAGGGAGGAGAATGCATACCTGAAAATGACCACTAAGACGCCTATACTGACCAAAGAGGTAACTCATTTCCCTTGGACCAACACCCATGTCCTCTGCAGGAAGATCCTATAGATCAGAAAAATACGTGAATTTCCTCATAAAATTATTCAGCTGAGCACTGGAATTATTTGTCCTACCTGGTCAGGACCCAGATATTTATATAGCTCGTCCATAAAGCTTTGACAGAATCGCATGATCTGCTATGGCTTGTGCATGTTAATGATACTATAAACTAGATACAGTAATATCGTTACATAACAGGCATAAAAAAAAGTGTTACCTCTATCTCACTCTTTCCCTTTGGATCAAAATCACTCCCGCCCCCAGCTCCTCCAAGTTTATACGGAGACAAACCATTTTTTAATGTCTGCAAAAAGAGAAAATATTAAAATTTGACCACCTCTTCTAGTAAATAGCAAGCAATTGACCAAGATTTACAAGTGCAAACATAATTTCAGGCTACTATTATGATTCAACACTTAATGAAATTTCTAATTTAACAGTAACTCAGTATGACTATGAGAATAAGGGCATATGGCAATATCTG
This sequence comes from Boesenbergia rotunda, assembly GCA_024364735.1. NCBI lineage: Eukaryota > Viridiplantae > Streptophyta > Magnoliopsida > Zingiberales > Zingiberaceae > Boesenbergia > Boesenbergia rotunda. The sequence goes on along the minus strand of JAGFNQ010004156.1, from coordinate 239,361 downwards.
ATAAGGAAAAAGAAGAGCATCTAAAATTGAATTACCTGATCAAAACCTAAAAATTTTGTGATACTCAAGTTCATTGATGGATGAAAGCGGAGGCCGCCCCTACATGGACCTAGGACCTGGCTAAACTGTGCTCGAAAGCCTCGGTTAACATGTACCTCTCCCCTATCATCAACCCATGGCACTCGAAAAATTAGCACTCGTTCTGGTTCCAACAAACGTTCCAGGATATGGACATACCTGTTGACGGAATGTAGTGTTTTGAATGACTTCATCTTCGAGAGTAACATTTAACTGAGGTTATATCACTTTCTGGAACAAAGTAGTAGTTATAGGTACTTACTGAGAGTTTTTCAGCAATACAGGTTCTAAAGAATGAATCACCTCTTGAACAGATTGTATAAACTCAACTTCATGAGGGTCCCTTCTCAAAATGGACTCAAGAATTGAACTAGCAGACTTTGACATTAATGCTAGGTTTCCAAGTAGAAGTTGCAAACAGAATATTTAGCATAACAGATATTTATTATGGCAGAGGCTAAAGAAACAGCATAGTTATAATCAAAGAAAAAACATCCACATCATAGATGAAATAATCAGTTCATGGACCAAATCGTAAGAAAGTTATAGTGGCTTTTGATTAATATAATTGCAAATCTAATCTTCGATAATCACAAAATAGAACCATCAAAATGTCCTGGGTCATACATCTTTGTTTCCAAATTTAGTAGAGTACATGCAAGCAATTAGACCATCAAAATTCATTAGTATCTATCATCAATAGTGAAACTAAAGGATCAACCACAAAAATTCAGGCACAAATCTATAACATTCCCTTACAAAAGCATCCATCGGTTGTGAAATCTAAGTGGCCACCTGTAAATTAGGAAACCAGAAGTTTAGATGGCATAAATGTAATGCGAGATTGAAGGAAAAGAAAATAATCTAATCTAACATGGTATGTAGAACTTATCTCAATTCAAAACTACATATAGAGAAAATTATATTAGTAATCCTTTTTAAAGTTCATTTTCTGAGAGATATACCTATAGAAAATTGACACTTCTAGATAAAACTCCATCTTGACTAAACCCATGCTCTATAAGCCTGACTACCTCCAGAGTCTACAATCAAGGATAGTGTAAATTGTCCATGCAAACTTGCATTAGTAATAAACATATGTAAATATTGTTCTTGATCAAACAAGTATCTTACCTCATCCTTTTCAATGGTGTGAACAAGTGGAAGTATAACCTGATTGCTTGAAAAATCACTGCTATCCCCTCATACCAGGAACTGAGTTTGGGCTAGATCTCAATGATACAGTAGCATAAATCAATACCAAAGTTTGCCCATTCAGAAAAATGCTCCCTCAAAAAGCAAACTAATAAAGATGGTGGAACATTCTACAACAAGGAAGCAAGGTATTTCAATCTTAAGAAACTGCCTCCTAAAAGCATTTAAGCCTCAAGTAAGACAAAAGGCTACCTCAATAACATTGAGGCTTTTGCACGTAGGATGCCACACCCAAGGGAAGAAAACCTTGTTAAATTAACAAGATAGAAAAATTAACACGTAGGATGCCAAATCCAAGGGAACTGCAAGACATATGTAGGGCAATGAATTAACAAGATAGGAGAAAAGGATAATTTTTTTTAACACATTTTCGTGATGAAATATAAATAATTTGGCAATCTTTCATTAGGTGAATGGAACACACAACTAATTCTAGAGTTAACACACAAAGATCAACCAATCAAGTACTTAAGCAACAATCACAAGACAAGAGTTTCTGGCTACAATCTGCAATAATGCGCAGAAAAAGGAGTGAGCGACCTTTTTGGATGAGGCTCCACTCTATTAGGGCATCCATGGAGCGCACGAGGGAGTAAGTGCCGGAGAAGGAATAGATCGTGGCAGCTGTGTCCTGAAGCAGCTCTCGAGTGACCACTTGGACTCCAAGGCACAGGTGAGAGGGGGAGGGGAGCGACGATGGGGAGGCGACGAAGGTGACGCTTCTAGGGAAAGGGGATGGGCAAACGAAGTTGGAAAGGCAAGGTATTACAGATGGGTGAGGTCGCGACGGTGAGACGCTCATGAAGTGCTACGGCTTGGCGAGGCATCGAGGAGAAAGTGCTCGTGAAGTGTTGCAGGTGTGGGGGAAGTGTTGAGGAGGAAGGAAAGCTCATCTGCTTGGATTGAGCGGAAAGGGAATCAAATCGCCGTCGGGCAATGGCTTCACCTTCGGCTAGGTCACGCGAAGAAGAAAGAGTAAGGATCAAGTGGCTGCGGGCTTTGGTTGTGAGCGAGTGGAAATGAAAGGAGGGCTTTGGCTGCGTGTGTTGCTAGAGCTCGGAGACGGCACTCCTGTGGCTTGCTCCGTGTGCTCGAAGAGGGTGGCGTCGGGCGGAGCTCAGCGACGTCGAGCGAGAAGGAGAAAACGAAAGGAGGGGGGGGAAAGAGGAGAGGTCGAGTTCGGCGGAGGGTAGGGCACCGAGTTTATAAAATGTAAGGGGGCGTTTGGTTTGCATTTTCCAATCTGTTTTTCATTTTCATTTTTTGTAGAAAATGCGGTTTTCTGGAAAACATATTTGGTTTACATTTTCCAGCTTTGTTTTCCAGAAAAAACATAGCGTTTTTTGGAAAACTGGAGAATGAAAAAAAGTCATTTTCCAGAAAATTAGAAAATGCGGTTTTCTGGAAAATGAAAATGGAAAATGACACAAACCAAACGCCCCCTAAACTTTTCGTTTTCGCACTCGCTGTTATGTATTACCACATAAGCAACATAGATAGATAATAATTATTTAAAACCCGTTGTCGTAACCAACCAAATAGACATCAGTTTTTAGAAAACTGTTGTCTTTGACATACATAAGACAACGGTTTTTTAACAACCGTTGTCTTTTTCCTCAAAAAAATTTTCAACAACAACGGTTTTTGAAAAAATCGTTGTTAAATAAAAAAAGACAACGGTTTTTTTAAAAACCGTTGTCTATTAGGTGTTGTTGAATCCAAAATTTCTTGTAGTGCGTGGGCAGATTGAGCACACACACGAGTTCACTTAATTCAGTACAAATCCGAGCCCTAGATTTGCAACCCTCTGCGCACCCACGCGTGAGAGAGAGTCTCTCCACTTGCATTTGTTCACAACTAACATGCTTGTGAAACAATATAAACAAACAATTATGTCTTAAAACTCCCAATATGGGACTAAAGCTCCACTCATAATGGAGTCTCTTTATTCTCCACATCCTTTTCCATTCACTATAAACTTCCAATGTGGGACTAAAGTCCCACTCATCAAGGAGTTTTTTTCCTCCACACCTCCCTTTCCATTCACATGATATCCAACATGTTGGACTGAGATCAAAATATGACAAAGTCAGTATGCACGTCCTATTCACGCGCTAGCATCCGGACTAGTGATTTTTATGATTTATCTTTTTTATATTGACCTTGGGATATATTGGCGCGGGTGTTGGAGGTGCTAGCGGCGCCTTATGCCATCTTGTTTAATATTATTATTTAAAAGTCTTAATTATTAAGATAAGTGTAACTGAAGAATTTTTGGGGACTTTACAAAATTTTTGATCTGTTGCTATGCGTGCTCTGGATGCAATAAGATAGACGTACAATTGAATAGTGGCTTAAGAATTTGTCCTCACGACTGACTCAAATCTACAAGCATAGCAGTTTTTGTCTTCGTTTTCTTCCATGGTCAAAAACTATTTGCCCCTTCCTACTCAGTCATGTCCTGACAAATAACATTTGGTCTTTATCAACATCCTCCCCTAGCGACGAAACACTACAAGAATTTATCCTTGGATATAGTCGTGACAAGTTTATATAATTGAATAAGAGTTATCTGGATAAAATTTAAGGAATTATTCTCTTGTTTGATTGTTAACTTTAATTTCTGATTCACTCCTCTCAATTATATAGGACAGTCGTGGGGAAAGCTGCTAAGAATTTCACCTTTTTGTAGAAACACCACACAAATTTGTTGGCGTAAAGTAAGCTGGAGCTGAATCTCTAATATCAATTATAAAAAAAAAATGAAATTCCATTAGAACTCTACCAAATTAGAAAGCTACCTTCTTGCACTTGCTTATGCATTTTGATTTGAAAAACTATAACTAATTTTTTTACACTATTTTGAATAAATAAATAAATTTAATTGCAGCAAAGTACTGACAGTTCAAAATTTATTGACGTTGAAATAATTAGCTCAAGTCAACTCATCCAAGAATGAATTTAAAACCAAACTATTGGAGACCAACTAAATTTTACAAATGCGTAGATTTGATTGATCATATCTTTCAATTTGATTTACTTTTGTTATTCATGTTAATTAATTTTGAATCAGTTTTATTCTTCAGTTTCACTACAAAAAAATTCAGGTTTACCGACGGAATTCTGTCGGTACAAACCATGCCCGACGGAATTCCAACGGAAAAAATATTGACGGAAAATCATTCGTCGAGGATAATATTTCAGACGGAAAAATAGGTCCGTCGGGAAAAAAAACGTACCGACGGGAAAATGGGTCCGTCGGCAAAAGAAACGTACCGACGGAATTTTCCGTCGGTCAATACCGACGGAACACCGACGGAAATACAGTTCCGTCGAAAAATACAAAAACCGGGATGAAGAAGATTACCGACGGAAACTCTGTTTTCGTTGGAGATTTCCGACAAAACCTCTTTTTCCGTCGGAAATCTCCGACGGAAACTCGGTTTCCATAGGAGATTTCCGACGGAATCTCTATTTCCGTCGGAAATCTCCACGGAACTTCTGTTTCTGTCGGAGATTGCCGACGGAAACTCCTTTTCCGTCGGAAATTTCCGACGGAAACAGAGATTTCGTCGGAAATCTTCGACGGAAACAGTAGAATCGCCAACGGAATCTCAGTTTCCGTCGGAAATTTCCGACGGAATCTGAGAATCTATCGGCGATTTATCGTAAACCCAGTTCGATATATTTCCGACGGAATTTTATTCCCGTCGGTATTCCGTCGGAACGTAATAAAAAAAATTGGATTATAGTAAAAAAAATATTTTGATTGATGGATTTGACAAAATAATATAATTTGCACCTGAAATAATTATTGACAAAAAATAATATATTAAAAATGACTAGTTCGAAAACAATACAATAATACATGTCAAGTACAATATTGAAGTACAATACATATTACAAGTCTCCAAATGCATACTGAAGTACAATACAAGTCAAGTACAATAATACATGTTTACATCAAATCTTAACTGAAGTATTTTCAATAATATAAGTCTACCAGCAACTATTTGTCATCTAATCTTCTAACCTTCCTTGATGTTTGTGATAATAACACCTGTAAATCATCTGCACCATGAACGATATTATAACAATTCCTCTGAAACATGTGAATCACACAGATTAGATTAATAAATTTAAATAATAACAAAAATCTAAGTAAGATCAATCTAACACATAATGTAAGCATTGCAACCAAACTCAAAATAAAATATATACTTTAAATCAAGTGCACGTCTGGAAGGGAAGCAGCAACTGCAGTTACCTATATAAGTACAAATAAAATAATGTTAATAACAAATAATGGAGTATTAAGGTAATGACTTGGCCAGCCGGAAGCCAAATTACTACGACAACAGCCCGAAATACGAACGGACATTATCCATCCCAATGGGCTGCTGGCCCAAATGGCCAAGCAGCGGGCAAAATTGGCCCTGCCGGGGTTGCGGAGCTGCCCGGCCGCCAAATTGGCTTGCCCGAGTGCCAATTGGCACGCCGGCTAAACATCTGCCAGCCAGGGTAGGGGGTCGGCGTGGCCCTTGGCCGCAGGGGCACGCCGGCGAGTTCCCAGGGGTGGCGCCGGCGTGCTCCCAGGCCGCAGGGGCACGCCGGCATGCCCCCAGGCTGCAGGGGCACGCCGGCATGCCCCCAGGCTGCAGGGGCACGCCGGCGCGCCCCCAGCGGCGCCGTCGTGCCCCCAGCGGCGCCGCCGTGCCCCCAGGGGCGCCGCCGTGCCCCAGGGGCGCCGCCGTGCCCCCAGGGCCGCCGCCGTGCCCCCAGGGCCGTCGGCATGCCCCAGGCCGCAGGGGCGCGGCGGCGTGGGCACAGGACCTGCACCGAATCCCTGCGGCCAGTAGCGCCTCTCCTGGGCCAGCGGCGAGACCATGGGACGCCGACGACGCTTCCCGACGAGGAGGATGATGGACGGAGAGGAGCTTACCGACGAGACGAGGAGGATCGAGCGGCGCCGACGCGAGCGAGCGAGGAGAAGAAAACGCGTGCGTGAGGGAAAAATCAGCTGTGACCTAATTTTACCCATGGTCACCGACGGATCTAATTTCGTCGGTAAAATTTTCGTGCCGAATATTTAGGGCACTTTCGTTAGTCGCCGAAACCACGTTTCCGACGGAACAGTGCTTTCCGTCGGAAATTTCCGACGGAAGCCCTGTTCCGTCGAAAATTTTCGACGGAAGCCCTGTTCCGTCGGAAATTTCCGACGGAAGCCCTGTTCCGTCGGAAATGTCCGACGGAAACCCTGTTCCGTCGGAAATGTCCGACGGAAATCACTATTCCATCGGAAATTTTTGACGGAGGCACTGTTCCGTCGGAAAGTAAATGCAAATTTTTTCAAAAATTTCCTCGGAGAATTTCCGACGGAAGCTCTCTTCCGTCGGGAATTTCCGACGGAATACGACTTCCGTCGGGAATCAAATACAAATTTTTTACGAAAAATTTTCATTTCCGACGGAAAAACTTTTCCGTCGGAGATTAAATACTAATTTTATCGGAAAAATTTCCCACTTCCGATGGAACTTAACTTCTGTCGGAAATTTCCGACAGAAGCTTTATTCCGTCGGAAATTTCCGACGGTTATCGACGAAAAATTTATTCCGTCAGTATATTCCGACGGAATTGAAATTCTGTCAGGAAAATACCAACGGAATGAATTCCCGTCGGTAATTCCGTCGGTAATCCTTAATCTTCTGGTAGTGTTTAAGACTATAATTTTCTTTATTAGTTTATTCCAATTAATTGCTTCATGATCAACTTCAAGAGTTCATGATAAATTGAACGTGAGACAATTTTACAATATGGATATAACTTAAATTCAAATCATATAATTATTTCCTAAAATATATACTCATTTTCTCATTGTCTATTTTAAATCATATAATTACAACCAATGGCCATTTAAATAGACGAAAATCGCAGCCAAGCTAAATAAGTAACCATGCGGCCACCTATATCGATATTGAAGTGGCCCTCAGTCGAATAAATAAAAAATGATTAACGAGGTTTTTTTAATTTCGGACGATCGATTCGATCTTATAAAAATTTTTCACCGGTCGCTAGGATAAATCGAGAAGCGCTCACAAGATTTCTGCATGGTGAAATCTATCAAGTACCTGCATGGTGAAATCTATCAAGTACCGAATAGACTCTCATATGGGAAGGTTTTTCCATGATTTTACCGGATTCGTCCCTTGGACTCAGGGGTAGTAAACCCGGGTCAATAAGGGAAAAGGATGATACAACGGAGGGGATAGGGAAGAGTATTTTCTATAGGTGTATGAGTAAGTATTCTAAAAGCAATTTAAGGTGTGCAATTATAATATTTAAAAACTTCAGATGTCGTTTAATAATTTGTCAAGATGATTTAGATGAATGGAGCTGACCATGCATTAACCCTGAAGAATTAATTGATTCAAAATTAATTAACATGAACAAAACGTTAACTTGCTCAGCCTGACCCAATTAATAGGATCAAAGTACTGAACAGCTCGATCCAATTCATTTGGCATAGCCAGTTCGAAGGTGGCACTCCTCGACTGAACCAGCTGAGTGATAAATCTTGTCTATCGAACTTGACCAAGACAATTGAATAGAAAATTTGATAATATATACCAAATTTAATTAAATATTATTAAAATAAAAAGTTCAGGGTATGAAACACTCGTAGATCTTAGAAAAGGATTTATTTATTATGTGCGGTCTTACGGCACTTATTAATCAGTTTCTTTCATTTACTACCCTCCGTCGTCTCTTCTCCTTCTGATGGATCATTCACCCTTCTCGTCCACCGAAGCGAACACACCAACAGTCCTCGCTAAGAAGGCGTCTGTTAGCGCTGTGTTGGACGTCAAAGCAACAGCAAGAAAATCAAGAACCTGAAACAAGAGCAACAAAATTAAAGCATACTTTTGAAGTACGTACTTGCACCAACACAAATTAAAGGCGAAGCAACCAGACTGACCTCCTCTTCAGCTACGTTCAACTCTGTCATCTTTATTGGATCAGAGATTTCCTTGCGAAATGAAATGACTTCTGCGAGGGATAGTGGAGAGACTACCAGTTCGTCGGTGACAATATAGCTTAATTCCTGACAATAGCTTCCACGTGAAGGAATTGATCCTCTGGGTTGACTTTTCGGGTCTATAAGTGCTCCCCGAGTTGGATAATCGCGACATGATTCGCAGAAGAAACTCGTGTCGCTTAGTTTGCAGCAGCAGTAGATATCTGGCTTCTCCTCCTCCACTCCAATGACTTGACTCTTGCAGTTGAAATGTGGTGCAAGCTTAGGATTGAGCAGTTTCTCTTCGCAGCCTGCGACCAGGTAACCTGATGACCGCAAATGCAATGCACTACTATACAAATTATTAAGACATGCAATCGGCCGGAATCGAGCGCCCAAGTGCTTCTTCAGAGAACCCAATGGAAATGTGAGAAAACTTAAAATTAAATCAACGAAGTCCTGACTCGCCACAGCATACAGCACCTTGTTACGAGTAAGAACCATGTTGAGTTTGTAGATCTTCTTGTTCTTATCAAACGCCTTTTTTTCAACCGTTTTTCCAACTGAAGGATCCGAAAACTTGGGTGTGACGTCTTCTCCATATTGCAATAAAACATCAGTTAGAGGAGTGTCGGAAATGAGAGACCTTTTAAGAATAAGTAAAACCTGCATTTATCAATTGAATTAATTACCATCAGCTAAAGCTAATGAAGCAGAACGTACGACAAGAAATTAGAAGAAGCCGAAACAAAAAGAAGAAAACTTGCCCGTTCTCGTTCAACCTTTACCAATCTCTCTTCTAGGTGGCTACAATCATCATTACCGCACTCGTTTAAAGTTGAAATGAGGTCCTCAACCAAATCTATACAAAGATCATCCGTAACAACAAATTTATCCCCTTTGATGAATACGCCATGAAATTGTTGATAATCAACATGATCCTGATTCAGATCATAATTAGTAACTGCCTTATTGATGTCACGACCACACTGGCATTTGAGGCCTGAATAATAGCTGTAGCTATGCCAATGGCAGTTAGCGAAAGGGCATTTATACAACTCTGCCGTTTCATCAATATTAATCCTAAGTTTCAGGCATTTCACTCCAGAGGAATTCACTGGGTTGGTCAACATCGATTTGCACGCTGCCGTCACCAGGTACTTCTCATCAAGCTGTTCAACGCTTTCGTAAAGCTTATCGAGGCAACCCAAGGACGACCGCTTGTTGAGAAGACGGACGACGGTGCCAACAGGCAGCGTGAGGAAGCTGAGGAGAACATCCACGAAATCCAAGTCCGATTCAACAAAAGCTACGCAGTTCTTGGTCTTGTGCACAAAAACTTTGAGGGTGATTTCGTGTTCCTGCCGACTAGTGGTCATCATGTCTACTAATTAGCTCAGGCAACGTCCGTACGTGGAGGAGATAGGCAGAGCACTTGTCTTCGATTTTGTGCAACTACTGTGGAATATATACTTAGAGTAACTTGCCGTGGGGATTACCGATTACTGGAGAATCTCCCTCTTCTCTTTTCTCAAGCTTTCACTTTAACCTTTCTTTTTCGATAGTGATTCCTTTCCCTCCTCCATCATTGAGTCACAGTAAGAAAAGGCATATATGCTCAAGTTCATCTTCCAAACAATAGGACTGAATAATCTCCAAAGATTATTCAGTCCTATTGTTTAGCGTTGATTCATGGGGTTCATTGGCGTCAGTTGTGGCGCATATTAATGTGTCAGAGCCAAACGCATCACTGTCGAATGCTTTACAGATAATTCATAGCGGCGACCCTTGCGGAAGATGGTCTCATAATTGTAGCATTATATACTAAACAGAATAGATTTAGATAGATTGGGATTGGTTTGGAAAATCATACGATCGATCTTATAATTTTTTTAAAAAAAATTTAATTAAGAAGAAGATTAAATTAATTAATTATTTTGATATTTGATTAAAATTTTCCTTTATAATCAATTAAATTAAAGATATTAATATTAAGAGCAATAATAAGATGAAAATATATAGAATAAATAAATAAAATTTATTTTAAAATTTTAAAATAAATCTATATATATTTTAATAGGATAATTTCATTCGTATTTGAGGAAACCTATTTAAACGCCACTTAAAAAAAAACCTCATTAATAATAGAGATTTTAACGTTATTTGGTTTAACGATAGAATTATGATCAACGTATAGTCGTCCAAATATATTAGGTTGTAGGTGTTGTTTTTTTTGATGGAATTTACTTTTCCGTCGTTAACTACCGATGGAATTTATGATTCCGTTGACATACTTAACTATAGAATTAGTATTTTCACGGCTAATCTTGGCAACGGAATTATAAATTCTATCAGTAATTATAGCGACGGAAACGTAGCTTTTATCACTAGATAATGAACGAAAGTCACATTTATTAATGACAATCTTAGATTAAATAAGGAGCTTATTAAACCAATTATCTAAATTTTAATAAAACATAAAGTTCAATAAAAGTATTGATCCACCCTCTCCCTATGCATCGTTCGCCATTTCCCTCACATTGTGTGCTTCTCGCCGCTGCTCCTCTCACCCGCCATCAACTTATTAGAGAATATTTATTTTATTTATGCATGTATTTGTTTCTTAGTTTATGCATTCATTTTTTCCTAATATTTTAGACATTTTCCTATTTTATATTTGTAGTGGTATTATATATACCACATATTATCATTAATAAAATTGTGTAACTCTTAATATAGTATCAAAGCAATAAGTTTAATAATAATTTTTTTCGTTCTTCTCTCCACAAACCCTAGTCGACACCCACAATGGTTGTCGTCATCGACGATATGTACATCACCAGCCGACCTCCTACTGCGAAAGCTCCCGATTCGTCTTCTGGTCTTGTAGTTCTAAACGTTAATGCTCAGGCACCGTTGAAACTCACCACCTCCAATTATTCTACCTGGCGCTTGCAATTCATGTCTTTTCTATTCGTGTATGACTTATTGAGATTTGTTGATGGCTCATGTCCCTGCCTCCTATGCAGATAATGCCTACAAACACCACGGTCCCTTCGACGAATCTTGATCATATTCTCTGGCTTCATCAGGATCAACTTCTCATCAATGCTATTATTGGATAAATATCACTCACTCTTGTGCAGTTTATTTCTGCATCCACTTCGTCGAGCTATGCGTGATAGACACTAGAAAGAACACTACGCTACTCCCTCACATGGTAGGATTATGACTCATCGTCAAAACCTTATCAACCTCACTAGCTAGGGTAACAAATCTATTACTAATTATATACAAAATATCAAAAGCAATGTTGTTGCTCTTGCGCTTATGAATGTTAAAGTTGATTTTCATAAGCTCTCTATTTGCGTCTGAATGATCTTAGCCAAGACTACTGCAATATCTTATATGCCTTGCAAGTTCATGATATTCCTGTCATCTTTGACATGCTCTTTGAGCAACTCCTCAACTATGAGGCTCAGTTAAGAATTTCAACAACATCTCCATCTTCGACACCAGTGATTGCTCTTATGGCTCCAGTAGGGAATTCACATACCCGATGTTCAAACTCTTATGTTCAACAACATCGTCATCCTTCTTCTTGACAAACAGAACTGGCAAACCCCATGGAGATACGCTAGGAAGGATAAATCCCCTGTCAAGCAACTCTCGAAGTTGGACTTTTAGCTCGTCCAACTCCTTAGGCGTCATATGATACGGAGCCTTTGATGCTGGTGCTATCCCCGGAATCAACTCAATCATAAACTTGACTTGCCTTCTGGGAGGCAAACCAGGAAGCTCCTCGAGAAATACGTCCTGAAATTCTCGGACCACTGGAACATCCGAGAGCTGAGGGCTACTGCTGTCATCAGTGTTGATAAGTGACAATAGAAAACCTTGACATTCGTGTGACATAAGCTTCTGGGCCTGAAGTGCAGAGATAATCGAAATCCCATCATCTCTGGTGCCAATGAATTCCCACGAGGGTTGGTTCGGAGGCCGAAACGTGACCACCCTCGCTTGGCAATCAACTATGGCATGATAAGCCGCCAACGAGTCCATGCCCAGAATAATATCCAACTCTACCATCTCGAGAACTGACAGATCCACGGTGAGAGTATAATCGCCGAAATCCAATGGGCATGCCTTGACTTCCTGCATGATATCCAATACCTCACCAGATGACAGAGACATTGACAGACGTTGTGATCTAAGGGTAGGCAACCTACTAATCTTTCCCATAAACAACTGTGATATGAAAGAACTGGAAATACCGGTATCAACAAGCAATTCAGCAGGAAATGCATAAACAGAAATCATACCATGGAAGACCGATCCATCGACCCATTGTGCCTCCTCTCTAGTGATTGCATAAACTCGTCCTGTCTCTGGAACTGGAGGTGGCAACGCCAAAACCTGTTGAGGCTGAGATGCTGACGGTCCGGCAGTCTGCCAAGGCTGATATACAGAAGGCTCAACCGACTGCTGAGGCTGATAAACTGTAGGCTGGTACGCTAGGTATGACTGTTGATAGTATGACTCCGTCCCAGAATACTGAAAACACCACCGGTTAGGGGTACTCATGCCCATACATACAATAAATTTGAACTGGTGAAGGAACTGCCTGCTGACGTCCTATTTGCTGCTGTCGGGATGACATCTGAGTCTGACGGCCGCCTCGCTGTGGCCTCTGCTGTCTTAACCAACCTCCCTGGGGAGTAACTGCTACAGACTTATGTTGAGCCTTCAACGGACAACCTCGACTTTCATGACCCGAAAGCTTACAATAATAACAAATGGGGTGCTCTAGAGGACAATCTAGCCTGTTGTGGTCCCTAAATCCACACTGAAAACAATGAGCCCCACTGGTAGTAGACTTCCTGGTCTGCTGAGAACCCTATGACGATCCTGCTGAAAACCATCCAGACTTCTGGGGTCGAGGATGAGGCCCAGAAATCTCCTGCGTACTCTGACTCCTGCTACTGCGCTTCTGTCCGATAGTGTGCTATTTTTGAGTCCCTGCTGAATCCTGAGTTGACTGCTTTCCTTTTTTCTTATCACCATGCAACTGATGCTGGACCATCTCTATGTGGAGAGCCCGATCCAAAGCCTCTCGATAAGAAGTTGGAGCTCATCAAGACATTCGTAACTGGATATATCCAGCGAGGGCCTGCGTGCACTGTGTCGTCCGCTCATCCTCTGTAGCCACCAACTAAGGACAAAACTTCGCCAGACGATTGAATTCTGTCTCATACTCCAAAACTGAGCGATCTCCTTGGTGAAGACCAAGAAACTCCTGTCGTCAGGCCGTAAGAAACGCAGCAGGATAATACTTGCCCTCAAAAGCTTAACGAAAGGAAACCCAAGTAATTGGTCATCCACCTATAATAGTCTTCTGCATGTTCCACCAAGTGACGACCTAATCTTGAAGGTGATAAGTAGCCAACTCCACCTCCTCTGTGTCTGTGAGAGTCATATAACTGAAGGTGCCCTCCAATGTCTCCAACAGGCACGAGCAACATACAGATCTGGTTCTCCATGGAACAGTGTGAAACCACCGTTCACAGACGCTGCCAATAACATAATCCGAGCTCTGTCTAGAATCCAACCCGCTTGGGCAGGGGGTACCACTGATGGCACTGCAGGGACTGCCACTGGTGGCACTGACGGACTTACCTATGATGGTATTGCTGTCGGATAAGGAGGTACTCTAAGTGGTGGATGTCTCAGCTCACCCAAAAGGTCCTGGTGAGCTGGTCCCCGACCAGTCGGCTCCACCCTGGTGTGCCTCTCAACCTCCTGACTCGAGTCTCTCTCAGCCTCCTCTGGCCTCCCCTGTGATCGTCGTCCACGATCACGTGCATGGCGCGGAGATAACTCAATACGACGAGACATTTCTGTAAACAAAACCAAAACACATTACTTAGATATAATTTTTATCAAAATTTAAATTCAACTTACTTCTTATTTACCGGGAGAGATCTTGTCGCTGCCAAGTCCCAAAACACAACCATGTCAAGAAAATGACTCCGTAAAAATATACAAATATGTAAAAGACAGATAGACCTCGTAAATCAACTACGTAAAACCCACAAACACTAAATTACATTGCAAATCTTGGCTCTGATACCAAAAATTATCACGCCTCCAGAGTCTCATGCTTGCTCGATCTCATGCTTGCTTGAAAATCGGGCAGCATCTTTCCTGTACGACAGACAAATTGGGACAAATATACATCACATCTCAACATAAAAGATGACTCAGCTATCATAACTGGAAAATAAATGCACACCTACGCAATTTATATCAATAAGAATGATAAAGATAAAATAAACATAAGCATTCCATATTGTTATTGTCTTTTAACTGAATAAAACCAACAGAAAGTCCTTATACAAAAGAAGATTCCAGTATGAGTCCAAAACGACCATACCTCTACTACGACAATATCGTACTAATAGTACAAATACCAGCCCATGAAATAAATGCAAAAATAACGAAAATGCAGAAATAAAGTAACTGGGATAATAAAAAAAATACGAAAACAAACTCCAATACTACTTGACACTGTGGGACTGACAACTGGATCCTCTCCTGGCCCTAAGTAGTGGATCTACCTGCTACCTGAAACAAAAATAGGTGGTAGGGGTGGTGAGTCCGGGTGGACTGCGGGTATATGAGTAGACAAATGCATGACATCAAAAGATATATGAAACAACTGATACAACGGTGTACAATCTCTAGGAAATAGAGGAACATCTAAGCATGTATAAAATAACGTGATAACATATGTGATAATATAATATCAAACATACATGCATATCAACCAAATGCAGCAATCATAGCTCATATAAATGCAACAAACACAAGAAAATGCATAATGCAATAGATGCAATGACATGTGTCACCCCTGACGCCAGTCAAGCCGCCATCACATCACATCTGTGTGGCCGAGTGGGTAGGGGTGTAACAACTATACGCACTCCAACGAATACCACTAGTATATGTAATTGAGTAGACAGGATGCTAGGGAGCCAACTACTCCAAAATCCCGAGATAAAGGGGGAGCCACCAATAGCTTTGATAACCCTCGGAAACAACGGTGAAGGTGCCAACTATTTACCTACAACTCCAACATCCACTGTACATGAGTGTTCGAGTGTGGCGTAACAGGACAATTGCTCACACTCTAGCAACTACCACGACGAGTGGTTGAGTGGCGAAGCAAATAAATGATTGACGACGGCTTAACCATATGGAAGCCCAACAATCGTCAGTATGCAACGGTGCAGATATGGTACATGATACCAAAATGCACTAACAACCGAATAACAATGATGTAATGATATAAGCACTAAGTATCAGAAACTAACGAATATGTAATTACACTACTAGGTAGGGTATCTCTAATGCCAACAATCCTAGTGATATTTAATGAACATCTAAGTATTCGCGTACGAGCGGTACTTTACATAATAAAAAATCAATGAGAGACTGTACGGACATAAAATACGAATTAACTCGAAGGTTAAACACAGAAAGGTATCAACGGACGATATAAAATAAGCAACAAAGAACAAAGTCAAGCAGACCTACTCAGACATAAAAAACCATGTTAAGATAAATGAACTACAAGAATACAAAGGGGAAGTACCCGCCTTAATCTGTAGTCCGTATACGCGAAGAGAATCTCCCACGATCAACCGTGCGAGTCCAAAGTCAAGGTCCTATGCCAAGACTAAATTTAGCTATTTATACAAGTAATTAAAATAACTAACTAATTACAACACATAATTAGATCCATTTCAAATAAATTCATTTAATTAAATCCTAATCCAAGATAACTCACCATTACAAACCCAAATTGATCACCTTCCCATAATTTCCCAAACCAATGGGGCTCACGGACTAGAAGGAAGGTAACAATAAACTCTGAGCTAAACCCTACAATCATTTATCAGGTTTAAACATAATCACCCTTAGATAGGTAAACCCCAAAACTCACGGTACATTCACAATGTCAAGTTTGCTTTGATGCACGGTTCAACTACAATTCCCATTAATTACTCATGACACACTATCACAACTCATCTGATCATAATAGAGTTACAACCCACATTGCAATTAACCGTGCTCAGGGTCATATCAACATGCCCAACACCTATATAGCTTCCAAACCCACGAAAGAAGCTATTGATATGAGGCAACTTCAAATTTGGGAGTTACTCTCATGTGAACTAAAACACGTGCATGTAATTGTTAACAACAGAAGACTTTTGTCACCAGTTCATGCAATTGATCCATCACATTAATTTGGACTGAAAAATAGAAAAATTGATTAAACAACAAACACAATTAAATACCACTATATATGGACCCAAGATGAGACAAGAACTGACCTAGCTACCATAAATCTATTTCCCTACAGAAGACCCAAATTCGTAGTAGATCTTAAACCTTACTTGCCAAGTGATTGACGTTTCAATCCTCTCCGCAGTGGATCAAGGAGTAAGATCGCCAACCCTAAATTGGCGTTGATTACACAGAGAGCAAGGCACACAACAAGAAAGGGAGGAAGAAGAAAATTAGAAGAGGAGGGTCAACGGTCGACAACGTCACCTTCGCGTGTCGAAGAAAGGCTTCGGTTCCTTGTTTTCTTTGACCTTCCCCGATTAGATTCCGCAACTCAACAGGAAGGATGAAGAAATAGAGTCCGGTGGTCGCGAGAGGCAAAGGCACGAAGAGGGAACCGAAGAGAGGAGAGGCGCTCGACACAGGCGTCGGCAATGACTTCGCGTGCAGGGAAATCGCCGAAGGTCGGCGGCGGTTTTTCGGCGTCAAGGAGAGGGAGTTGGGGAAAAGAAACGGGGAAAGGGGATTAAAGGGAGGAAAAGTAGGGTTTTTATTTGTTTTTGGTTTTTTGCAAAAAGACCCTCCAAATTTATTTTATTCAAATAAGACCCTTAATTTTGGGCTTTTAAGCCTTTAATCCCCTAACTTTTGGTATTTAACAATAGGACTGAATAATCTCCAAAGATCTTGATGAGTAAGCGAACATGCCATTGCAATTCAAATTTGAGTGAAGAAAATATCATAATACCCATATTTTTTTTAATAAAATCATCGCAAAATAGCTTAACACAATTTCTTTGAATATAATTTTAATGTTCGATAACATTAAAGTCTATTGAGATGAGTTCTCATGCACTTGCATGCATGTACGACAAGTGTGCACGAAAAAGTTTTTGTATGTTGGAGACTAGAAATACAACAAAGAAAGTTGAAAAAGATCGACGATTGGATTTTTGGCGAGAACAAGTTCACATAATGATATTATTATACTCCTAGCTTGAAAATCGAGTAATATTTCTCATATACTATAGACAATATAAAACTTTATATATATACTCTCAACACATATATATGACATAATCTTACACGGCTAACAACTTCACAATCATGATAACATATAAAATAGTAAAACGAGATGAAACAATAAATAACAAACTCCGTAAAAGATTACGACAAATCAAAAGTCCATTGAACAAATACAAGTCCACTAAAAATATGAAACAATTTAAAATAAGCATATTCGATGCTAAGGGACGGACATATGAATTCTCTCCTGGTGACACGAGATGCAACGTATATAACTATGTGAAAATTGATAATAGACTTCGGATATTATCTGAAGTAATAAGTAGATAATTACCGAAGTAGACGCACGTGAAGTAAAAAGGTCAGTTTTTTACTTCACCATAAAATACTGAAGTCTTTCACCGGTTCAAAATCGGTTCAAAGTTGAACCGTTTTCGAAGTAAAATGGCTCTAATACTTCATCGATCTCGTTGAAGTATTTGATCATATATAACTTCATAAGTACTTCTGAAGTAAAATATTTATACGACTTCACAAATTTTTTATTCTCGTGTAGTAAATATTTAATTTTACTTCTACAAAAATTGAATTGGTCAAAGTATTTTTTGTTGTATTACTTCAGCATAATGTAGACGTATTAGAGTGTATGCTGCTATAACAAATATTTAAATTTAGCGAAGTAATTTATACAAACGACTTCACAAATTAAAAAAATGACGAAGTAAATATTATTTTTAACTACGCTGCTAATTAAATTTGACGAAGTCTGTTGTATTGCATTACTACACCATTTATTTGTATTGTCGAAGTAATTCATCATGTTTTGTTACAATATAATTTTAATTAAACAAATATTTTTCACCATAATATTTTTCAAATATATCTATTTAAATTACTACAACACAATATTTTTCACCATCAAAATTAAACATATATAATATATATATAATAATATATATATATATTATATATATATATATATATATATATATATATGTATATCAGAAATTTCTATTTCTTACAACTCAAAAGTGTAGTAATAAAAGACATTAACCAACTTCATCCAAAATCTGTTGTATTCATAAATCTCAAAATACAATCAAAATTTTTTTCACAACCTACACTTAGGCACCCACATAAAAGTAGACAAATTCACTCCATTCGCTTCTGACTTCATCATACTGAGATTGATTGTAATATGTTTATTTTTTGAGCCTGCAAACTAAACCATTAATAGAAGTGTGAGGGTCAATACAAAATGACTAAATATTTCATAAAAAATATAGTTCATAAAAAGATTTACCTTCCTCTCCAATTGTAAATCTTCATCCATGACTATCTCTTTCATATACCGCATTACACAATATCCACATTCAACACCATCATTTTTTTTAGATTACCCTAATGAAATTGAAAGTGTAATGCAATTAGTCACAATCATAACAATAAGAATTGAAAGTGTTCGTTCGTTTAAGTAATCAAGTTCGCAATAGTTAAATAAGAATCTTTATCTGAAATCACTGTCGCCCTATCTGATATGTTACCAATGAAGAACACCTAAAAGCATTTTATATGAGATTCTTATTCACTAACGTAATGTAATTTATCAAAAACAACACTTTCTAAAACATGTAGGCTACTAAAAGGATATGATTAATGACTGTTACTTGTCACTAGATTATTGTAATTAGCCTTCAACTGTTCACTGGGTTATTACAGTTGCATGGTGAATGAAGATTACGTAACAAATATGGAAGAAAGATTTCATTCTTCTAATGCAAACTGCATCAGAGGAAACAATAAAGCAACCAAAATATGTGGTGATTGATTACTAAAATGAGTAGATAAAATAAAGTATGAAAAGAAAGTAAGGGCATTCTTCTCATGCTCACATTATTTTGAATTTTCACTTGGTCGAGGGAATTAAAAAAGGCTTCGTATGCTTCCTTGTCTGATAACAATCTCCTCAGTTCATCAGCACTTCAAAAGATACAGAAATTATGGTGAAAACAAAACAGATTGGAAGAGAGAAGAATTAAGCTATAATGGATACACCCACTTACCATTTAGCAATGTCTATCCAGAAGCCAACCCAAAAATAAAACAATGCAGAACATGTAGAACAAAAGAATTTTTTTTTATTCTCTAGTTGATAGTATATATCTTGACATTCTGCTCTGCTCTCTTTCTTGCATGCCTTTTTCATCTTTTCTTCATTTAAAGGTAAAAATAATGGGAAAAAAAGGATTGAACTATATATGGCGCTTCCCAGAAAATCAGCAGCATAGTCCATAGCCTCAAGTTAGTTAAATCACAGACAGTTGTACCAGCAGTAGGTTTCCATGCCAAAGTACTAACAAGTTGTCCGACTATGAATAAAGGAACCAAGAACCTACATCTCCTACAGTATATACTCTTGACAGAGAATAAGGAGAAGAAAATAAGATGAGTAAAGTTCTGATATTGACAAAGAGAAAAAGAGTGAAACATATTTGGATATTTCATGAAACTATATTTTTCTTCTATTAGAGAAAAAGAGTCAAAAGAGAGAAAAAGAGTCATAGAGAAAACATTGGATGAAGTGTAACTAACCTATCTCTTAAACTTGTAACCAATAAAGAGAATCGTTGAATATAACTGCTGAGGACAAAAAAAATGAGATTAATTTTCTGACATCTTCTCTTAGAAATGTGGGAAAAGAAAGAATAAAGTTGAATTTGAGAGAGCGAGAAGGTGTGAAGAGAGAAGACAGAAAGTCTGCATTGATTCTGAGAAAATAAGATGTTGGATGAAAACAACACACGTCCTGCAGCAACTAGAAAAAAAAAAGCTCTGATAAAAAAGCAAGCAGAACTTGGCACAAGTTGATCTGTTGCCTTTACACCGGCACGTACAAGACAGTAGCTAATTCCACATAGAATTGTTGAAAAATACCAATCAAAATAGCGAACAAGACATACTTTTCTCCATTTGTGAGACTGTCACCTACAAGTATATAAACCAAAATTTTCACAAAATAACAAGAAATGTATCAGGCAACAATAAAGAAGCATATCGTTTACAGTATTAAAAAAACCATGACTGCAACCAAAATTTCCACCAACAAGAACCTGGAACACAAGCAATCCAATCTGATTGAAGCTGTAACATAGATCCTTCTTCATAAAAAATAGAAATATGGAACACAAGCAATCCAATCCGATTGAAAACAACAGAACCCTCGAGCCTCCGGTAAAGCATAGATCCAAAACATTAGAAAAGACAAAAATATAATCATGCAATTTCTAAAGATGAGCTTTTACCGGCAATGAACCTTCGTAGCGGCGAGGGAGGGAGGACGCAGTGGCGAAACCCTAGCTTCGGCGAGTGAGGGAGGACGACTTGAGAGAGGGTCAAGCTTCGTCCCTTGGTGAGTTAGGGGGGCGCTGCGTAAACCCTAGCTTCGTCCCTCGGTGAGTGAGGGAGCCACGAAGGCAGGGCGCGACGATGGAGAACACTAGGGAGTCGTCTCTCCGAGGGTGAGAGAGAATCACTGCGAGGAAGAGCTCGGTGAGAGAGAATCGAGGCGAGGAAGAGCTCGGCGAGAGAGAATCGCGGTGAGGAAGAGTGCGGTGAGAGAGAATCTCGGCGAGGAAGGCTGCAGCGAGGAAAAATGGGCTTCGGCGAGGAGAAGGGGGAGGTGTTGTCCGATGAAGTTAGGGCTCGGGAGTTTTATGGATTACTAAACCGGTTAATTTATTTATTAAAAAAATCTATTTTAATTGATTTAAACTTATTACTTCGGTATAGAAATTTATGGATTTTATTTGGTAACTTATTACTTCATCAAATATTTATTATGAAGTAAAATATCAGATAAATTTAGTAGTAAGACCCACAATTTTTAAACTACGAAGTTTAAAATGAATTTTACTTCATCAAATTTTTACCAAAGTTGATTAACATGTATTACTTCGTTAAAAGATTTCGCCGAAGTAACCTATGGCGAAGTCTATTCTTGATTTTCACAGTGGTAAGTTCGGATGGACTCAGCCGGTATAATAGATAGACAATGCATTGCATAAAACTAGGTATATCAAGCAGCAAAAATCAAAAGTGTACAATCTCTGATATAAAGAGTATAATCAAATGCATAAACATACCTGACATGCCATATAACTTGTGGGGGCATGATTAAAAATTCCTACATCAAATCAATAAGCTGCTCGTACTATTGAGCAAATTTAAATCAAATAATAAATATAAATCAAAACCAAATATGTATGTCAATCAAATGCAACAATCATAGCTTAAACAAATACAAGATACATCGTATGCTAATAACGCAATGATATGTGTCATCCCTACACACCAATCTAACAACCATCACATCACATCTGTGCGGTCGATTGGGCAAGAACTGTGACAACTGTATGCACTCTCACAACCATCTCCTCTGAATGGCCGACTAGATAGGATGTTGGGAGAATCACTTCAATCCTAGGAGAATCACCTCAATCTCGAATCCCAAGAAAAGGGAGAGCACAACCGCTTTATATCAAAGATCCCAAGCGGAGTGTATCTCTACTCCAAGAATAAGAGGGAGTGTACCTCTAAACCCCAAGTACAAGGGGGAGTGTGACCTATACCCCATGAGTCTACCTAACTCTCATAAACAACGAAGGAGTGTCACTATCAGCTACAACTCCAATAACTACTACTAACTCTGAGTGGTTAAGTGTAACCCAACAAGACGGCTACTTGCACTTTGACAACTACCACTATCCCGAGTTGTTGAGTGGGCATACCACTATATGACCGATGACATGCTTAACCATAGGGAAGCTAATAACCGCCAGCATGTAATAATGCAATATGGTGCATGATACCTATTAGATGTGTATACTAAAAGACTTGCCCTTTTTATATATGAGATCATCTATTTTTTTGAAAAGAGAATCACAACAACACTAGATGCATGTTTACATTAGTATATGCATAAAAGTCCAATACTGTGCACTGTAGATAACATGGTGTGTGGTGACACACAGAAGATCGTGTTATCAGTTCCTTGCATAGTATAAGGAAGAAGCTCACAGCCGAGATGGATTTGGACAAACCATCAGGATGGTTGTAGTGTAATTAGGTGTGTTTTATCTTGACCATAGACTTACACTAGTGTGCTTTGTGTGCATTGAGCAGGACCAAAACCAGAGATCATCCAATTTGTACTGACTTAATAATTGGATTGGATCTCGGATTTTATTATGGAGTGCAATCCCTAAAACCCGATATAATAACGGGCACATATAGTTAATAATTATTTCTTTGATATACCAATGAGCGAGATTTATTCTGTTAAATCGATAGGCCCGGTAAGTTGGGAAATAATATTAATTATATGGTGTGTCGTTGATTATTGTCGGAATCCGTGTCCCGGTGAGTCGGGATGATGATGCCCCCTTGATGAGCTCATAAGGATCATCATGTTAAACCCTACAGGTGGATTTGATCCAACATGATGATAAGGTTGAGTGGTACTAGTCAAGGAGCCAGAAGTCGATTAATTAAAATTATCAGTAATTTAAATTAATCAACGGGCATTCGATATCTTAAATACGGGGGGATGAATGACTCATAATAAGTGGAGCTCATATGAAAATATGGGGGTTGGTGAGGTAATTCAATGAGGATCCTTTAGTGGAATGAATCTTCATTAATGGATCGGGTTTGGATCCATTAGCAGGCCAAGATCCAACTCCTCCTCTTGGTCCCTGCCTTAGCCCTATAAATACCCCATGAGATCATGAAACCAAGGCTTAATCCAATTATTCAAAACTCAAGGCCTCTCTCCTCTCCTCTCTCGTTTTCTCTCTCCTAGGGCTTGTGGCCGGTGCAAGAGAAGGAGACCTTCTCCTTCTCTTTTCTTCTTCCCTCCTCCACCAACACTTGGCCGAACCTCACATAGACAAGGAAGAGCTCCTCTCTTCCTTTTGTGGTGCTCGGAGGCGAGAGGGAGGCAACCGGCAGCCGGTGGGAGGAGGCGCAAGGAGACCTTGTGGCGGCAACGCAAGGTTAGAGGAGAGGGGGTTTTCGGCCAACTTTGGGTGAGAAAGGAAGCTCCTTCTTCCTTTCTTCTTCTTCTTCATCGCCCTCTCAAGGACTGCTGGTGGCCGGCGGGGCTGTGGTGGCTGGTTTTGGCCGGCGGTGCAAAGGAGAGGGAAGCAAGGGCTGGCGGTTCCTAACCCTAGGGTTAGGGTTTCGGCTAGGGCAAGAAGAGGTCTTTTGGAGCCCCTTGGTTATCTCGGTTCTTGGTATCTCGTCTCCCACATGACGTCTGGGAGGGGAGGGACATATGGTAGAAGGCTACGAGGTAAAGGAAGGTATAACTCTCTTCCTTTGGTTCCTTATTTCTTGTCTCGTCATTTCATGTAATTAATTGATTATTGCTTTTGTGATTATTAGTTAATCATGTTAATAATTAATTAATTGGACCCCGATTATAAACATGAAAACCGGCAATCCACTCGTCGCCTTTTTCGCGATCGTTTGGTTAGAAGAATTACAAGGCTTGATCTTTGTGATTGGCCAAGTTGTAATTCGTACTGAATGATACGATGACAACATGGTCGTTGGGAGACGGGTCTCCATTCGGATTAAAATTTTAATCCGTAGATATGGAGAGGTCTCTTAAGGACGACCAAGTATTCGCTGAGGAATCCCGCCAAGCCATACCCTTCAATTGGAATCAGAGCTGAGGTTTCCAGTTTTGTGTGTTTAGGATTGGTTAATTTTTGCATTTTTTTCATACATTTTATTTTGCTGGATCATATATGGATGTGCGTAGGCTAACTTTGTGTTGTAGGCACTAGATTCCAACTTATCATGGGCAAATATTTGATATGTGTGATTGGTTGTGCAATGTTTTGTAATTCATTAAATCCTCGGGGTTGACGAGGCTAGGTAGTATTTAATTTTTGTAATTAAATACGACACATGTTTAGCCGAGCTTTTTGTTTACTTTCGACCTAGATTTCATGTACACTCCTTCGTGGAGTATAGGATTGATGATGTAAATAATTAGCTAGTTATCTCGGCTCGGAGATCCCTTAAGGTAGCTTGCGTATGGTGTAGGGAGGAGCGGATGAGGTGACTGTTGGATCTTGTACAGTTGCTAGACAGGAGGGGGGGGGGGGTGAATAGCAAATCTCGGATTTCTTTGAACCTACGTTGTTAGTTGCGTAAGCAGAATATACAAAGTAAAAATAAAACTAACAACGAAGAACAATACTAACAAAAAGATTTACTTGGTATCCACCCCTAAGGTGTTGGGACCGGGTGCATGTCGACAAGGATACGGGTTCGTAAAATTTTAAATTTTTTACGTGCAGTGGAAGAATTAGCATAAAATAATTTCCTAAATTATTTTAACCACGTATCTAGCATGCAACCTTATGATGTGTTGACATATTCATAAATTAAAACTTTGCGGAAAAGTAAACTAATTTACTAAGTACCTTTCGTAAGTCGAAGTAAGGGACGAGATCCAACCGTAGCGTCCCTTGGAAGCTCCGCCTCTATTCGCGTCCACGCCGAGTTCTCTTCGGGATGACTTCGCAAAGTCACGAGTTTTGTGCCGACGAGAACTACTAGATTCTCTATAGGCACAACAAAGAAGATCAAGAGAAGAATTAGGAAACTAACCAACGAAGTAACGGAATCGAATTCCGAGAAGAGAGGAATCGCTATCCGCTTCTTCTTCTTCTTGTTCGGGTTCTCCTTCTTCTTGAATGCTCACGCCACAACCCAAGGAAGTGGATGAGGTGCGCCGGCCCTAGATGGAGGAAGGGCGCCGGCCCTAGGTCACCAAGTGGGCGCCGGCCCTAATGGAGGAGAGGGGAGGGAGAAGAGAAGAGAGAGAGAGGGAGAGCTCTTCACAACTTGATTAGTTGATTGGGAATAAGGGCTTGCCTTTGGTTCCTTTATATAGTAGCAACTCCTTTGCTAAGTCTCCCTCTTAACGGAATTAACGGAATTAGTTATAAGAAATTTATCTTATAAATTCTCTTATTAATTATTCCGTTTAAGCCGAGTCTTATTATAACTAATTTATAATAAAACAAATTCTTCTTCTCTTTAAATTATGGAATAAATTTTATAAGAAATTTATAAACTTTCTTATTATGGAAAAATCAATTCTTAATTGATTTTATAAAATTAAAATAAACCAATTCATGGATTATTTTAACTTCCATAAAAAGAATAAATTTCTACAAATTTATTTATATAAATTTCTTTATACAAAATTTATTTATCCATAATTTATAAAACAAATCACACTAGATTTATTTTATTAATTAAACTATATAAATTGATTTAATTCCCTTTAATGGCCGGCCACCACAAGGAGGGTTAGCACCTTCTTTGGCCGGCCAAACCAACCCGAACTGGTCGCAAATTAAACTCATTTAATTCGCCCAAAAAGCCTTCAAAAGACTTAGCCATTTTTAGCTTCCATTGCGCCTCTGATTAACTCAGATTCGACTTATTTCTCTTGATCGAAAAATCTAATTTTCAACTCGTTTTAAATCCCTCGGATTACTCGTAGTGCGTGTGACTAAATAGACTTTCGATTTATGTTGGCCGTCTATAATCTACTAATTATAGAACGATCATGAGTGGCACCTAGTAGTACATCATGATCCCCAATTAATCGAAAGATCAACGGTTTGACCTCAGAAGAAATTATTCTAAAACCCTTCAGCAACTCTAATGAATCGTGCCCCATTCCCTTCACCACCTTATACCCACTTGGTTCAGGACACGGTCTATGGTGTCAGTCCCCACTAGGCTGACTACGTCACACCTAGCCCAAGTAGTGTCTTTCTCGTCCTTTGGATTTCTAATTACTCTCATGTACTTTAGAGACTCGCACTCTAAACATGATATACTCTGGCCAGAGGTTTTTGAGTAACAATCCGACGATAGGCCTGGGTATACATCTCCTCGCAAGGAGTGGTGAATCCTTTGTAGGCTGTTCAAACATCTTCGGGCACTTCGGCTTATACCCAATCATCCTGGGTCCACACCTCCTTGGAGATGCTTGCTTAAGATGTTAAAGTATAAGTCTCCATGACCAAGATGACTTGAACACCGCAAGTCAAAGGAACATCGCACTTAAGCTGCAGTAAGAACTTCATTGACATATCTACATGTAGATTCCATATGAAGTCTTACAGCTAGTCACTCCAATGAACTAGTTCCCTTAACTAGCATCCATGTTTATCTCCGGACATCCCAATGTCACCAGCCAGTGAGAATCAGCTGATTAGAGAATAACCTATGCTAGTCTCAACAGAATTGATAGTGTCCGTTTTTATCAATTCATCGACTAGGGATAATTTCAATACTTCACATTTGCACATTTAGAGATAGTCACTAGTTGTGATCCCATCACAAATTCTCTTATGCTGTGAATTGTATTGCGGACATTCAGTAGATGAGTTTAAGATCTCAATCAAATATACAAAACATGTATACTCAAATAGTGAATTATCATTTATTAATATAAATGTTTACATTATAAGGCGATTGCCTTAGGACACTTCTCTCATATCACTAACAAACTCCCACTTGGCCTAATGCCAATCGCTATGGTATCCAATACCACAGGCTCTAACATGACCCTCAAACTTGCTTTGAGGCAAGGCCTTAGTTAAAGGATCCGCTATATTCCTTTCAGTGGGAACTCTCTCAATTTGTATGTCATTCCTACTTATAATCTCTCTGATCAGATGATAGCGTCGAAGCATGTGTTTAGGGTCCTTTGCTTGTGCAATAGCTCCATTGTTGTCGCAGTAAACCGGCACTGCTTCATCAATGGTTGGAACCACACCAAGTTCGGAGACAAACTTCTTGATCCAAACTGCTTCCTTTGCTGCTTCCGAAGCTGCGATATATTCTGCTTCCGTGGTAGAATCCGCTACGGTGTCTTGTTTGGAACTTTTCCAACTTACTGCGCCTCCATTCAAAGTAAATACGTATCCAGACTGCGATTTGGAGTCATCCTTATCTGTCTGGAAACTGGCATCTGTATACCCACGTATTACCATATCTCCTTCTCTATATATTAGGAACACATCCTTAGTTCTTCTTAAGTACTTAAGGATTGTCTTAACAGCCGCCCAATGATCCATTCCTGGATCCGACTGGTATCTGCTTGTGACGCTCAAAGCATACGATACATCGGGCCTAGTACATAACATAGCATACATGATAGATCCTATAGCGGATGCGTAGGGAATCTTATCATGCAAATCCTCTCGTCTTCTGTGCGCGGACACATAGACTTTGAAAGGTTGATCCCATGCCTGATGGGAAGGTAAACCTTTCTTGGATTCCGACATGCTAAACCTTTTTAGCACTCGGTCTATATATGTAGACTGCGAAAGACCAAGCAACCGTTTTGATCTATCTCTATAGATTCTAATCCCAAGGATATAGGTTGCTTCTCCCAGGTCTTTCATAGAGAAAGTTTTTGGATAACCATATTTTAACTGTCTGTAAAACTGATATATCGTTTCCTATAAGTAAGATGTCATCGACATATAATACTAGGAATACGACTGCACTCCCACTAACCTTCTTGTACACACAAGGTTCGTCGGGATTTTGTGAGAAATCAAACTCTTTGATTGTCTCATTAAAATGGATGTTCCAGCTCCTAGATGCTTGCTTTAGTCCATATATGGATCTTCGAAGCTTGCATACTTTGGTTTTATCAACCGATGTGAAACCTTCAGGTTGTATCATGTATACGTCCTCAAGCAGGTTTCCATTAAGGAAAGCCGTTTTCACATCCATTTGTCATATCTCATAATCATAATGAGCTGCTATGGCTAGGAGCATCCGAATGGATTTAAGCATAGCTACTGGCGAATAGGTTTCGTCATAATCAATTCCTTGTTTCTGACGATATCCTTTTGCCACTAATCTAGCCTTAAAGGTAACTACATTACCTTCCATGTCGGTTTTCTTCTTGAAAACCCACTTGCACCCTATGGGCTTAATCCCTTCAGGTGGGTTAACCAAGTCCCATACTTGATTTTCGTACATGGAATCCATTTCCGACTTCATGGCTTCAAGTCACTTGTCCCTTTCTGAACTTTTCAGAACTTCTTCATAACTGATAGGTTCGTCATCGCTTATGAGTAACACGTCGTTCGATTCACTTATGAAAAATCCGTATCTCTCTGGAATATTGCGTGTCCTATCAGATCTACGAAGAGGTGGTGTTATTTTAGGTTCAACTGATAGTCATCATTATGAGGTATTGGTTGTGGGTCTAGACTAGGTGTCTCTGTGATGTCTATTGGAGTTTCTTGAACTTCATCAAGTTCAATGCACTCCCACTGTTTTCTTGTAAAGGAAACTCTTTCTCCAGAAATACAGCATGCCTTGAAACAAACACCTTTTGTTCCAAGGGATGATAGAATTGGTAACCCTTCGTTTCCTTAGGGTATCCAATAAATAGACATTTATCAGACTTAGCATCCAATTTGTCTGATACAGTCCGCTTCACATAAGCAGGACAACCCCATATCTTAAGGTGAGTTAAGTGAGGTTTCTTACTATTCCATATCTCATATGGAGTAGTAGAGACGACCTTAGTCGGGACTCTGTTTAGCAAGTAAACGGCTGTCTTAAGTGCATAGCCCCAAAAGGATTTTGGAAGAGTTGCATGATTCATCATCGACCTAACCATGTCCATCAAGGTTCGGTTGTGCCTCTCGGATACACCATTATGCTGTGGTGTATATGGCGGAGTCCATTTGGACAATATCCCATTGTCCCTAAGATAATCTTGAAACTCTTAACTTAAGTATTCACCACCCCGATCGGATCGAAGTATTTAATACTTTTGCCAAGTTGTTTCTCTACTTCATTTCTGAACTCTTTGAATCTCTCAAAGCTTCAGATTTGTGTTTCATCAAGAACACATACCCGAATCGTGAGTGATCATCGATAAAGGTGATGAAGTAGCTATAGCCTCCTTGTGCAAGAGTTGACATTGGTCACATACATCAGTATGTATTAGACCAAGCAATTCTCCCACTGGATTACCTTTTCCGGAAAAGGGTAATTTGGTCATCTTGCCTTTTAAGCATGATTCGCATGTATCAAATGAACCGGGTTCAAATGATTCCAAAATTCCACATCGGTGTAATTCGGTCATGCGTTTCTTACTTATATGGCCAAGACGACAGTGCCACGTGTAGGAATCTATTCGATTATCTATTCGAGCACGTTTGTTGCTAATCTTCGATATTGAAAACGTCACTGATAAATCTAACGTGTAGATGTCATTGGACAAAGTTCCATTCCCATAAAGAACCCATTTAAATGTTATGTAACAACAATTGTTACTAAAGTTAAATGATAACCTTTTCATTCAAACATGAAATAGATACAATGTTCTTTATTAACGAAGGAACAAAATAACAATTATCAATTCTAAGACACGTCCAGTGGGAGCTTTAGCAATATGTTCCGATGGCAACAGCAGCATCCTTGCTCCATTTCCAACCCGCAAATTCGCTTCTCCTTTGACGAGTCTTCTTCTATTCCTTAGCCCCTGTATGCCATTACATATATGTGAGCCACACCCAGTATCAAGTACCCAGTATTTGAGGAAATAGAGTGACATTCAATAACGAAGATACCTAAGAGGATGGGGCATCGGATGCCTTCTTCTTCAAGGACTCAAGATAAACCTTGCAGTTTCTTCGCCAGTGACCTCCTTGCCACAATGATGGCAAGTTCCTTTTGGTTTCTTTTCAGTCTTTTGGCTTTTTTCTTCTTTCCTTTATTCTGTTCTTTGGCCTTCCTCTTAGAACCTTTCTTCGAGGAACCAACTAACAGTACCGCTTTTGATCCTGGCTTTACAGAAGGCTCCACAGTCTTCAGCATGTTGATCAACTCAGGAATGGTAGTCTCCAGTTTGTTCATCCGATAGTTCATCACAAATTGTGAAACTTTGGGCAAACAACTCAGAATTAAGTCAATACTTAGTTCATGATCCATTGCAAAACCGAGTGCGCTCAGTCGCTCAATGTACCCCAANATGATGCAAAAATTTGCTTTTTTCAGGCTATCTGGGTGTAACAATCTGTGCTTGGTCGTTTAAGATATTATGCTATCAGCCTAATTTCTATATTTCTGGTCTTTATTTTTGTGTTTTCCATGAAAAAAAACTTTCTATTTTTGGTTCTTAAATAATTTTTCTTATTCGTATCGAGTATCATTTAAAGTTTTATTAAATACTGATACCCTAGACTGATATAGCACTACTTTGGACTTTTGACATCTATTGATGCAGACATATTGCTGTTACTATATAAATAAACAAGACATTCTGTATCGATGATAGGAGTTTTATAATCATGATTTCTTCTTTATTGGACTGGTACTTATTGCTTATGGATGTCTATATTGGTTCAAAACCTGCCTTGAGTTCTTATGAAATGTTCTTTGCCCTTTAATTGAGACTTTTCTATTTATAATAGATAATACTTGTTGTTATTTTAAGAGAGTGCCATTGCTTTAATTGGCCTTCTGGTCTCATATGATGGCCTTTATTTATCATTTCCTCCTGTTTGAGTTTGAATGAATTGAATTTTTTATTATTAGCCACATAGTAGAAAATTATTTTTTTGTTAATTTATGTTTTTAGTTTGTCTTCTTTATGAATCACTGACTCACTTTCTTACTTCCGTGCTTTTGTTCCACAGAAGCAGTTTATTCTGGACTTAAGACAGCTGCAATAACTGGTTCAATTGCTGCCGTCCCCACGGTGTGTTTTCTTTCTAATACTTCTGCATTTTCATCCTTAATTTTCCATACCTTCATTGTATATTGAATATGCTCATGCCACGTCCGTTGAGATTAACCAAACTATTCAATCTATTACTCAATTTTCAATGTTAAAATGGATCAACTGAGTACAGCTCAATATTCACACTTGTTATTTCTATATTTCTCTCAATTTGGATTTTCGTGACTTTGACATATTTGTTTCAGTTGGTTGGATGTCGTGTTATTCCGTGGGCCAAACGAAACCTCAAATACAATGCTCAAGCACTGATTATAACAGCAGGTTTGTTCTCTAAAGAATATTGTCAATGCTGGCGGCTTTCTCATGGTTTTTTTTTGAGTTAGATTACTCTGTTTTAAATGTTGTCTTTTGAAAAATAAACAGACTGAAACTGTTGGTAAAATGCTTGTGTATGATGTAGAAAAGTGGAAGTATTAATGCATACAAGTATCAAGGTATTAGGTATGACCATGATCCATATACATATATGAGTTAAGAAACTTTTTAACTGTGCAGGCATGAACATAATTAATGTAAGAAAACACAAATCTTCCATGATTCTGTAACAACAAATAAAACTCAGTAAACGATATATATATTGAGAACTTGTGCCCCTTGGGCCATTGACAAACTACATTTTTAGGATTTAGTAACTAGAAGCTTCACACCCTGTTGATGATCTCACACATTGGGTTTTATACCTCTCTCAGATAAAGAGTACTTGGGGGAAGTGGGTACACATGAGAGATGAGATGGAGACATGGAGTGTGGGTGTCAATATGATAAAGGGGTGGGCATCAGCATGATGAGTTGGGCTGGGGGAGATCAGATGACTCCTATAATCCTTAATTTTTACCTTGGTTTTGGCAAAATTATCCAAATGCATTAATATTAGAAAAATTATATTGGAGGTTTTAGATGAGGTTAGTTGTAAATTTTTAAAAATTGTAGATTTTTGTTTTGAAGGAGTCAAGAGAAAGTAGGAAAATTTATACTTTATTTAGTAGGAAAAGTTGCTCATGAATTGGTTATTTGTTTACCAAATTTATAGGTTTGGGAGATTGAGTTATGGTTGGGCTTTCAAAAAGGACCCAACCCCCTCTTGTTGATTATCCTCTTATTAATGAATTTTTGAATTTTGAGTTCTGAGAATTCTGTGTGAGATTGGTAGTGCTTGATGTTGCATTATCTTCTCTGTTGAATATGGTAGTAAAAATCTAGTTTGACTAGAATGACACTCGTATAGCTCCATGCCCATGATTCACTAACATACTACTCAAATAAGGACTAACATAAATATAATAATTGATGGAAAATGTGGCCTAATCATCGTCATCATGCCAAATCAGTGCATGTGCCTCCCTAATTGATTGATGAATGCAATTCTATGTTTGATCTTAGCCATCTATCCATGATAATTAATGGATAATCTATTGTTCATAACTCAAGGGAATTCATTGAGGACAAATTCAAGTCCAGATAACATTCAACAAATATAATGAATTGGCTCGACTTAGATCAAAATGACTTTATGTTACTCTAGGCGGTGATGAAATATAATGAATTGACTCGAATCAGTTTCTTAGCTCAAAATGACTTTATGTTACTCTGGGTTGCAATGAAATACAACTGTAACGAGGAATATAACACACACATGGCTTTGTATAATTGTGACGATGTCGGTTTGGCATGGTCATTATGCAAAATCGTTGTCACCTTTGTAGATTTATACATCCACATTGAGATTGATGCTTGATTCACTCACCCAATTTATGTAAGATTTTGGATTTTATACAATGACTAATTTAATAGTTCTGGATGTAAAATTTGTTTACATGATTGCCGAGACCTATTAATTTGAAATTTCATACATGGTAAATCTAAGCTCATTTTTTACACCAGATTTATGCATTGTCAATATATCTAATATTAATTTTTGCACATGGATTGCGTATGCATGACATCAGATCATATGTGTGCGATCACATAACATCTGCATACACATTATACAACCTTCTTGTTCAACTGAAATTCGGCTATTAATCCCACTTAGCATAGATGATATCATTTTCTTTGGGAGATCAGTTGAAACTGGGTGGTGTATATCCACTCGGTGTGGTCAGTTCGACAAACACTCGGTGTGCAAGCAAAGGATAAGTGAAAGTTAATTGTTAAAAATAACAACAATTAATTTTTTTCCTACTAGGTGGGATCGATTATATAGATTCATATATACCATTGGGCTCTATCGTCTACTATATCATCATTTATACTTAAATAAATTTTATCTAGTTTTATTGTTGCTAGCCAAGTCTTTTTTTAATCTTCTTCATTTGATATGTGTATTTGTCATAGTTTCACATCACCTAAACGGAGCATTTATTGGTCATTTAAGTATATGTTCCGTACCATTTTAAATGTGTCTTTCGGAGTTTTTCCTAGATGCAACTTCGACTTTCTCTTTAATGCTTTCATTTCTTATTCATCCTCATATGCCTACGTATCCACATTAACATTCTCATTACTATAACTCTCACCTTCTGCTCATGTGCTCAAGTCATAACTCAACATTTAGCGTCATATAATATAGCAGGTATAACTGTCATTTTATAGAATTTCCTTTAAGTTTTAGAGATATTTATGATCATATAGAATACCAAATGCTCTCCTTCATTTCAACAATCGTGCTTGTTTTCTTTGTAAAATATCTCTTAATCTCTCTATCATTTTACAAAAATGATCCTAAATATTTAAAGGTTTTTTGTCATTCCCTATCTTAACAATCGTCTCATTATGTCTAATATTGCTAAACTTAAATTTTATATATTATGTTTTTACTCTATAAAGCTTAAAACCTTTCACTCCTAATGTTTCCACAAGATTCTAGCTTATCATTTACTCCTTCACATGCCGCATCTACCAAAATACTATTATCTACAAACAACATGCACTACAGTATTGTGTTTAAATGTGTCCAATGAGTTTCTCCGTGATTAGTGTAAAAAGATAAAGACTTAGAGCTTATTTTTGATGTAATCCTATCTTTATTAGAAATATTTCAATTAATCTGCCTGTTCACTTTAGTCGTTACATCCTTATACATATATCTAACACCTTTGTTTTTTAGAATTCTTCATATAATTTCTTGACTCTATCATAAGCTTTTTCTAAATCAATGAATACCATAGGTAGATTTTGCTTTTGCTCCCGATAGTTTTCAATTAGTTGCTTGGGAAGATGTATAACTTCTATTGTCGATTTTACATGCATAAATCCAAATTATTTTTCGGTCACCGTGGGCTCATTTTTTAATTTTTTTATTAATCTTTCGTAAAATTTCATGATATGACTCATTAGTTAAATACCCCTATAGTTTGCACAATTTTGTTTGTCTCCCTTGGTCTTATATAACGAACTAGAGTACTTACCTTCATTGATTAGTTTTTTTTTTCATTTTCAATATCATGATAAATAATTTTATAAACCATTAATACCTTATTTCCCTATGCACGTTCATATCTTTATCAGAATATTATCCAGTTTAATAATTTTTCTATTTTGCATCCTATTTAAAATTTGTTTTACTTCTGAAATTTAATTTTATGATAAAAATTTAAATTTTTATACTGATTTGACTTACTTAAATTACTCAAGATATGTTGGTCACCAAGATGATGAAAATATCTCTTCCACTGCTCTTTTATTTCTCCATCATTTATTAGTATCATATTGTATTTATCTTTAATACATTTTGTTTGGATAAAATCTCTTGTCTTCACCTCTCGCACTTTAACTATTCTATAAATATCTTTTCCCTTTTGTATCTAAGTTTCAATATAACCGTTCAAAAGTTCCATTCTTTGTTTCGTTCACTGCTTTCTTAGTTTCTTTCTTGGCTATTATATATATATTTTTAAAGTTTTCCTCGTTCTTACAAATATATAATTTTTTATAGGCTATTCATTTTTCTTTCACTTTTTCTTGTACTTTTTCATTCCACTATCAAGATTCCTTATTTGGTGGTGTATACCCCTTTGACTCACCGAGTACACTCTTGGCTACTATTTTCAACTTTAATATAATCATATCCTATGTCGTATTAGAGTTACTGTATATTTCACCTAATATTTATACTTCTATCTTCTTCTTAAACATGTTTTGCTTCCCATATTTTAACTTCTATCCTTTAATTCTAGGAGTCGTGTATATTTTTCTTCTATAAATATTATACTTGAGATGTATATCCAATATTACTAACCTATGTTGGGTAGTTAAGCTTTCTCGGATTAACTTATAATTTTTACAAATCTTTTTATTCCTCTTCCTATTCATAAAAAAGTTATTTTGTGATTTATTATTCTCACTTTTGAACGTGATCAAGTGTTCTTCTCTTTTATTAAAAAATGTATTAGCTAGTATAAGATCATATGTTATTGCAAAATCCAATATAGATTTTTTCTTTTCATTTCTTGTTCTAAACTCATAACCCTCATCCCTCTGACATTCCTCATTTTTTTATTTGACATGCCTATTTAGATCGTCTCCTATTAAAATCATTTCATTTTGCAGAATATTTTATAATACTTTATTTAGATTGCACCAAAACTTTGATTTAATATTTCATCTAATCCTATATATATATATATATAGTTTCTTTCACAACTATATCTTAACGGTTGTAATTTTATCTCTCTTTCTAACTACTCCTACAATCATCCTTTAACAAGTTGTATATAAAAACATCAACTCCATTTCTTATTTTTACTCTTTCTTGTATATCATAATTTAAAATCCGAGTTCTTTATCGTCTTTGTATTCTCGCTTATCCATTTTATCTCTTAGTCGCATAAAATATTAATTTTTCTCTCTATTGCTTTACAAGTCATCATATCTCCTAGTTAAACCCTATAATGCATTTTTATGTGAAACAACTTAACATTATAATAATTTAATAGATCTATTTATTGAATAGTTATCAATGTTTGACAGGCCAACAACTTAACGAAATCTCTTTTCTTTATCTGAAGTTTAGATCGGTCATGACAGATAATTCATGGAGTTTTAATTGTTAAAAGCTTTAAAAAAAATTGATTTGAAACAAAATTAATTTTACTTTTTCTGGGTTTGGAGTTGGGTACGATTGCCCATTAACAGTGCCCCTTTCCCAATTCTTCCTTCCATTTCAGCCAAAGGAAATGCAGAGAGAAAGGCAGTAGAGAAAACTCTTCGCCGCCTTGTTTCTTCTTTGCCCATAGGAAATACAACCTAGAGCAAGTTTGCTTGTCCTATGTCCTGGAATTCTCCAAATCCTACTTTTCTTTCGGGTGTGACATGTGAACCTGAATGCCAAAGTTCATTCCATTCCACATTGTAGATGAGTAAAAGTATCTCAAACCTTTGCAGTGTCTTGTTTCTTATGTTTGCTGACTTTTGGGGCATTTGAAGTGACAAACTTTATTTGCTTGTAATTGTTTCTTAATTTCCACCTTCATATAATATGAATCAAATCATACAATAGTCCATGCTATTGTCACAGGAGTGCTCGCTTAATTCAAAAGTACTACGCATTCTAGCTTACACATTTCTTAACAAGCCAATGTAGAAACAATATAACTAATCATTTGCTCTTACAAATTGACATAGTTAGTATTTGCATGAGTATTTATTAGAATAGGATTTGAGATCGAATCCGAATGGGTGAAAAAATATCTTGTTGGTTACTTGATCTAAAAGACCGTTGTTCTAGGATAAAATGTTTTCCATGATTTATTCTTTTCTAGAGTGTGTGAAACCATCCTAGAGAAGGGGTCGTTAAGATGGCGACTTCATCATTTTGCTGCAATATAACCAATCATTTATTTTCATCGTTTTGCAGCATCTATTGCCGGTTTCTTCATTACAGCTGACAAAACCATTCTACACAATGCGAGACATAATACTATCGGGAAGTTTGATAAGTCAGAATGATCCCCTTCTCTTGGTCGGAGCCACTATCCATGTTCAAGTTTGATTTATGGAATGTTGCTGGTGCTTTGTTTCAACGAAAATATAATGCACGTTAACAATATTTCTTCACTATTTTTGTTGGCCTGTAGATACCTTTTTTTCCCCCTTCTGTTGATTATTTTGATGCATATGATGCCATGAGAAATATATAGAAATTATATATATATATATATATATATATATATATATATATTATATTATTTCTTGAGAGAAAAAAAAGAGGATCCAATCTGCAGATTTGTCGAGCAAGAAAATAGGGATTATTCGCGAAAACATGACGAGGATAAACATGAAGCACAAATATCTTAAGTTATTATATACAAATTGTTGGACCGATGAATACAGATTGTCCTAATTTGAACAATATGTCTAAGGAATCACTGCAACATCTCTATCGATCATTTAATGTAATACATCGGATTAGGGAGCTTAAAGGAGCGATCGGCCATCGGCGTACCCAACAGATCGCTCCATTGGTCCCCCGAGTTCCCATGAATCCTGAATCCCTCTGCTTCCAGCGTTGCTCGCCTTTCCGACTTATACCACACCGCCGGCTTCCCCAAGTCAGAGGTTTGCCTGTATCGTGAAGCTAGATAGTTGTAGGTTATATGTAAGACATGGATGCGGATTTGAATGTTTGAGAACACACCTTAAAATAATCCTTTCCCACGAATGGTAACCAGCGAGCAGCAGGTTTTTCTCAGTGGCGTTCCTTTGAATCTCACT
The DNA here is from genome assembly GCA_024364735.1 of Boesenbergia rotunda. Classification (NCBI taxonomy): domain Eukaryota; kingdom Viridiplantae; phylum Streptophyta; class Magnoliopsida; order Zingiberales; family Zingiberaceae; genus Boesenbergia; species Boesenbergia rotunda. Next base: position 201,091 of record JAGFNQ010004156.1, on the reverse strand, counting down.
GCGACCTGTGAGAAGAACGATCTGAAATCCAAGCCGAGTAGTTGATCGTACAACCTTAGACTTGCAGGTAAAGCTGGAGCCCTCGCCAGTCCCACCCATTCATCGAATGAAGTTTCATTGAAAGCTTCTGATCTGATAAAAGGTGAAAGAAAAGTTATCCAAATCGATCTAATTGTTGAAAGGGCATTTATTACCCGAATCCGTGGGCGGCGTAATAGGGAACATTGGAAAGCAGCGTCTCGTCGATGTCGAAGACCCACGCATCCTTCCTGTCGCCCGCGATCCGGACAGTCTCGGCGAAGGACAAGCAGTCAACGGCGATGATATCGGAGTCGGACAAGTAGCGGTCCCCGTTCACGTACTCGGCTACGATGTCGAGGCAGTTAGGCGGGATGGTCCGCCAGGACCCGGCGTTGTTGGTTTCCACGGAGAGCCTCCAGCTGTCGCAGAAGAGGCCGCCGGCGGAGCGCTGCGCATGCGGAGGAGGGAGGGCGAAGAGTCGGCGGAGGCGAGGGCGAAGACGTAGAGGAAAAGGAAAGGAAGGGATCGGAAGGGCTCCATTGCAGCGGAACCCTAACTCGGAAAGGATACAATAGGGACCGTTATTGATCTTCGTCTTCCCCCGTTTTGGCTTCTTAATAAAGAAAAGAGGAGATGCCGTTCGGCCTCTCAATTTTCCAAGCAAATATTGAACAAAAAAAAAGAGGTAAATGATAAACCAAAAAACCTATCAAATACAAATGAATGAGAAAAAAAAACTCCTGTAAGTTTATAGTTTTCGAATGCCCTATTCGAATTCTATCGACAAATTTTGTGCTTTTTCCCCCATTTAGTAAAATTGTGCTTTATAATAACAAGCAGATTGCTCGAGTAAACAACACTTCATTCTGCAAAAAATGCAGTTCAACTTTGCGTACACGTCATTATTTTTTTAAATTTAGATAAAAAATTAATTTAATATATAAAATTTGTGGTTATTTTGATGATCAGCTGATGTAATGCGGTTCAGGCTTTGTTTGCATGAACCGGTGTGATGCATACAGCTTCGGATACTGGTTTGGTTCTTTCTTGCATGAATCGGGCCGGGCCACTCGGTTGAACCGAGACAGTTTTGCGATTCGGCGGATCCTAAGTCCTAACCGCCCTCATAATAACGAAGTCTAATCATATTGGATAGTCCCCACGAGCATAGTTGAGATATAAAGAATTGATAAATTATTATTAAAGATCTTGGTTCGAGTCACAGAATTGATGGGACGTTAAATTCCTATATATTGTGTAAAAAGTCTCTTTGTCATCGTGATTTATCTCTTTCGTGTTGATCCTCAGATGAACTGATGGGCAATTATGATTTATCTCTTCTATATTGATCCTGAGATAGATAGACAGGGACGTTAGGACTAACATTTTTTTTTTTTTTTTTTTTTTTGCAACTGATCAAATTGGTTAGACGGCGAGATCGGACCCGGATCCGCACTGGTACTTCTCTCCAATAACACAGTTCACTGTAAAAGTACATGATCTTTGCGTCTGTGTTCCGGACGGGCTCGTTCGTATCAACGTCTCCGATCTAGGGTTCGCTTGTTTCCGATCATGTACAGAGCTGTCGGATCTCACCTCAAGTCTCTCAAGGTTGGTCGATCCTTTCGGTTGCTCTTCATCTTCCTCCTCAAATTCGGATTTCCGTGATGCCCTTAGTTTGGACTTGTTCACGTGTTGCATCAAATGATCTTTGTTATTATGCCTTTATGAATTCATTAAATTACTTATTGGGATCAAATGGTGTCATGTTTGCGTTTTGGAATTCCTCTTCCTTTATCCTAAAAAAGGAATATTGTTTATCGATTCTGTAGCCATCAGCCGTCTATGTCCTATTTAAACTTCGTAATATACAGATGTAAGCAAGAAAAGGAGAAAAGTATAGGCTTCTGATTTTGGAATTCGATCAACCCTGAAATAATTTTGTTAGATTAGAGCTCGATTAGTTGCATTACAAGAAAGAAAAACTCTTGCAATCTTAACAGGAAAGCATGTCAATTTCTGGACTCTTCTTGGAGGATCATTAGAACTAGTGTAATGGTAACAACATTTCATGTTACATGAACTCATTTTTCCTTTTTAATGCTTGTGCGCAAACAGCTAAGGAAAAAAAATGAAAAAATTGATTGTAAAATTGTTGATTACACAGTATAAATGATTTTGATTAATTGGTTGTGAAAATGGAAACACACTCATTTTTGGTATTAGCTGATTTTTATAGATCTGCAGCTGAAATATTTTGTTATTTGATTCAAGAATGTTATGACCATTTGATAGTGAAAACAAAGCTAAAATTGTGAGATTAAAGCTCTGTTGCCAACTTACCATACATCAGTTTGCATTATATAAGTTGTATAGCATGAATTACTTAAGAACAAGATGGATGTTAGTTTTCTTTCCTCAAATGAAAATCATAGATAGGAAGCTGTGAGTTGAATTTGAATGTTAGTTCAAAACTCTTTAGATAACTACAAAATCACTGACATTAGGAAGAATGGCAGTTAGATTGTAAGGAAGCTTTAACACAAAGAACTGTGTTTGCATGCTCATTAGAGAACTATTCTGGGTGGCAACCATGCTCCTGGACGTTACATTAGCTCATGGGGTCCAGTTGTGTTGTATATCTATGTCATGACAATTTTTTAAAAATTGTCTACTGTATAATCTTTTTATTTGAGTCGGTGGTGCTTTACCATTTTTTATGTGACAATACTATTATTATCTGGTGAAACTATTGTCTGATATTTTGTTATTCGCTACAGCATCAAACAGATGGTGCCAGGATTGTTGTCACTACTAGATATGCAAGCACTTTTGCGCAAAGGTCTTCTGGAGGTATCTTAAGTTGGCTTGTCGGGGGAAAATCCAGTCAGCTTCCTCCTCTAGATTTTCCACTTCCTGGTATTACACTTCCTCCACCACTACCTGATTTTGTGGAGCCTGGCAAGACAAAGATCACAACTCTTCCAAATAGCGCAACAATTGCCTCTGAAACATCACCTGTATGCTTTAAATTAACTCTACATTTACGAGTTACTTTATGCTTTATGTTTAGTGTCCAAATGTAATCCTAATTGGACACATTTGCTCAGAGATCAGTCACTTCCATTGGATTGTATGTCGACTGTGGTTCAGTATATGAGACACCATCATCATTTGGGGCCACACATTTGCTAGAACGAATGGCATTCAAGACTACAAGAAATAGGAGCCAATTGAGATTGGTCCGTGAAGTAGAAGCCATAGGTGGAAGTATTGCAGCATCAGGCACACGTGAACAGATGGGTTACACTTATGATGGTCTGAAAGCGTATGTGCCAGAGATGGTTGAGGTGCTTATTGACAGTGTCAGGAATGCTGTTTTTCTTGATTGGGAAGTTAGTGAACAGGTATGCTCAAGTATTAATCTTTAATCTTACAATTTTGGTTGTAAATCAGCTTTATGAAAATTGTAGCTTAATCAACTGAAGACAGAGCTAGGAGAACTCTCTAGCAATCCTCAGGGTTTGCTTTTGGAGGCTGTTCACTCAGCAGGATATTCAGGTGCCTTGGCAAATCCTTTAATTGCTCCAGAATCTGCAATAAATCGATTAAATGGAACCATATTGGAAGAGTTTGTTGCTGTAAGATAGATTGCTCCTTGTTTCTGTTTTTTCCCTTCCAATATGGATATGATTGACTTGAGGGTCAATGCAATAATTCCAGGAGAACTATACTGCTTCTAGGATCGTACTTGCAGCCTCAGGTGTGGAACATGAGGAGTTTGTATCAGTTGTTGAACCACTTTTATCTGATCTTCCTAAAGTGTCTCGCCTGGAAGAGCCAAAATCTGTTTATATTGGAGGAGAGTATAGATGCCAATCAAATTCTCCAGTGAGTACTACAGTTGACCACTTTCATTGTTGAATCTTATCTTATGTTCAATGATCAATTCCTTTGTGCTCCTTTCCGACTTTTTTACTGGAAACAGAAAACACATATTGCACTTGCATTTGAGGTTCCTGGGGGTTGGCATAAAGAAAAGGAAGCAATGGCTGTAACAGTACTTCAGGTTAAAGATTAAAATTCAACCCACACACTTTTTTGTAATTGTTATGCTAGATTGATGTCTATTTTGTTGTTTTGCTTACTTTTTGGTTCACAATGATGTTGAATGTTCCAGATACTTATGGGAGGTGGTGGTTCATTCTCTGCCAGCGGACCTGGAAAAGGGATGCAATCTCGGTTATGTATATGACCAAAACTCTATTTTCTTTCATTCTTATTTGGTTCTTTCTCTTCTGGGTTTAAAGTTTAATTATTTTGCAACACAACTTTATTGGTAGCATTACCATTTATGAAGCCATTAGCTTTTATACCCATTCACCTGTTTCTGTCTGTTGTGTTTTTTATTTGAAAATTTATCATTTTTTATGGGTAGATATCAATGTCTTGAGTCAGTTCCCACAGTTGGAGTCATTCTCAGCTTTCAACAGTATATACAATCATACGGGCCTCTTTGGAATTCAGGCGACCTGTGTATGTTCTTTTATCTTTAATATTGATCTATTTTTATTTTAAAGCTCTACTGAAAAATGAAGTTGACAATGGACTAATTTCTATTCTTCCTAAAACATTATTTCCCAAGTTATTTGATGCAGTTATCACCCTGCATAGTCTGCATTAATTCTGTCAAGGACTCCAGGTTTCGTCATCTGTTTGCACTGTTTGTCTGTATATGGCCTTTTATCCATATATAGTTAATGCAAAACTTGAGGTTGGGCTAGCTGGTAATTGCAATGCTTACATAATGCTGGTAGTTGTATGGAGAAATGAGGACAACTTACTTCGAACCCTAGGTCGAGGTATTTGAAAATTTATATAGATTTGTATTGCTCAATTAGACGGAGTTAAATAAAATGCCCCCCAATATATTGGAAGCAAATTACATCTTTCTATGATGTATGCTTAAAAGATGGATGTGAAACACTAGTTTTCAACTATTTCCGGTAGCCCTGCTACTTGAAACTTTAGAAATCACTACTTAGCCTGGGATGTCATGATAAAGATTTCCCCTTGGTATTTAGTCTCAGTTATATATTTCATACTGAATTTTCATTTTTTATATATTTCTAACTGAATCTTCATTATTTTAAAATCTGCATAACAAAAAATTGCAAACTATATATATGACCAACTATTGTTGCAACTCATCTTTTGATCAGGGGCCAGACTTTACTTCTAAAGCTATTGATTTGGCTGCGCGAGAGCTGCTTGCAGTTGCAATTCCTGGTCAAGGTTTGCTATTATCTTAAACTCACTAAGTGCTTGTTCTACAATGTTTATGTATTAAAATGTTTGGTTTTCACTGACAGTTGACCAGGTACAGCTTGACCGTGCCAAGGAGTCGACCAAGTCAGCAATTCTGATGAATCTGGAATCTGAAGTACTAATCCCCATGAGTTCTCCATTTATTAATATTTCTCTTTTTATTAGTGGTAATGCTTTTTTATGCATTTATAGAAAGTGGCATCTGAAGATATTGGTAGACAGATTCTCACATATGGTGAAAGGTAGTGTCTTATACTTAAAGTCTTCTAATATCTGAAATCAAATGCAGACGAATAGAGGAAATACATAAATGACAGGAGAAAGAATTGGAAATCACTTGATGGCTACAAGCTATGTACCATATTTGTCTGCATGGAGAATAAAATTGAAAACATTTTACATTTATTTATCTAACTTTGCTAGTTGTAGTTTTTGATCCATAATGCATTCTCTTAGTTCAATTCAACAAAAAATTCATGTTGATGCAAGTTCATGTCCAAAAATACCCACAACTTTATCTCAAAATTGATGTAGTCAATTCTATTCTATGTATTTGGGACAAACATAACTACGATGACAATGATGTTAGAACAGCTTGAGCACGATATGTATATTTTTCTCTGCCAATTTTTGACACGACTTAGTTATGTTCTTTCGGTTGCTCAATTTATTGATTCCACTCCATTCCAATGATCAGCTTGGCCTTTGTGATGTTGCAGGAAACCAGTTGAGCATTTCCTAAAAGCCATCGACCAACTTACTCTAAAAGATACAGTTTCCCTTGCTGAAAGGATCATTTCATCGCCACTTACACTGGCATCATGGGGAGATGGTAAATCACAAACTACATTATGATTAAAAGATGTGTTTCATTTCTTCTTTTGATCTTAAATATTTTTACAATTCTATTTGCAGTCATCCATGTCCCTAGCTACGAGTCTGTTAGTAGAAAATTCCACTCAAAATGAAGCTTTAGGGACTCATTTTGTATATTTTTTTATCATCAATTTTTTCGATTATTTGATGTTGCTCGATAATTTTCAGAGGTGCTGAAAGTAAATAAATATGGCTGTCAGTCACAATTAATTTTAACAAATAACTTGAGCAATTGTAGTTGGAATTCTCTTTTCTACATCCAATTCGGTTGGAAAACAATAGTTAAGAATTCTTACTGTAGTTGCAATTTGCTTTGTTGCCTTAAAAATTTGTAAAGATGGACAATTATTAGAATTATTGTTATAACTCTATGATGCTCTTTATCTTGTAAATGTCATGTATGGTTGTATAACGAATGTGTCTAGAATCACTGAGGTATAACTGTTTCGTCGGATATAAGAGAGACAACAATGAAGTCATCCCACCATTAGAGTGGTCATTCCCTGTCTTTTTTCGGCCCATTATGTGCATTACATGCACCACATTTTTATCCACAAACATGGTTACACGGATAAAGTTCATTTTGATTCCTCTTATTTTTTATTTATCTCAAAATAATCCCTCCTCTTTTCGAATGGCTAAAATGGTTCCTCGTATTTCAAAATATTTTTTGAATTCATCCTCCTGTTAGATTTCCGTTAGTCTATCACTCATTCATAAGCTCATTTTCGTCCCTCTTGTTTGCCACTTATCCAACAATAGTCTCTCCTCTTTTTAGGTTGTCAAAATTATCTCTCATATTTTAAAATGTTTTTTGAATTCATCTTTATTTCCGTTAAAAACAAACGAAAATTAAGTCAATCACTCATTCATATCTCTCATTAGTTCATTTCTAAATAATGAGATATTCTTGTAATGATGCATAATATGAATGAAAGTTATCCATTCCCTGGCCTAGCCTACTCGCACATCATGAAAGCGTTTGCATTTTTTTTATTATAACTTAAACTTTTACAGCTCATCAAAACACCTCATCCTCTTCATAAATTTTGTTTTCTTGTGGCTTTACGATTGATAAATACGTATCTATGATTCTGAATTAATTTAGTCGAAAGAAAAAGTTCTAATTTGAAGAAAATGGGAAGAAATGAACAAACAGGATACATGAATGAGTGATGAGTTTTATTTTCGTTTGTTCTTAACGGAAATCTAATAGAAAAGGTGAATTCAGAAAATATTTTGAAACATGAGAGACCATGTTAGTAGTATGTAAAGAGGAGGGATTATTTTTGGATAAGTGATAAATAAGAGGGATAAAAATGAGCTTATGAATGAGTGATAGATTTTATTTTCGTTTGTTTTTGACGGAAATATAACGGGAGGATAAATTTAGAAAATATTTTGAAATATAGGGACTATTTTGGCCTCCGAAAAGATGAAGGATTATTTTAGGATAAGTGAAAAATAAGAGAGATTAAAATGGACTTTATCCTACAAACACATCAATGAAGCAACAAGATCAATAAATAAATGAAGAAAACAAGTTTCAACTGTCAATGGCAATGACAAAAGATGGTTCAACTTAGCTTTCACCTACCAATTGAACCGCAATACATGAAATCATACAATACCAAATCAGAAGCCATATGTTTCATCAACAAAGGCACAGCTTTTGCAAAGACTGATTGCATTATATGGCTGTTGGTCCAACATTGCCCAACATTCCTTCCATGTTCTTAAACGCCAACATTTCAATTGCATCACGCTCCTGCCTCTTATCGGCTTCACCGAAAGTCTCCTTGGGATTTTTACTCATAGCCCGGAATGCCAAACTCTCCTTTAGTTGCACCACCACTTCAGATATGGTTGGCCTTTGATGTGAGACCGGAGCAGTGCACTGGATTGCAAGATCTACTACTATCCAAACCGTATTAATCTCATATTGCATCTGAAGCCTCGGATAAACGAGTTGAGCTACATTCCCTTCGGTGTGCTTTTGACGTACCCATTGAGCTAAATGACTTCTTTCAGGATACTTAAACAGCCAGTCCAGTGATCAACTCCAGTAGAACAACTCCGAAGCTGTATACATCACTCTTCTCAGTGAGTTGATATGTGTAGTGGTACCTAAAACAATGGAATTATCAGTCCTAAGTAGAAAACACCATATATATATAACAAACCAACCAATTTTCTCATATATAACTAAGTGCAACAGATTTTTTAGTAGGTATTACAGTTGTATTTACTAAGTGTCTTGGTTTTGTGTTCTTACAAGTGATTAAAGAGCTTGTAGAAGTGAATTCTTTGCAGCATGTTTTACTTCACTACTTTACAGAAGATTCACAGTTACTCAGGATCTACATATCCATGAGTGCCGACGATCAAGTCTGTCGATACGTGTGTATCGGCATCACGTAAGAAAGCTTTGGCCTGGCCAAAGTCTGCTATTTTTGCTTCAAAATTGTGAGTTAACAATATGTTGCTGGTTTTCACATCTCTGTGCACAATAGGGGGCGAACAGTGCTTGTGCAAATATTCCAACCCTGTTCACTTAAAATTGTGATCGCATGGAGTTGAAGAAGAGGCGATGGCAAATTATAATTAGATAATAAAGAGACATCTTGGAAATGGAACCTTGTCCAGCTTAAAGTGCAATCTGTAGACGCTACCTCCAACTTAGTGTTTTGGCAGTTGTAAATATTCTCTAAAGCAAAATCAATGCAGCAATTTATAAAATGTCAAGTGAGTAGATTATTCCGTGTTAGTTGGCTCCTTTGAAGGATTAAAGTTTGTTGATTTATACCTGAGAGATGGTCTCTTAGACTTGAGTAGCGTACTCATAAAGAAGGCCAAGGTGATTGCCATCTTTGCAATAGCCAATCAGTTCCACTACGTTTCTGTGGTGAATCTTTGACAGCACATGAGCCTGCAACACGAACAAAAATTATGCTAAATAGTGAAAAAAAACAGGTCTTTAAGCTTAATGTTCCATAAATAAATCTAAATGGTCTCTATGAGATGGATTGATGGTGAATACGTAAGTATTATCATTTAAGGTCTGGGAGTTAAAAACTTGGTAAAGTTAGTGTGTCCGTACTTTTCACGTGTTAATCATAGTATCCGGACTAGTAACCCTCGTTATTTACCTCTTCCGTGTTGGTCTTGGGACGGATTGAGGAGGGAGGGGGGGGGGGGCATTGAGAGCGAATGAATCGTCTTCTGCCACCGTAGATAAATCTAAATGGCATAAGGACCTCCAGGAACTCCTTGATCTTGTGGGTGTTGGAATCAGACTCGTCCCCTTGGATATTGAAAGCTCATGCAGCTTTATTGCAACCTCAATGCCATCCCTCAAGTAAACAGTTCTGAACCCTCCCTTCAATTACTCTTTTTAAGTTGTATGTGAAAGTTTTTATATCTTTGTATGCAAACTGACAATCTCTTTAGACAATGTTCTAGCTATTGTCTGAAATTGTGATCTTTTGAACCAACTTCGTTGCATCTTCCTAATTCTAGCTTTGGATACTCATTAGGTGCTTCATGTTCAAACATAAAAGTGCATGAATGATAACTTTGCCATGACACACATATATATAAAACATAGAGGGCCAAGAACACAAGATCACCGGTAACAAAAGTACAAAACTACTAATAGTACGACTGTTGCAATCACACAAATAATAATGATAATGGTAAGACTTTTCTTCTTTTCCTCATAAGTACAAGCATCACAACAACCTATCGTTGCCCGTTCTAACAGTAAAGAAATTGTTTGTAAGAATATATAGAAGATTTTCTTTTTGATAATTTCTAATGAAACCAAGCAAGAGTAAATACATTAGTACTAGTAAGCTTTTCTCCTTTAGATCATATAAGCCTTGTGGAATTGAATCATCAAGGTTATTATTTGACAGGTTTCTGCACAAATGTCAGAGCAAATAACATAAGTGTACAGAAGCAAATATGGTTAATACGCTTGGATGCTCAAAAGAAATTGTACACTTACAATAATTGAAGCAAGGACAAATTTGCAAGAAATGATGGTATAGAGCCATGGAAGTGATTGTAAGATAAGTTCCTATATCATAACCAAATATGAGAAAATATATGACCATCTAAAGGGTGTCTCTATCCACAGAAGTTGCTAAATTATATTTTAAATTAAATACTAAACACAAAATCAATGATTTCCTATTTATATAGTGTAATAGTTGTCTCTGAATAGAAATGTAATATTTTATCCATTATCTGGTTTGGAAACAAAAAACCATTAGTATTCTTCAAGGAAAGAACAAGAGAAACAAAGTTCTTCTGCTCCATAGAACTGCTCCATACCAGGAAATTACACAATTATCTTCGGAGTTGGACAAAGAATACTCACGAGTATCTGATTTCTGTGAGATCTGCAAGGGCACTTGGTATACTTCCATTCAATTCTCTGTGTGCCAAATTTCTGCATGCAGTTTCTTAATTAGTTAATTTTCAAACACCTTCTCAGTTCATAACTAAGAGCTTAGAGGAATGTAACCCTGGGTGGTTTCAATGCGCGCAGGTCGTGACCTTAAAACGTTGGTTTATCTGCTTGGATAAATTTTACCCCGATCGATCGGACATTCAACGCGTGCAGGTCGTGCACGCATACGAATTCACTTGGTTCAGTATAAATCCGGGCCCTAGAAGATAACTTCTAATTGCTCTTGAGTAAAGAAAGATCATCATCCTAATTCTACTAATTGTGTCTCGAATCATCCAAACAAATTTCTTTGAAGAAGACAAAAGCAATTTGACAAATACCTGTCCGAGCATTAGCTAGATTTGCTGCAAAGATGAGATGAGAGAGGCATAGAAGTTAGAAAGGCAATTATCTCATCATCATCTCCTTGCAACTCCCTCAATTGAACCGTACATTATTCAACTTTAAACACTGCCCTCTCAAATCCTCAAGATGAGATGATAGGATAAGGATTAGTGAGATGGTGAAAGCAATTAGCTCAAAGATCATGCAATTTGCAGAAGGTGATAGAGCTGGGTGAGGCTGATAGAGTAAATTAAGGATTTCTAGATGAGGAGGATGGCCATTATCAACTTCAGATAATGGCTGATTGATCCTGTAATGAAACTAATTAATGCATAATTAAATGGCTACCTTCAGAGCTAGGCAATTCACATCCCGGTGGAGATGGAAAATGACTCATCAAGGCCTGAAATCTATTAGCTAGTTATATATAATGTAAGGATTACTGAAATTAATATGTACTGTGGTTATCATTAAATTAGATGGTGGTGTTAAAACATGAACAGTTATAATACATAAGTTAGATTGGGCGGCCGCCCATTCTTTTTATCAATTAAGGTGCTCATTCCCTGTTAAAAATAGGAAAAAAATTTGGATGGCTTAAAGGCAAGAAGGGTTGATTTAAGGGTGTAAAACAAATAGCACATGTTCAGGGGTTTTTTTTGAAAAAAAACCAGCCCTTATAATCACCTTTCTGCGGCCGAGTGGGATCGCGGAACCCGATCTCGTGATTTCCCCTTTTCCTTCTTCTTCACCGGCGTTTTTCGATTTTTTTTCTCTCCCGTGTTCTTCCTCTCACGATCTCGTCGCGGAGAAGCTGGAGTAGCCGCCGAGTCCCCAAGACAGTCGATCCCTAGTTGCGATCCACGGGATCACCGTACCCAAGGTCATCTCCGGTGTCGGGTGTCTTTCCTCAGTTGTGGTCGGCTCTTCACGGTAAGCTTTTGGTCTCTCTACGTCTTCTTTGGGTTGTGTTTCGGTTCGCCTGATAACACCATGGTTGGGGGGTCAATATAGGGATGCTTCCTTGCAACGATTGCCTGCTTATGCCGAGAGCTTGATCTAGGGCTCAAGGGAGGGCCGCAACGAGTGCTTTCTTGAGATCTTTGGTCTTGGCTGGTTCCGGTGCTGAGGGGAAATGCACGTGTCGACCCAACAGAGGTGAGGATCTTGTTGATTGGTGTTCCACCGTGTATTCTTGTTCTCGGTTAGGTTGTTGCGATCAAGGGTTTGGATGAGGAAAATGTTGATCAGTTTTAATGTTGTGTGTTCCTCTCGTTTTGATCGATCAAGTATTACTTGGAATTAGCTGATGATTTGAATTGGTTTTGTTGGATTATCTGATCGTGGGTTTCATATGTCGGTGACTGTTAGTTTTGATCAGTTCATGAATTGGGGAGTTTTGATCAGTTTGTGAGATTCTTTGTGGCTGCTCTGAGTGGGATTGTTATGTGTTTTTCCTTGATCTCGTAACAGGTGATTTGTTCCTGTGTCTCTGATTTAATTTTGGGATTTGAATGATTCTTGCTTGATCGGTTGGTTTTGGGAGGAAACCGTGAGCTCATGGATTAGTTTGGAGATGGTTTATGATGATCAGATTATGTTGTGCATTAGCTTGGACCGTAGTGTAATTATAATTATTTAAATTGGACTTTAGTTTTTTTTCGATGAACCAGGCAGCAGACAAATTGAACCTGGGGTGACCAGCCCGGCCCCACGGAAGTTTCCTACCGGTCACCAGGTAAATCGGGAAGCGCTCGCGGCTCAGCGTCCCAGGGTTCGCGCCCCATTTGGAGGAAAAATTCCTGTAAAATACGTAAATTGGACTTTAGTAGAGTATAGGGAAGTGGGTATTTAATTAGGATTAATTAGGTAGAATTGATCCTAATTAAATTAGATGGTACTTTTGGATAAGTATCTTATGGGTTGGTAGCTAAGTGACTTTGTATTTTATGCAGGACATTGATTTTCGCGATTATCTGCGTTGCGGATATTTTTGGACGGGGGTTCTCGTCGCACGGACTTCTTTGTATCGAGGCGGATACCTGTATTATGCATAGTTAGATATAAATAATAGTAGGGATGCCGATACTCCTATTTCTGTACTCCTTCTTTCAGTAGTTGTATTTGCTAGCTTTACTACTTGCTGCTCTTTATTTCTACATAGATTGATTGTATGTACAACTTACCTTATACCTTACGCTAGGGTTTATGTTATGGTGCATACCGGTGATCTGGACTACTGCATATCATATAGATGACAGTAGGGATAGATAGTGGATGATACATGGGATAGTGACATGCATCATTATTGCACGTAGCATAGATGGACGACCTTTGACTCTTTGGAGGTTGAGATTGGCCGTCGGACTTGCTACTCGTGTAGGGGCATATGTAGGCGACCTTTGACTCTCCGAGTGGTTGAGATGGACCGTCAGACCTGCCACATGACCTGTCGTATAGTTCCGGTGGCATTCCACGGCGCTGCAGCAGGTCCCCTACCTATCCGATGATAGCGAGGGGTGTTTAGTGTCACGCCCCGAGGAGCTGCTCGTCCGATACCGATCGGACTGCCACTCCCTCGACCGACGGACAATTCAGAAACCTAACCTCTACGACCACCTCAGATGATTGTACCACAACCTATAGGGCTGGAACAACCGTCTGAAATCAACTAAAACGACGACAAAGCTGCGTACCGGTACGACTTACGACAAAACCAAAACAGAATCAATACACGACACAAAAGAGTATAACATACCAACAGCGGAAATGAAAAGAAATACACTGAATAAAAGAAAAGGGTACCAACATGTACCACAACCAAAAGACAAGCAGAAATCGTCTCGGAGACACATGAACTGGGACAGGCTGCTGAACAATCCAGACGATCATCCTGATAAGAGAAAAAAAAACATAGCCAACGGGATGAGTTCTAAGAACTCAGCGAATACAGTCTAATGTGCATAGGAAGAAATAATAGCAGTAAGTCACCATCAATCTATCACAATAATAAACATAAAGTGCAGTAATAATAAAAGCAGATCTAAACCAGCAGACGAGAAGTATACATACCTGTGCCGAACCATCCCCGTAGTATGCATGTCAACCAAGTGCAGCAATCAAGTAGAGCAATCACAACCAGATGCATCAATGCACAGTATGCTCATGATGCAGCATGGGTCACCCCTGACGCCAGTCGGCTACTATCGTCTCTACGCGAAACCGAGTGGGTAGGGCTCTGACCGGGTCCTCCCTCCACTTAAACGGCCGTCGTCGTGCCTCACACGACACCGAATGAGTCGGGTCTCAGACCCTGAACGTACTCTGTCATCGGACAAAGTGACGTTCCCTGCCCCTCACTATCATCGGATAGGTAGGGGACCTGTCGGAGCGCCGTGGCCTATAATCCACTAACGAAGAGTGGAACTGGGACTACACGACAGGTAAAGTGGCAGGTATGACGACCCATCTCAACCACTAGGGGAGTCGAAGGTCGCCTGCATATGCCCCTACACGAGTAGCAAGTTCGACGACCCATCTCAACCTCCAGGGAGTCAAAGGTCGTCCCCTATGCTACGTGCAACAATGATGCATGTCACTATCCCATGCATCATCCACTATCTATCTCTGCTGTCATCTACATGATATGCAGTAGTCCAGATAACCGGTATGCACCAATACCTAAATCCTAGCGTAAGGTATAAGGTATGATGTCCGCATATCCAATAAACACAGTAGCATGGAACAATAAACAGTAATCCCTCAGCAGATAGCAAGTGCCGAAATATAGTACAGGAATAAAACTAACAGGTATCCCTACTACTATCATATCTAACTATGCATAGTAAAGGTACCCGCCTCGATCTAATGAAGTCCGAGCGACGAGAACCCCCGTCCAAAAGAATATCTGCAACGCAGATAGCCGCGACAATCAATGTCCTGCATCAAATACAAAATCACTTAGCTACCAATCCATAAGATACTTATCCAACAGTACCCTCTAATTTAATTAGGATCCATTCTATTTAATTAATCCTAATTAAATATCCACTTGCGTAAGGTTCAATTCAATAATAGTAATCAAACAACCGTCTAAGCTAAACACCCAAACAAAACCTGATCCCCATAACTACCATACCCGCAAGCACCCAAGCCTCAAACTGAGCCGAGAATACCAAAAGGAAAATAGATCCAAACCTTTGCACGATTGAAATCAACCATAAACAAATCTCAAAACAGAGCTATGAACAGACAGCTCACGACAACAAGATCAACACACAAAACGTAGTCTAAACCATCCGGATTCACAGCAATAGACAACTGCAGAATTTGAACACATCTGAAGGCAAAAAGAACTAATCACAGCTCTGGATAATAACAATCTAATAATCACCCACAGCAGAAATCTTAAACCACCAAATAAAATCCAACTCACAGTCTGAACTTCCAGCATTCATCAATCTGCTATATGATACAGCACGGCAAAAATCACTAATAAGACCTAATCCCAACACCTGATCACTTATGCACACCTCTTCCGAATCTTCGCCGCATGAACAGCGGCGCACATTCAAGAACATAGACATATAACACAAATCAAAATCAATCAATATGAACACTCCAAGATCGTGGCAACCATCAAACGAAAGACATGAAACAACCACAAACCCTAATTCCAGAAACATTCAGAAGACAGATTAACAAACTCCATCAGGATCTACCCTCAATCAAACACTGCATTTAAACAACAACCAAATTCAAGATCAACCGTCCTTACCTGCCAAGATGTGTCAATCGAGTCCCCTGTCGTCGGTGAACTTGCGAGATGAGGGATCGCAGATGAGGATGTGATCGCAAGGTAGGAGGTAGATTCCTGAGCAACGTGCGGAGTCGTGCCCCAAATCGCTGACAATCCTTGTCGATGGTATCGCTCGGTGGCCAAATCACATGAAGAGGTAAAGATCGGAGGTCTGCTTCCTCGATCCTCCGAATCAGTGTGCAAACCACTCCCCCCTCCTATCGGCTTTGTCGGTGGCGATCGTCGGTGACCCACTTGGCGAGGCGCGACACCCAAATCACCCAACCCCCAATAGTTGGGTCCTAGGGCTCGCCTCAAGAAGGGCTCGCCGGTCTCCAGCGCTGGGTCGATCGCTCGGAAGAAGAGATGACGCAAGGATCACATGGGTTCGCCGTTTGGAAGGAGCTGGCTCGCGGAGAAGGGAAAGGAGGAGAAGAGAAGGAGGGAGAGAGGGCGGTCGCCGATCTAAGCGCAAGAAAGGGAATGAAGAAAAGAGGTTTGATCGGCTTGGTCCACGCACAACGAGGAAGTGGGGAAAGGAAATATTATAATAGTAGTGGATGTTTACATTTAGACCCTCCATCTTCATAGTTTTCCTTCTTCCTTCCCAAAACTTGTTCAACTTGCATTTTAGCCCCTTAAGTTTTCAATTTTTTTACATTTTAATCCCTCAAAATTTCCTTATTTTGACATTCACCCCCACTAACAAAAATTTGGTCCCCAAATTTGTTATCACATGTGCTAGGTACCACAAACAGTACGAAATACCGAACGAATCACTCACACGTACCTCAATCAAACAAGTGGGGGTAGCGAGCTCGAATAATATCCTCAAGCTCCCAGGTCTTATTGGCATCTGAATGGTATTGCCATCCGACTTTAACCAGTCGAATTACCTTATTCCGCAACTGACGCTCCCCATGCTTTAGGCTCCGTGTCGGAACCTCCTCGTAGGTCGTAACTGGCTGAAACGAAGCTGATACCTCCGACAAAATACGTGCTAGGTCAGCCACGCATCTACTCAGCATCGAGACGTGGAATACATCATGCACACCGGCCAAAGCAGGGGGAAGTGCTAGTCCGTAAGCTATGACTCTGATCCTTTCCAGAATCTGGAACAGACCAATATACCTTGGAGCCCGCTTACGTCTGAGACAAGGACGTTTCACCCCTTTCGTGGGTGAAACTCGAAAAATAACACGATCACCCGCGGCAAACTCTATGGGTCTGCGCGTCCGATCAGCATAGCTTTTCCCGCGATCTCGTGCTGCTAAAAATCTCCGTCTGACAGTCCGTACAAGCTCTGCCTCGTGCTGAGCTCTTTGGGGTCCCAGCAGCTGAGGCTCACCGACCTCATCCCCGAGGGTGGGTGTCCGGCACGCCACTCCCCGAGGAGCTGCTCGTCCGATACCGATCGGACTGCCACTCCCTCGACCGACAGACAATTTAGAAACCTAACCTCTACGACCACCTCAGATGATTGTACCACAGCCTATAGAGCTGGAACAACCGTCTGAAATCAACTAAAACGACGACAAAGCTGCGTACCGGTACGACTTACGACAAAACCAAAACAGAATCAATACACGACACAAAAGAGTATAACATACCAACAGCGGAAATGAAAAGAAATACACTAAATAAAAGAAAAGGGTACCAACATGTACCACAACCAAAAGACACGCAGAAATCGTCTCGGAGACACATGAACTGGGACAGGCTGCTGAACAATCCAGACGATCATCCTGATAAGAGAAAAAACAAACATAGCCAACGGGATGAGTTCTAAGAACTCAGCGAATACAGTCTAATGTGCATAGGAAGAAATAATAGCAGTAAGTCACCATCAATCTATCACAATAATAAACATAAAGTGCAGTAATAATAAAAGCAGATCTAAACCAGCAGACGAGAAGTATACCTACCTGTGCCGAACCATCCCCGTAGTATGCATGTCAACCAAGTGCAGCAATCAAGTAGAGCAATCACAACCAGATGCATCAATGCACAGTATGCTCATGATGCAGCATGGGTCACCCCTGACGCCAGTCGGCTACTATCGCCTCTACGCGAAACCGAGTGGGTAGGGCTCTGACCGGGTCCTCCCTCCACTTAAACGGCCGTCGTCGTGCCTCACACGACACCGAATGAGTCGGGTCTCAGACCCTGAACGTACTCTGTCATCGGACAAAGTGACGTTCCCTGCCCCTCACTATCATCGGATAGGTAGGGGACCTGTCGGAGCGCCGTGGCCTATAATCCACTAACGAAGAGTGGAACTGGGACTACACGACAGGTAAAGTGGCAGGTATGACGACCCATCTCAACCACTAAGGGAGTCGAAGGTCGCCTGCATATGCCCCTACACGAGTAGCAAGTACGACGACCCATCTCAACCTCCAGGGAGTCAAAGGTCGTCCCCTATGCTACGTGCAACAATGATGCATGTCACTATCCCATGCATTATCCACTATCTATCTCTGCTGTCATCTACATGATATGCAGTAGTCCAGATAACCGGTATACACCAATACCTAAATCCTAGCGTAAGGTATAAGGTATGATGTCCGCATATCCAATAAACACAGTAGCATGGAACAATAAACAGTAATCCCTCAGCAGATAGCAAGTGCCGAAATATAGTACAGGAATAAAACTAACAGGTATCCCTACTACTATCATATCTAACTATGCATAGTAAAGGTACCCGCCTCGATCTAATGAAGTCCGAGCGACGAGAACCCCCGTCCAAAAGAATATCTGCAACGCAGATAGCCGCGACAATCAATGTCCTGCATCAAATACAAAATCACTTAGCTACCAATCCATAAGATACTTATCCAACAGTACCCTCTAATTTAATTAGGATCCATTCTATTTAATTAATCCTAATTAAATATCCACTTGCGTAAGGTTCAATTCAATAATAGTAATCAAACTACCGTCTAAGCTAAACACCCAAACAAAACCTGATCCCCATAACTACCATACCCGCAAGCACCCAAGCCTCAAACTGAGCCGAGAATACCAAAAGGAAAATAGATCCAAACCTTTGCACGATTGAAATCAACCATAAACAAATCTCAAAACAGAGCTATGAACAGACAGCTCACGACAACAAGATCAACACACAAAACCTAGTCTAAACCATCCGGATTCACAGCAATAGACAACTGCAGAATTTGAACACATCTGAAGGCAAAAAGAACTAATCACAGCTCTGGATAATAACAATTTAATAATCACCCACAGCAGAAATCTTAAACCACCAAAGAAAATCCAACTCACAGTCTGAACTTCCAGCATTCATCAATCTGCTATATGATACAGCACGGCAAAAATCACTAATAAGACCTAATCCCAACACCTGATCACTTATGCACACCTCTTCCGAATCTTCGCCACATGAACAGCGGCGCACATTCAAGAACATAGACATATAACACAAATCAAAATCAATCAATATGAACACTCCAAGATCGTGGCAACCATCAAACGAAAGACATGAAACAACCACAAACCCTAATTCCAGAAACATTCAGAAGACAGATTAACAAACTCCATCAGGATCTACCCTCAATCAAACACTGCATTTAAACAACAACCAAATTCAAGATCAACCGTCCTTACCTGCCAAGATGTGTCAATCGAGTCCCCTGTCGTCGGTGAACTTGCGAGATGAGGGATCGCAGATGAGGATGTGATCGCAAGGTAGGAGGTAGATCCCTGAGCAACGTGCGGAGTCGTGCCCCAAATCGCTGGCAATCCTTGTCGATGGTATCGCTCGGTGGCCAAATCACATGAAGAGGTAAAGATCGGAGGTCTGCTTCCTCGATCCTCCGAATCAATGTGCAAACCACTCCCCCCTCCTATCGGCTTTGACGGTGGCGATCGTCGGTGACCCACTTGGCGAGGCGCGACACCCAAATCACCCAACCCCCAACAGTTGGGTCCTAGGGCTCGCCTCAAGAAGGGCTCGCCGGTCTCCAGCGCTGGGTCGATCGCTCGGAAGAAGAGATGACGCAAGGATCACATGGGTTCGCCGTTTGGAAGGAGCTGGCTCGCGGAGAAGGGAAAGGAGGAGAAGAGAAGGAGGGAGAGAGGGCGGTCGCCGATCTAAGCGCAAGAAAGGGAATGAAGAAAAGAGGTTTGATCGGCTTGGTCCACGCACAACGAGGAAGTGGGGAAAGGAAATATTATAATAGTAGTGGATGTTTACATTTAGACCCTCCATCTTCATAGTTTTCCTTCTTCCTTCCCAAAACTTGTTCAACTTGCATTTTAGCCCCTTAAGTTTTCAATTTTTTTACATTTTAATCCCTCAAAATTTCCTTATTTTGACATTTAGAGTGTTACTTCAACCGATGGCGGGGTACGTTCATGATCTTCGACCCTACCCATTCGGTCTTGCGTGTACCGCATCATAGACCGTCTGTTCGTGAAGGGAAGACCGGGTCAGAGCCCTACCCGCTCGGTTCGCATGTTTCTGCGACCTAGGCCGACTGGCGTCAGGGGTGACCCATGTTGCATTATGAGCATGTTGTGCATTGATGCATATGGTTGTGATTGCTACACTTGATTATTGCACTTGGTTGATATACATACTATCGGGTTTGGTTCAACTCAGGTAGGTATATTCCTCCTTCGCTGGTTCAGCTATGCTCTTACTATTACTGTACTTCATTTTGTAGTTGCTGGTGACTTACTGTTATTATATCCCCCTGTGCATATTAGTGTATTCGCTGAGTTCTTGGATTCACACCGTTAGACCTGTTTTTCTTCGTTCAGGATGATCGTCTGGATTGCCCAGCAGCCTGCCCCAGTTCATGTGTCTCCGAGACGATTTCCGCGGTTGTCGTGTATTTTGGTTGTGGTACATGTTGGTACCTTTCCTTTATTCGTTTTGTTCTCTTCACTTCCGTTGTTGTATGTTGTGCTTTGTTGTGTCGTTTATTTTCACGGCAGTATAGTTGTACTTTTGTGTGTCATGGAAGCCTTGATTTCATTTAGCTTTTTCGTAAGTCGTACCGGTATGCAGTTTTTATCGTCGTTTTTGTTTTTCTTTATTTCAGACGCTTGTTCCATCCCTATAGGCTGCGGTACAAGCAGACTGAGGTAGTCATGGTGGTTAGGTTTTTATATTGTCCGCTGGGACGAGGAGTAGCTGTCGGGTCAGTATCGGACGAGCGACTCCTTGAGGCGTGACATTTTCTTTGATTCCTCTTTCATGAAAGCTGCCAAATACATAATTACAATTATATTGGGGAATAAAAGTTTGTTAGGTGGTCGCCGCCACGCCCCCCACTCATTTGAAAGATATAAAATCATGAGCAATGATATGCAACAAGAATTTATAGCATGAAACCCAACATGAATGACGTGACACTTTTGATATACGCATCCGATTGCCACTTGGACACCAACGGCGGCCTTCGGCCGCCGCCCCGAACCATTCTATAACCTGGGGGGCATAGTGAACCCGTCGGGTATTGCTATAATTAGAATGTCACATCATTCATGTTGGGTTTCATGTTATAAATTTTTGCTGCATATCATTTTCCTAAAATCATTTCCAACTCTCCGATATTTTTCGAATCGATTTAGATTGAGATGGCAGGTCAGATTCATTGTTGATATCCCTAGTCCCAACTCACTCAGTCGCTCAAGTGCATTGTAGATTCAAGGAAAAGTTTGGTACTCGGCATTGCTTTGCCTTTCATGAAAACTATACCAGAATCATTTCCATCTCCCTGATATTTTTCGATTCAATTTAGATTAGATTGGCGAGTTGGATTCATTTTTGATATCCCTAATCCTGACTCACTCAGTCACTCAAGTGCATCACGCACGACGGATGTATAACGTATCCACGATTAACAAAAAGCACTCTTTGATTCCTCTTTCCCGAAAGCTGCCAGATACACAGTGGGAAAAAATTGTTAGGCGGTCCATCCCCAAGCACTATTACTCTTTCGTGAAAGCTGGCCAGCACTCATTTAGTCGCCCCCTCCCTCCCTCGACTAGTGTCTGTCTTATCAACACCACTATAGATTGAGAATCCAATCACACTCAAGAGTTATGACATTGCGAGTGGAAATACAGCGAGTAGCAATATAATTAATTTGATGATGTTTTTAAGTCAGATGGCTTGCGGTTAGATTCAGATTGAACAATAATAAGTTTGAATAAATGAATTACAGATATATATAAAGCATGTAAAGTTTTCATCTTGTGAAATTGTCAAATTTAAAGTTTGTCTTACCTACGTGAACTATATTTTGGATTCATGCATATATCTTGTATGAATAATTGGAATGCACATAAATTCACAAAGAATGCCAGTTGGATTAGAAATATAATCAAATTCATTGTAAATATATAGAAAAGATCATAAATTTATAAAATAAAAGATATCTCCATTAGTATCACATCTTATAAATAGCTAGAGCCACAAAAAACAAATCTATGAGAGATTAGCCACAAAATAGATAATATCATACAATTATGGATGAATGTGAATTCTTTCGATTCTAATAAATGCTATCAGAGTCATTACCCAGATCAAGTTATATGGGTGGAATAGTGACCTTGAACGAAGGAGATAGAGATTTCTATAGAAGTGAATTCTAAGCGAAAAGTTCAAATAAATTAAGAGTGACCAGATATTTCATGAAAATCCTAGGGAGTAAATCTTAGGTGGTGGGGAAAAAGTCTTAGAGGATAAGAGCGACTTCAATTGACCGGATGCTTGAGTGAAGGGTCGAAGTAGGTCAATAATGGTTGGATGCTTGGAGAGATCTGAAGCAAGTTAATAGTCACCGGATATTTGAGGAGAGACCCAAAGCAGGTCAATAGTAATTGGATACTTGAGAAGAGCCATGAACTATGAAAATAATGATAATCCTTTATTTAAGGGAAGGATTGATGAGAATATTATCAAAGTTCTATATTAAAAATACATTAAAAAAATTTATGAGTTTAAAAAATAAAAGATACCTCTATTAACACGAAACATTGTGGATGTAGAGTTTAAGAATAAATTAGGATTTAAGCTAGCTCAAAATGAATAATATCCTATCATTATTATGATGTGTAATTTTTTTTTTTGTCCTCTCACATTGTGAATTCATGTTTTTTTTTGTGGTCCTAATTGGTGCCCAGAAAAAAATGGCATTATAGGCGCCTTGTTCTTGAGGTGGAATTCTGCTTAAGTCAAGTCAATGGATAATGATTTATTTAATTCATAATAAATAAGTAGGCAAATGGTTTAATTAATTTATAATAAAAATGGTTTAATTTAATTCATAATAAATAAGTAGACAAAGACGAGAGTCAAAATTTTCCAAGTCACTAATATATTAATTAAATATTAGTTCAGACGGCCGTACGTTATTCCTAACGGATTAGTGAAGACCAAAGTGATGGATATCATTTTTAATTTTGTTTTCAACTATTTAATTATTTTGATCTTTCTCTACTAACTCCGACACACCTTGATCGAACTTAGCTGATTCAGCGAATTATCGAACCACATATCAAATATTTAAATTAGGTATCCAAATTTTAAAATTATCAAATTACATACCTTATACCTATTTTACTCCTCCTGATTTTCTTAGTGTAGCAGTCTATTCGAGTTATTTTTTTTAAATAGAATTTTTAAGATTTATTTGTATCTAAAAAATCACTATTTTTAGTATATTATACGAAATTAATATTTAAGGACAAGTATATAATCAAGAGAACTAGACAAACACATAAGACCTACCTTCATGTTATTTCCAACTCTCTAGGTTCATCAGTAGGTTTCGTCCAAAATCAACTGATGGACGACTTAGAGAACTCGAAATGATATAAAAATGGATTTCATATGTTTGTCTAGTTTTCCGAATTATATCATACCCTCAAATACTAATTTAGAGAGCATTTTATAGACCTAAATCGAAAGAAATATGTTTTTATTTAAATAATTAATCCCTATCAATTGTTATAGCATAACAATCAATTAATAAGTCTAATTTGAGTTTAAAAATTATTACACTCAATATAATATACCAAAATAATATTTAAGAGTATGGATATAATTAGAAGAACTACACAAACACATAGAACAATATTCTATGTTATTCTATGCTCTCTCGGATCATCAACTAGTTTTGCATGAAATCGACTGATAAACTTAGAGAGCTCAGGATGATATGAAACCATGTTTATATGTTATTTTATTTCTTCTAATTATACTCATGCTCTTAAACAATAATTTGACACATTATTTTGAGAATAGTAATTTTTTAAACATGAATATATCCGAAAAATTTAATTCGTATTTTAAAAAATATTGCTCTCAATATAGTGTATCAAATTCATATTTAATGGCATGAATATAATCAGGAGAACTGCACAAACATATAGAATCTAATTTCATATCATTTCGAGCTCTGTAGGTTTATTTATGGAGTTTGTCCAAAATTGGGCAAAATTGATTGATAGATCTAGAGAGCTCGGAATGATATGGAATCAATCTTATGGACCTAGAGAGCTCGGAATAACATTCTATTAGGTCTATATGTTTATCTAATTCTCTTGATTATATCTATACTCTTAAATATCAATTCAACCTAATATATTGTGAGCATTTTATTTTTTAATTTTATGTATCAAATTTTTCAGATATATTCGTATTTAAAAACTCAATGCTCTCAATATTATTTGCCAAATTGATGTTTGAGATCATGAATATAATTAGGAAAACTAGATAAACAATAAGACTTAATTTCAAGTCATTCCGAATTTTCTATGTCCATATTTCGGTTGAAACTCATTTAGCTCTCTTGATTATATTTATACTCTTAAACATTAATTTGACATAATATATTAAGAGCAGTATTTTTTTTTTTAATTTTATGAATCAGATTTTTCAGAGATATTCGTGTTTAAAAATTCAATGCTCTCAATATTATTTGTCAAATTGATGTTTGAGGTCATGAATATAATCAAGAAAACTAGATAAACAATAAATTCTGATTGCATGTAATTCCGAGTTTTCTAAGTCCATCTGTCGATTTCGATCGAAACTGATAAAAGGACCTAGAGAGATTGGAATGACATGAAATTATGTTTTTATGTTCGTTGTCTACTTCTCTTGATTATATTCATGCTCTCAAACATTAATATGACAAAATATATTAAGGGCAATAATTTTTTTAAATACAAATCAGTCTTTAAAAAAACGATCTATATAAAAGAAAATAACCCTTAACAATCGATTGGGTAAAAGCGAGGAGGTAAAATGGGTATGAGACATGCGATTTAATAATTTTAAAATTTAGATATTTAAAAAACTTACTTACATATTTTGGTAATATGTCGTTGTTGACTTGTGACCTGACTAAAGATATGTCGTTGTTGACTTGTGACCTGACTAAAGCTTCTCTTCTCTGTATTGGGTAAATTAAACAAGCTTCAGTTGGCCTTGCCCAAACTTAATATTTATACTCATCTAGTTTTAATTCCAAATTGAGATCCAACCTCAGTTAACATAATTGATGAATAAACTCGTCTTAACTTGATTAAATGATGTCGGATAAAATAATAATTATTTCACAGAAAATTTCGAGAAAACTAAAAATGAAGAGAAGTCCAATCTAGCTTTAACAAAATAAAATTGATTCAAAATCAAAATATAATATCTTAATATCAACAAAGATTTAAATAGTCTCAAAATCCTAATATACAATAGACAAAAATAACTCAAAAATAATAATAAAAATTATTCAGAGCCTCCTCCGAAATGACTCTAATCGGTATTTTTGAACCTAGCTAAGACTGGATTGTTACCGGTTATGCCTAGCTAGTAACTAACTCTAAATTTTTGAATAAATTTTAATTTGGTAATTCAATTCGAATAAAAAATCATGATCTTTCAAAATAATATATTATTTTTAAATTAGTTTTTCAACTTTTTATTTTGTTCTTTCTCAACCAAATCCGACAAAGCTTGAGCGAACTTAATTGATTTTCGTCCACCTCGGGTAATCCAAATAATCTTCAGTTGTCCTTGTCCAAACTTAATATTTGTACTCGTCTAGCTAGATGAATTTCAAATAACCTTTTACGTTGTAATAAACTCATCATAAGATGATCAAATTAAGATGTAAATTATGAAAAGAATCCTTGAACTTATCAAAACTAGCTAGAGAGTAGGTAAGGAAATTTCGTCTTTTTACATTAATTGTCCATCAAACTCATTTCTATCTTACTTGCAATCTTTGATTATAAATAGCTAGAGCCAACCAATTAGTTTTCTCCTTCAACGCTAAATCGAGATGGATTCACAGCATCTTCTAGTTTCCTTTCTTCTGCTTCTCTTCACTTGCAACTCCTTCCAGATGATAGCAAATGGAAGTCAACCATCGGCGAAAGTTAGAGTCCTACAGCCTTTTCTTTATTTCCTATATCTCCATATACATATACACATATAATTAAAGGAAACAATATCATATTTGCTCCAAGAAGAAATCAGAAAAACATATTTGTTCTTCCTTTATCAGTTGTATATTGTATACCTTGGGGAGAGGCGGCACGAAGATCCAAATCTTGTGACTGCATCACACCGTGATCTGTTGTCTTCTATACTTGGAAGGTAAATACTTAATTCAAAACTTGTGCTCTGTTTTCTGTTTTTTTTTCCCTCTTTATATGCTTAAAAAGTTACAATAAAGATTAATAAATCCAATTAATGAGTGATGATTTTTCAGTAAGGAAGAAGCTCGGAGCTCAATTGTTTACAGTTATAGACATGGCTTCTCAGGCTTTGCAGCCATGCTTACAGATTCCCAAGCTATACAAATTGGAGGTACTATTTTTTATTTTTATATATCATTTTATAGGACAGGATGCCCTATTTTTCAATAGAGTTCTGATACACTTAGTGAAAAAATTAAATGAAATATTCCGACCATTGCCCCGAATCAAATTATACCTTGGGGGGCATGAATCTGTCTAAGATCGCTATATGTAAAATGTCACGTAATTCACTGAGCTTTTTCTTGAGATTTTAATTTCACCGAAGATATCATTTTCCTTTCCCGTATGCATCTTAAACCAGAATCAGTTCAATTAGGATCCTTTTTCATGTAGAATTACCAGAAGTGATTAGTATAAAGGTCAGTGGTAGTGTTGAACTGCATACTACACGAAGTTGGGACTATCTTGGACTAAGCTATGACCAACACCAACCCTCGGGACTGCTTCAAAGAGGCAAGTTTGGCGAAGATATCATTATTGGAGTTGTCGACTCAGGCAAGCATGAATTCGATCGCAATCCTATAAATTCAAAATGGCAATCTCATAGTTTGTTAGCCTAATTAATTAACAATGACATAGATAAAGTATTGGCAGGCATTTGGCCAGAATCAAAGAGTTTTAACGACTATGGTTATGGACCAATACCATCTCGTTGGAAAGGCAAGTGTCAAACAGGTCAAAACTTCACCAGGAACAATTGCAATCGAAAGATCATCGGCGCAAGATGGTACACCGGAGGCGTTAACGCTTCCAATCTCAACGACGACTACAAATCTCCCCGAGACTTTAATGGCCATGGCACGCACACAGCTTCCACCGCAGCCGGTTCATTGGTGTCCAACACGAGTTTTCATGGCCTTGGTGTGGGCACAGCAAGAGGCGGCGCTCCTCATGCTCGGCTAGCCATATACAAGGCGTTATGGGGTCTCCGTGGTAGAGGTTCAGATGCTTCCGTGCTCAAAGCTATCGATGATGCCGTGCATGATGGTGTCGACATCTTGTCACTTTCTCTTGGTGGTAGATTTTCACAAAACTTTGTCACAATACATGCTGTAGCAAAGGGGATAACAGTGATCTTCTCAGCGGGCAATGATGGTCCGCTTCCTCAAACCATTAGCAATGAACTTCCATGGGTGACTACAGTCGGAGCCAGCACAATCGACCGCTCTTTTCCTACGATAATCACACTCGGAAACAATCAAAAGTTGGTGGTAAGAGCTAGCTAGTGAGCACATAATTTTTTTACTACTAATCAACACAATCAGTTTCTTACGAATTAATTAATTTGATTCTAATACTACTGCAGGGCCAGTCATTATATTATACATCCAATGACGGATCTAATTCTACAGAATTAATTCTAATTGGAAGGTACTCTAGTACGATCATTTTGTTTCCTATTATTTTAATGTAAATGTTGGGGACAGGCATATTAAAATTGTAATCGCATGTCTGCATTCTATCTGCTGCTGCAGTTGTTCAACAGTTGAGCTGAATACCACAGATATAGCAGGAAAGATTGTAGTGTGCGCTGATTCTTTATTAGCTCCTGGAAACATTCCTTCTGGTGCTGTAGTTGCCTTGGGCACCTTCTCCCAAATAGTGAATAGCTTGATAGAAGCTCAGGCAGAAGGTGTTATCTTTGCTCGATCCCCAATCAGCTGCTTGCTCGAAGATTATGGGAAATTTATTTATGTCCTTGTAGACAATGACGTAATGCTACAAATTATAAGATTAAGGTGTACATGTGTTTCGATACTGAATCGGTTTCCTTAATCAAACACTTGAAGTCAATTCTTCTATTCAAATTAAGCTAATATCGATTAAGATCCACAGTGACACATCATCTCCAACAGCCATGATAAGCCCAGCTTACAATATTGTGGGGAGTAGAGTGATGTCTCCCAGGGTGGCAGCTTTCTCCTCGAGAGGACCAAGTTTAGACTATCCGGATCTTATAAAGGTACTACTTTTGTTGATCTATTATATGTGAGAAAAATAATCCAGACGACATTATCATCACACTTTATTTTTTATTTTTATTTTGATAATTTTTATGACTTAGTCTTAGATTAGTCTTTCCTATCTTAATGGGATAACTAGCGAATTAGTCTTCCTATTTTAATTCTTATTTTAATGGGATAAGTCATGACTAAGGGAGTGTTTGGGAGAGCTTCTGCTAGCTGCTTTTTAGCTTTTAGCCATGCAAAAATGCTTTTGAGTGTTTGGGAATGTCAGATTCTGCTTTAACTTCTGCAACTTTTACTCAAAAGCTAGAAGCAACAATTTGATGCTTTTTTCTGCTTCTGCTTTTTTGCTTATGGTGTAGAATTAAAAGTTGACATTTATACCCTTAATAAATTTATTACTTTACATAATTACCATCCTATTTTTAAATAAAATCTTATATTTTTATATAATTTATATTTTCAAAAAAATTTATACATATTTGTATAAATTTATATAAATTTTATTATTTTATTATTTTTTATATTTTTATTAACTTTATATTTTTTTAAATATATATATTATTAAAAAAATAATTTTGATATAATATTTAAAATATAATATTAAATATATAAAATATTATAGATCATGTATCAAAATTATATTTAAATAATTGAAAAAAATTAATTTTGATAGTTTAAGGATATTATTGTCATTTAATTAAAAATTAAGCTTAAAAGTGATTATTCACCAAACACTCAAACTTTACCTTGTATCAGCTTTTGACTTCTATTTCCAAACACTATATGTTTTAGCTTCTTACTAACTTCAAGATAATCACTACAAGAATCACTTTTCAAGAAGTAAAAGCTCTCCCAAACACTCCCTAAGTCTTGTTCGTGGTGTATTTAAAGGGTCCTAGAGGCATGTGAAATAGCGTCTCAGTTTTTGTAAATTTGTTTCTTCCAGAAAAATAAATTGTTTGTTCTTCTTTCGTTCTTTCAGTTTCTTTTTTTTTCCTCTTGCATTTTGGTGTGGTTCTTGG
Source organism: Boesenbergia rotunda (assembly GCA_024364735.1). NCBI lineage: Eukaryota > Viridiplantae > Streptophyta > Magnoliopsida > Zingiberales > Zingiberaceae > Boesenbergia > Boesenbergia rotunda. The sequence goes on along the minus strand of JAGFNQ010004156.1, from coordinate 171,469 downwards.
GTGCGCTATTCTTTGGGTCTGGGCCAACAATTGGTATCAGAGCTTTGGTAGTATAGAACAGCCAAGAATCCACGCTTCCACAAAAATGTCGAGCATCCTAGCGAAGGAGAACAGCGAAGTGCCATTTCCCTATCCGATGTTAAGCCCTCACAATTATACTGTGTGGGCAATAAAGACAGAGGCAATTCTCGATGCCCAGGGAGTCTGGGTGGCGGTGGAGCCAGAGAAAGAAGCCCAGGTAGATACAAAGAAGGACAAAAAGGCACGTGCATACATCTTGCAGTGTGTCCCCGAAGACATTCTTCTCCAAATCACAACAAAGAAGACGGCGAAAGAAGTCTGGGATAGCCTCAAACTGAGGTACCTAGGCAGTGAACGAGTGAAGAAGGCTCGCGTACAAACGTTGAAGAGCGAGTTTGATGCCCTCCGGATGAATGAGACCGATACTATTGATGAATTTGCTGGCAAACTCAGCGCTATGAGCAGCAAGTTCTCCACTCTTGGTGCAACGCTTGAAGATTCCTCGTTGGTAAAGAAGTTGCTCGATTCTGTCCCTGATAAATTCTTCCCTATTGTTGCTCATATTGAGCAGTTCCACGACCTTGAGAAGATACCATTTGAGGAGACTATAGGACGACTGAAGGCGTACGAGGAACGAACACTACGATTACGCGGCAATACCAACGACACTGAAGGTGAGCTCCTATTTACTCATGCCGAATGACAAAAGCGACAAAAAGGGAGCAGCGTGGACACTCCGTCAGGAGGCAAGGGGCGCGGGTCCAGCGGCCCTAATCGTGGCAATTAGCGTGGGCGAGGGCGCGGTCGTGGCCGTGGTACGCATCGTCAAGACAGTGCAGGAGGCACTAGCAGCAACAATAGTAACACTCGTGACAAGAGACACATAAAGTGTTTCAATTGTGAGAAAATGGGCATTATGCGTCCGAATGCTACAACAAGCGTCGAGATGATGAGGCTCATCTCACTTGCGCCACCAAGGAAGAGCCAGCACTGATGATGACCGTGTCCCATGAGGAGTTTCACGCAAGGTGTGAGCGGCAAGATATCATTATGCTCAGTGAAGAAAAGTTTCTACCGGAGATATATCGCAGCGTGAAGAAAGGAAATGATAAAGACGTTTGGTACCTTGACAACGGTGCCAACAACCACATGACTGGCCATCACGAGAAGTTTCAAGAACTAGATGAAACCATCACCGGGAGGGTGAGGTTTGGCGATGGATCAACCATAGAGATCATGGGCAAAGGGACGGTTGTGTTCGAATGCAAGAACGGCGATCAGAAGGCTCTCCATGAGGTATACTACATTCCAAAACTTTGTAGTAATATCATCAGTCTTGGTCAATTGACAGAAACTGGGAACGAGGTGCATATGGAAGGAGATACCATGAAGGTGATTGATGGGAGCAGGAAGCTCTTGATGCTGGTAAAGCGAACACAAAATCACTTGTACAAGATAACCTTGAAGACACTCAAGCAAATCTGTCTCCTGGCAAGCCTAGAAGACCCAACCTGGTTATGGCATGCAAGGCTCGGACATGTCAATTTCCATGACTTGAAGCTATTGGGTGAGAAGAAATTGGCAGTTGATGTGCCAATATTGCCCCAGCCGAACAAGCTTTGCGAGGTGTGTGTGATCGCCAAGCATGCAAGATTGCCGTTCTCGTACCAAGCAAACTTTAGAGCAAAGAAGCCGTTAGAACTTCTCCATGCTGATATTTGCGGGCCAATCTCACCATGTACACTTGCCGGTAACAAGTATTTTCTTCTAATTGTGGATGATTTCACTAGGTGGATGTGAGTGTTTGCATTGGCAGCAAAGAGTGATGCATTCCAGGCATTCAAGAAGTTCAAATTCCTGACAGAGAACAAGACTGAGTACAAGATCAGAACACTCCGGACAGATCGAGGCAGCGAGTTTCTATCCACGGAGTTTACTCAATTCTGTGAAAATGAAGGAATCGAGCGACACCTCACGGCTCCCTACACCCCTCAATAGAATGGTGTCGTGGAGCGCCGCAACCGCACCGTGATGGCCATGACAAGATCTCTCCTCAAGGGTACACATATGCCGGCAAGGTTCTGGGGAGAAGCGGTTAGGCATGCTGTCTACTTGCTGAATCGTCTCCCAACTAAGGCGCTAGGAGAGCGTACCCCATTTGAAGCTTGGATGGGGAGGAAGCCACATGTCGCCCACTTGAGAGTGTTCGGTTGTGTTGCATATGTGAAAAACACAATCCCTCATCTGAAGAAACTTGATGACAGAAGCTCACCCATGGTATACTTGGGTGTCGATGAAGGCTGCAAAGCTCATCGGTTGTTTGATCCAAGCCATGGCAAGCTACAAGTAAGTAGAGATGTCATATTTCAAGAAAATTCTGAATGGACATGGAATACAGATGCTAACAATGAAGAAAACTTGTCGGGTTTTATGATGTTGGATCCGCTCTACTCCGACGAGGTGATTGTTGCAGCAGACGTTGAGGCAGGGGCGGAAAATGTCATACCATCAGCAGCAGCCGTGGTACCCACGACAAGAGCGTCAAGTCCATCTACACTATCATCGAACTCAAGTCCATCTACACCATCATCACCATCATCGAACTCGAGTCCATCTACACTATCATCGAACGCTCATGCAACTACCTCGCCTCCGGTAACAAACACGCCCGATTCTTATGAAGGGCCAGTCCGCTATAGGTCCCTTGTCGATATCAACGCCAACACTGAGGAAGTGGTTGGTATTGATGAAGAAGAGGATGAGCTGATGATGGTGGTGTTTGATGAGCCAACAAGTTATCAAGAAGCTGCAACTGAGACTTGCTGGTACGAAGCAATGGAGGAAGAACTGAGATCTATTGAGAAGAACAAGACCTGGACCCTAACTGAGCTCCCATTAGGCCGCAAACCTATCGGTTTAAACTGGGTGTTCAAATTGAAGAAAGATTCAGATGGGAAAGTTGTTAAGCACAAAGCAGGATTAGTTGCTAAAGGCTATGTACAACGACAAGGCATCGACGTTGAAGAGGTTATGCATTGTCGTCATCTTCACATGGTGCTGTGTTGTCTTATCTTCATACATGTCCCCAGCCAGGTTTGGGTCGTGTTGCTGGATTGGTTACATTGGAAGTGGAAGATGTCAACGCTTCACATGATGCTCTTCAGCATCCCAAACTGTCTGGAGAAACTACAATACAAAATGCAGTTACAGAGGCTGCTGCCATTGTGGGGGAGAATGCCAGGAGTGAAGTTAGCAGTCATGCGACAACTACTAGGCGCCCGTGATTTACAGCCATGTCTGGATTAGGGGGAGTCATGTGAGAAAAATAATCCAGACGACATTATCATCACACTTTATTTTTTATTTTTATTTTGATAATTTTTATGACTTAGTCTTAGATTAGTCTTTCCTATTTTAATGGGATAACTAGCGAATTAGTCTTCCTATTTTAATTCTTATTTTAATGGGATAAGTCATGACTAAGTCTTGTTCGTGGTGTATTTAAAGGGTCCTAGAGGCATGTGAAACAACGTCTCAGTTTTTGTAAATTTGTTTCTTCCAGAAAAATAAATTCGTCCGTTCTTCTTTCGTTCTTTCGGTTTAATTCTTCGGTTTCTTTTTTTTCCTCTTACATATTGATGTGATTCTTGAGTACGCTATTCTTTGAGTCTGGGCCAACATTATATTGGTGAACAATTCCTTTTTGTGGCCGTTACTAGGACATAAATTCCGAAGCTTTTACTTTTTAATTTAAAAAGATCAAAATTAGTTCTATTCATGAAACTACTTAAGAGAGAGGATAAATTAATGCAATTAACTATTCATAAATCTGCCATTTGACAGCCGGATATCACAGCTCCCGGAGTAAGTATCTTAGCTGCAAAGGCTAATGGATATTTTTTTGATTCTGGAACTTCGATGGCATGCCCTCATGTTTCCGGAGTAGCAGCTCTTCTGAAAGCAGCACATCCAGAATGGTCACCCGCTGCTATTAAATCCGCACTCGTAACTACCGGTAAGTGGATTTGTCATCGAACTTATTATAGTTCTTCCATCAAACTCTTAATTTGAGCAAATTGTGCTGATCATATATATGCTTGCCATTTTATGAAGCTTACACGACCAATGCATATGGATTCCCCATCGAAGCGGATGGAGTTCCTCGAAAGCTCGCTGATCCTTTCGACTTCGGAGGTGGTCATATCAATCCTAACAAAGCTGTGGATCCTGGACTAATTTACGACGTTGATCCAAATGATTACCTCAAGTTCTTTAACTGCACTAATGATGCATCACACTGTGACTTGGTGGATGCTCGTTTGTATCACTTGAATCTGCCATCCATATCCATTTCTGATCTCAAATCGTCTGTTACAATAAAGAGAACAGTCACGAACGTAGGCGACACAGATTCTGTATACAGAGCAATAGTAGAATCACCTCCGGGTGTTAAGATTACTGTGGAGCCTTCGGTCCTCGAGTTCAATGCTTTCAACAAGGTACACACTTTTGCTCTAACATTCACCTCACTGCATGCGGTGCAAGGGGACTTCAACTTCGGAAGCTTGACGTGGAGTGATGGGGGAAAGCACTGGGTGCGAATTCCTATAGCTGTTCGAGTTACCATACAAGATTACTTCTCGGACACCTCCTAAGTAGTGAATTGTGCAAGTGTAATAGTTAATAAATAAATTAAAGACAAATATAAAGTTGTCTGATCTTAATTTGAAGACTATCTTATTCATATGTCAACTATATTTTGGATTGATATATCTTGTATGAATAAAATATACCTCCAAGCTAGGTTGGTTTAGTTTACTTAAAAGAGTTGTTGCTTTCAAACTTATGATGACTAACTATTAAAGATTGAGTCGTTTTCAAAATCATCTGTAAACCCCTATCTCCTCGACATATTGTTTTTAAAATTGGATTTGGATATAGGGGTCTCTGATTTAGTTATTCTATATATGGATTCGAATTCAGCTCGAAAAATGAATATGTTTAAATTCGGCTCGAATTATATAATTTCGAATGCGAATTAAATATTTTTTGAACCGACTCGAAAAACGGAAAAACAAACGAATATACTCGATTCATTTGCACCCCTGTCAAAGCAATCTGGCACTACAAAAGTTCTTGTCTATAAAATAAGAACATCCAAATATTCTATTTTAGAGTTTTAGAACATCTCTGATTTAGATTTTGGACTAAAATGACTTATTCTGGACCAAAATATCTTTGCAAAAAAAAAAATCTTTATCTGTAGTTTCGGGAAAATTAGAACTCAATTGTGCTTTTTATAAAATAAAATTATCAAAGAATGAATAGAAAATTATCAAAAAATATTAATAATTTCTGACTATTTACCTAAACATGGTTCTTTCTATGATTCTCCTCACCAGACAACACTAACGACGAATTTATTTCAATTTTTAAGCTGCTGCGGTATCACGAAAGTGTTAAATATGGAAAATTCAATTGATAAAGTGCTAAAAAGCCGAAACTAAGTACTTGGTTTTGAATATCCAGATTTGGAGGGCCTTTTTGCAATTTAGTCTTAAATTAAAACTCTATTTTAACTTCTTCTCATGAACTTCTTTTTCTTCCTCTCGAAACCGCCCGACGCCACGATTTTTCCTCCGCCGGCAGCTTTCCTGATCTTGTTTCCCCTCTGCTCACGCCGGCGCCGGAGGACCCCTTCCTCTTCTTCTCCAGGCGCTATTCCTCCTCCCTCATTCCCAGCGAGCGAGCCGACAATGTCGGCAGCGCAGCCCCCTCGTCTATCGTGCGAGCAAGCCGAAGCCAGGCCCTTCTCGTAGCGAACCGCAGACCCCTCTTCGCAAAGCCTCTGCGCCGATTTCCCCTCTTCCGAAAGCCTCTCCTCTGGTCGAATTTCGGACTGTCAGTTTGGGCGCCGGCGCAGTTAAGGTGCGGAAGGTTTGATTGTTAGCAATTCCTTTGAAAAGCGATTTGGTGGTCTATTAGATTTAAACTTCCTGTTCGGATCTCTATATTGCGATACCACTCTGAAGTAGTGTTCTTGGTGGATGAATCTGTTGGGTTTTCGATTGTGATTTGCTTGGGATTAAGTGTGGTGTATCTTGTGTTCGTTTGTGTGTGTTGTGAGTTTCCAACTGGGGTGGAACTCTGAGTTTTCTGATAAGATCAAATTTCCTAATCCTACTGTTTACAAATTGGTTAGCTGTTCTTGATTTTCTGCCGTGAGATGTTTGGTTCGGATGGACTGTTCTACCGTGGAGATTGATGCAGAGAGCTCCCCAAAAGTAGCATCTGTTTTGGTGGAAGATGGCACGCCATTTCATTCTGTTTTGGATTGGGATTTCTACAGCGGCTTAGTTAGGGTAGCAATTGTTATTGTTTGGTTTTGGAAACTTAGCTCTATTTTCTGATTGGGTGTGTGTTGCCGTGTATCATTTTAGTGTTTTTGGGTTTGGACTTTGGATATGTATTCTTATCTGATTTTGTGAAAATGGTACTAGATTGGCTTAGGTATGGTTGAACATACCTTGTGATCTTGCTGTTGTGAGCTATACCACTGTCCTTGGATTTTCAAGTGTGTCATGTGTATCTGAAATTTTGGAGCTAATAGGTATAATGATTAGTTTTGTATTGAGGTAATTCTTTGGGTTCAATTTGGGATTAAACCTAATAACCTAATCCTCAAATTAGGTTGAGAAGGAAATCCGTATTTATTTTTAGAATTTTATTTAAATAGATGCTATACTTAGGATTTATCTTAATCATGTTTAATATCTTATTTATCTAATTTAGTAATGGTATAAATAGCTAAACTTAGTCCTTGATACAGGACTTTAAATTTGGACTCGTACGGTTGATTGTGAGAGATTCTCTTTGTATACGGACTTCTCTATTTGAGACGGATACTTCTTGTTTGATTCCCTAGCTTCATTTACCTTTAAATGTATGATTATCCTATTATCTAAGTAGGTTTATTTATCTTAGATCTATTTTGTTTGCTTTCTTGTTTGATACTTTTCTTTGCTTGATTTTTTAGTTAAAAAAAATCTAAATTTTCAGTTATATAGTCTCGACTCTTATTTTCTTATCCGAATAGTACTAATAGTACGTGTGTACTTTAGAAATATAATGTGACCTATCTAGGGTTTGATTGACATTAGATATACCCTACCCAATAAATGAGTTGCATGTTTGTTTGTTGTGGTTTTTATTTGGGTGCATATGTTTCTTATTGATTACATGATGGTTGACCTGGTTATATTCATGCATTTTTGTATCATGCACCATGTTGCATTTGTTGCATGCTGATGGTTATCGGTTTTCTTGTGGTTAAGTCCGCCGTCAGTCATATAGTGGTCTACCCACTCAACCACTCGGGGTAATAGTAGTTGTCAGAATGAGAGCGGTCATCCTATCGTGCTACTCTTAACCACTCACGGGTAGTCCCTATATCAAAACCAAATATGAGAAAATATATGACCATCTAATGGGTGTCTCTATCCACATAAGTTGCTAAATTATATTTTAAATTATATACTAAACACAAAATCAATGATTTCATAAATATATAGTGTAATAGTTGTCTCTGAATAGAAATGTAATATTTTATCCTTTATCTGGTTTGGAAACAAAATCCCATTAGTATTCTTCAAGGAAAGAACAGGAGAAACAAAGTTCTTCTGCTCCATAGAACTGCTCCATACCAGGAAATTACACAATTATCTTCGGAGTTGGACAAAGAATACTCACAAGTATCTGATTTCTGTGAGATCTGCAAGGGAACTTGGTATACTTCCATTCAATTCTGTGTGCGCCAAATTTCTGCATGCAGTTTCTTAATTAGTTAATTTTCAAACACCTTCTCAGTTCATAACTAAGAGCTTACAGGAATGTAACCCTGGGTGGTTTTGAATCTGAATAGGCACACGACACTCCATCCCATGTATACTCCTCTGTAACATAGGGATTACCTTGTCAAATTGTCATGCTGTACATTTTCTTCAATCTCATCATAACAGCAACTGTAATTGATATATAATCACTAAGGTACTCAAAACTATAACAATTAGTTAGATTTGAGAAATTAAAATAGCGGGCATACAATCTTGATGATCCGTGGGTGTTCCTGCGAGCTCCACAACTATATAGATCTCTGCCGCATTGAACAAAGGAGGACGGGTGGAAGTTGCTGCCTTTTTGAGGTCAGAAGAAGTAATTTTCCCTTCAATTGCTACGTCGTATACTATGCTTGTACTACCCTTCAATTGCTACGTCGTATACTATGCTTATACGGTAGTAAATGATGATAACATTCATTTCAGACATCCCTCATAGTTCATTCTTAACTTATGTGAATTAAAATAAATCACAGATGACTATTAAGTAGTTATTAGTGAATGGGGGAAGGACAAGAATATGATTATTAGTCAGGAATTAATCTTGAAATTTCATGATGATAATATCCCAGGTAGAGGAGACGTATACGATGCTTACATGACTTGATGTCATGTATACCGGGACAATAGTTGCCTCATTTGGGTCTCCAGGCATGATCACTCGAAACATTATGCTCTCGTTGCTAGGTAGATATTTTAATTCAGCAAAGTGCAAATAGAAGTAGTATCTAGAATTTGTGATTCCAATGCTTGGATCATGCATCAAATATGTAAAAGCAGTGTTATCTTTGGCTGCACCAGCAGTATGCATGATGGTTGATGTTACCTCTCATTTAAAAAAAAAAAAATTAGATAACGTCGAACATCAGACGGTTGATTTGATCTCAAAAAAATTTTCTACGGCCGCTAGAGTAAATTAGGAAGTGCTCACAGCAGACGGTCTAGAAACTCAGCGTTCTAGGATTCGCGTCCCATTTGGAGGGAAAATTCTTATAAAATACGTCGTAACTGGAATCGAATCGCGGATGATATCTCTCATAAGGATCATTAGAAGTAGTAACTGTATAATTGGTGTTAATGTGTTTTCCTGTGCTATCGGAATCCCAGAACCTGTCGTACAGGCAAGATACCTAATCCTAAATAATGCAGGGGCATTAAGGAATAAGATTAGCTCGATCCGAAGATAGAATTAACAAGGACTTGACAAGCACTTGCCATTGGTTGAAGGCAACGTTGTATCTCTCAGACACAACCAACGAAAAAGTTGAATTCACATCCTGAAAAATCACGGTGTCGTCGATGAGCCTCAGCTCAAGGGAATTTATAAAAGGGGTTCCAGTCTGCGTGCTCACTAAGCAAACCGAGAAGTAGTTGTCATTTGCAAGAGTGATGATTTCGGCGAGGTAAATCTTATCGGCCTCAAGAAGTTGGAGCACCGATTGCCACATGCTGGCGCCGATAAAGAGATAGAACTGCAAGACCGGGGGGGGGGGGGGGGGGGGGGGGGGGGGGGGGGGGGGGGGGGGGGGGGGGGGGGGGGCGGGCGGGGTCAACATATCATGATAAATTTTAATTGACTAATTCTACAATAGGAAAGTCACGAGCTAGATCGTTAAACTACATCGGTCAAACGACTAATTAGGGGCTACATTACAACAATCGATTAATGATGGACTCCAGTTGATAAATTGTAATCGTTAGTCAACTATAGACAAAAACGAACACTAAAATAATTGATTTGATATGGTGAATAGTCGGGAGTTTCCACTATCCAAAATAGCCAAAAGTCTTGCTGAGGTAGAAATTAAAATCAAAGATGGTCAAATAGATAACTTCTCTTCGGATGGCCCGAGAGTCCGAGATGAGAGGATGCATTGTCCAATTTGTCACCACGAGTTGATTCAGCATCCATTCGGCTTTTGGCTTTCAGCTCGGCTCCACCACTCCAATTTGTCTACCCGACTCTATGACTTAGTTTATTTGACCGATTGCCTTGACTCAACGCTCAACTTAGCTTTCTAGTCAATTTCTCCGACTCTTTGGGGCTCAGCTCCCCCGATTCATTGCTTGGATTCAACGCAGTCAGCTCTTTGATTCCTTCGTTGGTTTACTCAACTCTAGGAGCTCAGCTCCCCTAACACCCTGCCCTACTCATCTCCAATCAATCTTGCTGACTCTACACCCTGCTCAGCTCCAATCGACCTCACCAATTCCATGCTCAACTTAGCTCCAATAAGCCTCACTGATCCACTGATCCGACTCTAGGAACTCAGCCTCCCCTAACTTCTTCATACGAGTCTTCCTAATTTGGCTCTTTTTTGGTTTAATGGGCCAAGCACTTAGGCCCAATAAATCATCATCATGTGGGTTGACGTCATAAGTGCTACATCACATATAAGTATATAATGATGTGATATTTTATTTACTGTGACACGACATCTAATTAATTAGGAGATAATGCAATCCCAACAATATTAAAAAGAGCCCATGTCCATGTGCCAAGGTATGCTAATGCGTACATGTGCAAACACAAACACCATCTTCATCTATTGTTCCTCTTTTACTTTTCTCCGTTGGAGTCTAATTTGAACTTCAGAATGGTTGAGTCAGGACACTGCTCCTTTGCCTCTCTTCTAACTCTCTTCTTTTCTCTTTCTTTTTCCCCTTCTCAGGATCGGCTAGCATCTTTGATAACCCTCTATCCTCCTTGGTGATCAGTGACTTCGTCAATATCAGAGACAACTCACCAGTGGCACACCCGTTGCCGATTTCAAGCGGGGTCAAATTTTGGCACAATCTATTGGAACATTAAACTCCTGAACTGAGACGTTAAGATGAATGATACCGAAAGACTTGGAGTCGTCATCACGACACAAGACAGACGTCAATCAACTTGTAGCAGCCAAAGTGTAAGAGGTGCTGCAGAAGCATAAAAGAAGAGCAAGTGCTTTAAAAGCCGTGATGATAAATATTGCCTATATACATCTGCTCACTAAATCTCTTGAGTAAAGAAAGATCATCATCCTAATTCTACTAATCGTGTCTCGAATCATCCAAACAAATTTCTTTGAAGAAGACAAAAGCAATTTGACAAATACCTTTCCGAGCATTAGCTAGATTTTCTGCAAAGATCAAAGAGAGAGGCATAGAAGTTAGAAGGGCAATTATCTCATCATCATCTCCTTGCAACTCCCTCAATTGAACCGTACATTATTCAACTTTAAACACTGCCCTCTCAAATCCTCAAGATGAGATGATAGGATAAGGATTAGTGAGATGGTGAAAGCAATTAGCTCAAAGATCATGCAATTTGCAGAAGGTGATAGAGCTGGGTGAGGCTGATAGAGTAAATTAAGGATTTCTAGATGAGGACGATGGCCATTATCATCTTCAGATAATGGCTGATTGATCCTGTAATGAAACTAATTAATGCAGAGTTAAATGGCTAGCTTCAGATCGAGGCAATGATCACATCCCGGTGGAGATGGAAAATGACTCATCAAGGCCTGAAATCTATTAGCTAGCTATATATAATGTAAGGATTACTGAAATTAATATATATTGTGGTTATCATTAAATTAGATGGTGGTGTTAAAACATGAACACTTATAATACATAAGTTAGATTGGGCGGCCGCCATTCTTTTTATCAATTAAGGTGCTCATTTCCTTTGATTCCTCTTTCATGAAAGCTGCCAAATACATAATTACAATTATATTGGGGAATAAAAGTTTGTTAGGCCGTCGCCGCCACGCCCCCACTCATTTGAAAGATATACCTGAATCGTTTCCAACTCTCCGATATTTTTCGAATCGATTTAGATTGAGTTGGCAGGCCAAATTCATTGTTGATATCCCTAGTCCCAACTCACTCAGTCGCTCAAGTGCATCACAGAGTCAAGGAAAAGTTTGGTATCCAGCACTCATTTGCTTTGTCTTTCATGAAAACTATACCAGAATCATTTCCATCTCCCTGATATTTTTCGATTCGATTTAGATTAGATTGGCGAGTTGGATTCATTTCTGATATCCCTAATCCTGACTCACTGAGTCACTCAAGTGCATCACGCACGACGGATATATAACGTATTCATGATTATTCCAATTAAGGCACTCGTTTCTTTTGGTGAAAAAGAGAGGAAAAAAAAAAGCACTCTCCGATTCCTCTTTCCCGAAAGCTGCCAGATACACACAGTGGAAAAAAATTGTTTGGCGGTCCATCCCCAAGCACTATTACTCTTTCATGAAAGCTGGCCAGCACTCATTTAGTCGCCCCCTCCCTCCCTCCCTCCCTCGACCAGTGACTGTCTTATCAACACCACTATAGATCCTGGAGAATCCAATCACACTCAAGAGTGATGACATTGCGAGTGGAAAAACAGCGAGTAGCAATATAATTAATTTGATGATGTTTTTAAGTCAGATGGTTTGCGGTTAGATTCAGATTGAACAATAGTAAGTTTGAATAAATGAATTACAGATATATATAAAGCAAGTAAAGTTTTCATCTTGTGAAATTGTCAAATTTAAAGTTTGTCTTACCTACGTGAACTATTTTTTGGGTTCATGCATATATCTTGTATGAATAACTGGAATGCACGTACATGAATTCACAAAGAATGTCAGTTGGATTAGAAATACAATCAACTTCATTGTAAATATATAGAAAAAATCATAAATTTATAAAATGAAAGATATCTCTATTAGTATCACAACTTTTGAATAGCTAGAGCTAAAAAAAAAATCTGAGAGATTAGGCACAAAATAGATAATATCATACCATTATGGATAAATGTGAATTCTTTTGATTCTAATAAGTGCTATCAGAGTCATTACCTAGATCGAGTTATATGGGTGGAATAGTGACCTTGACCAAAGGAGGTAGAGATTTCTATAGGAGTGAATTCTAAGCGAAAAGTTCAAATAAATTAAGAGTGACCTGATATTTCTTAAAAATCCTAGGGAGTAAATCTTAGGTGGTGGGAAAAAAAAGTCTTAGAGGATAAGAGTGACTTCAATTGACCGGATGCTTGAGTGAAGGGTCGGAGTATAGGTCAATAGTGGTTGAATGCTTTGGAGAGATCTGAAGCAGGTTAATAGTCACCGGATATTTGAGGAGAGACCCAAAGTAGGTCAATAGTAATTAGATACTTGAGGAGAGCCCCGAACTATCAAAATAATGATAATCTTTCATTTAAGGGAACGATTGATAAGAATATAATCAAAGTTCTATATTAAAAATACATAAAAAAAGTTTATGAGTTTAAAAAATAAAAGATGCCTCTATTAACATGAAACATTGTGGGTGTAGAGTCTAAGAATAAATTAGGACTTAAGCCAGCTCAAAATGAATAATATCGTATCATTATTATGATGTGTAATTTTTTTTTTCCCTCTCGTATTGTGAATTCATGTTTCTTTTTGGGTCCTAATTGGTGCCCAGAAAAAAATGGCATTATAGGCGCCTTGTTCTTGAGGTGGAATTCTGGTTAAGTCAAGTCAAGTCAATGGATAATGATTTATTTAATTCATAATAATAAGTAGGCAAATGGTTTATTTAATTTATAATAAAAATGGTTTAATTTAATTCATAATAAATAATTAGACAAAGACGAGAGTCAAAATTTTCCAAGTCACAAATATATTAATTAAATATTAGTTCAGATGGCAAATCCGTACGTTATTCCTAACGGATTAGTGAAGAGCAAAGTACTGATGGATATCATTTTTAATTTTGTTTTCAACTATTTATTTTGATCTTTCTCAACTAACTCCGACACACCTTGATCGAACTTAGCTGATTCAGCGAATTATCGAACCGCATCTCAAATATTTAAATTAGGTATCCAAATATTTAAATTATCAAATTAGATACTTATACCTATTTTACTCCTGATTTTCTTAGTGTAGCAGTCGATTCGAGTTATTTTTTTTAAATAGATTATTTTTTTAATATTTATTTGTGTCTAAAAAATCACTATTTTTAGTATATTATACTAAATTAATATTTAAGGACAAATATATAATCAAGAGAACTAGACGATCACATAAGACCTATCTTCATGTTATTTCCAACTCTCTAGATTCATCAGTAGGTTTCGTCCAAAATCAACTGATGGACCTAGAAAACTCGAAATGATATAGAAATGAATTTTATGTGTTTGTTTAGTCCTCCGAATTATATCATACCCTCAAATACTAATTTAGAGAGCTTTTTATAGACCTAAATCGAAAGCAGTATGTTTTTATTTAAATAATTAATCCATATCAATTGCTATAGCATAACAATCAATTAATAAGTCTAATTTGAGTTTAAAAATTATTACGTTCAATATAGTATATCAAATTAATATTTAAGAGTATGAATATAATTAGAAGAACTACACAAACACATAGAACATTATTCTATGTCATTCTAAGCTCTCTAGGATCATCAACTAGTTTGCATGAAATCAACTGATAAACATAGAGAGCTCAGAATGATATGAAAACATGTTCTATATGTTATTTTATTTCTTCTAATTATACTCATGCTCTTAAACAATAATTTGGGACATTATATTGAGAGTAGTAATTTTTTCAACATGAATATGTCCCGAAAAATTTAATTCGTGTTTTAAAAAATATTGCTCTCAATATAGTGTATCAAATTCATATTTAAGGGCATGAACATAATCAGGAGAACTGCACAAACACATAGAATCTAATTTCATATCATTTCAAGCTCTGTAGGTTTATTTATGGAGTTTGTCCAAAATTGGGCAAAATTGATTAATGGATCTAAAGAGCTCGGAATGATATAGAATCAGATCTTATGGACTTAGAGAGCTCGGAATAACATTCTATTAGGTCCTATATATTTATCTAATTCTCTTGATTATATCCTTACTCTTAAACATGAATTTAACCTAATATAGTAATATATTGAGAACAATTATTTTTTAATTTTATGTATTAAAATTTTCAGATATATTCATATTTAAAAAATCAATGCTCTCAGTATTATTTGCCAAATTGATGTTTGAGATCATGAATATAATTAGAAAAATTAGATAAACAATAAGACTTGATTTCAAGTCATTCTAAATTTTCTAGGTCGATCTGTCAATTTCGATTAAAACTCATTTAATTCTCTTGATTATATTTATACTCTCAAATATTAATTTGACATTATTTATTGAGAGTAGTATTTTTTTTAATTTTATGAATCAGATTTTTCAGATATATTTGTGTTTAAAAAATCAATACTCTCAATATTATTTGTCAAATTGATGTTTGAGGTCATGAATATAATCAAAAAAACTAGATAACAATAAATTCTGATTTCATGTCATTCCGAGTTTTCTAAGTCCTTTGTCGATTTCGATCGAAACTGACAAAGGACCTGAGAGATTGGATGACATGAACTATGTTGATATTGGATATCTATGTGAATGAAATGTACTTAGTACATGGAATTCATGATGGGTGAGGGGAGTAGGGATTGTGAGTGGGGTTAGTACATTGGATTTTAGAAATGTTTTTTATTGTATCAAGATGGTAGTTGTGACATGTGGGGAGATTTAGGGGTGGCGGGGTGAAATTACGAATTTGTACTAGATTTGATCTCATCGGCTCCTCCACCGAATTCTAGTCATCTGTCGAGTCGAAACTTACTCGAAAGATGAAAAAATGGAATTGAATTAATTTCTTATTTTTTATGTTTGATCTCTATTTTTTTTTTTTTTCTTGATATATTCATGCTTCAATACATAATATATTAAGAATAATAATTTTTAAATACAAATCAGTCTTTTAAAAAAACGATCTATGTAAAAAAAATAACCCTTAACAATCGATTGGGTAAAAGCGAAGAGGTAAAATGGGTATGAGACATGCGATTTAATAATTTTAAAATTTAGATACGTAATTTAGATATTTAAAAAACTTAGTTACATATGTTGGTAATATGTCGTTGTTGACTTGTGAGTCACAAGCTTCTCTTCTCTGTATTGGGTAAATTAAACAAGCTTCAGTTGCCCTTGTCCAAACTTAATATTTATACTCATCTAATTTTAATTTCAAATTGAGATCCAACCTCATTTAACATAATTGATGAATAAACTCATCTTAACTTGATTAAATGATCTCAGATAAAATAATAATTATTTCACAGAGAAATTTTCGAGAAAACTAAAAATGAAGAGAAGTCCTCTCTAGCTTTAACAAAATAAAATTGATTCAAAATCAAAACATAATATCTTAATATCAACAAAGATTTAAATAGTCTCAAAATCCTAATATACAAAAGATGAAAATAACTCAAAAATAATAATAAAAATTATTCAGAGCCTCCGAAATGACTCTAATTGATATTTTTGAACCTAGCTAAGACTGGATTGTCAAACCAGAGTAAAAAAAAAAAAAAAAAAAAAAAAAAAAAAAAAAAAAAAAAAAAAAAAAAAAAAAAAAAAAAAAAAAATAATTAATTAAAAAATAACAGATATTAATAATTATAAAAAAAAATAAATTAATACGTATTCGTTAACCGAATTAACTCACCGAACCGATTTAACCGAAAAAACTTATTTCTTAAGAAGTTTCAATTGGTAATTCAATTGGTTTAAAAATATTTTGTCAAAATAGCTAGTATATTCAATTTTTAAAATTATTTTTTCATATCTTTTATATTATTTAATTTTGATCTTTCTCAACCAAATCCGACAAAGCTTGAGCGAACTTAATTGATTATATTCGTGGCTCAACTAAAATTCGTCCACCTCGGGTAATCCAAATAATCTTCAGTTGTCCTTGTCCAAACTTAATATTTGTACTCGTCTAGCTAGATGAATTTCAAATAACCTTTTACGTTGTAATAAACTCATCATAAGATGATCAAATTAAGATGTAAATTATGAAAAGAATCCTTGAACTTATCAAAACTAGCTAGAGAGTAGGTAAGGCAATTTCGTCTTTTACATTAATTGTCCATCAAACTCATTTCTATCTTACTTGCAATCTTTGATTATAAATAGAGCCAAACAATTAGTTTTCTCCTTCAACGCTAAATCGAGATGGATTCACAGCATCTTCTAGTTTCCTTTCTTCTGCTTCTCTTCACTTGCAACTCCTTCCAGATGATAGCAAATGGAAGTCAACCATCGGCGAAAGTTAGAGTCCTACAGCCTTTTCTTTATTTCCTATATCTCCATATACATTATACACATATAATTAAAGGAAACAATATCATATTTGCTCCAAGAAGAAATCAGAAAAACATATTTGTTCTTCCTTTTTCAGTTATACATTGTATACCTTGGGGAGAGGCGGCACGAAGATCCAAATCTTGTGACTGCATCACACCGTGATCTGTTGTCTTCTATACTTGGAAGGTAAATACTTAATTCAAAACTTGTGCTCTGTTTTCTGTTTTTTTCCTCTTTATATGCTTAAAAAGTTACAATAAAGATAATAAATCCAATTAATGGGTGACAATTTTTCAGTAAGGAAGAAGCTCTGAGCTCAATTGTTTATAGTTATAGACATGCCTTCTCAGGCTTTGCAGCCATGCTTACAGATTCCCAAGCTCTACAAATTGGAGGTGCTATTTTTATTTTTATATATCATTTTATAGGACGGGACGCCCTATTTTTCAGTGGAGTTCTGATACACTCAGTGAAAAAATTAAATGAAATGTTCAGTGAATGACGTGACATTTTACATGCACACATTTGATTGTCGCCCGGACACCATCGGTGGCTTCCGACCATTGCTCCGAATCAAACTATACTTTGGAGGGCAGGTGAACCCGTCAGGATTGCTGCATGTAAAATGTCACGTCATTTACTGAGTTTTTTCTTGAGATTTTTCACTGAACATATTATTTTCCTTCCAGTATGCATCTTAAACCAGAATCAGTTCAATTAGGATCCTTTTTCATGTAGAATTACCAGAAGTGATTAGTATAAAGGTCAGTGGTAGTGTTGAACTGCATACTACACGAAGTTGGGACTATCTTGGACTAAGCTATGACCAACACCAACCCTCGGGACTGCTTCAAAGAGGCAAGTTTGGCGAAGATATCATTATTGGAGTTGTCGACTCAGGCAAGCATGAATTCGCAATCCTATAAATTCAAAATGGCAATCTCATAGTTTGTTAGCCTAATTAATTAACAATGACATAGATAAGTATTGGCAGGCATTTGGCCAGAATCAAAGAGTTTTAACGACTATGGTTATGGACCAATACCATCTCGTTGGAAAGGCAAGTGTCAAACAGGTCAAAACTTCACCAGGAACAATTGCAATCGAAAGATCATCGGTGCAAGATGGTACACCGGAGGCATTCACCATTCGGATCTCAACACGGACTACAAATCTCCCCGAGGCATTGAAAGCCATGGCACACACACAGCTTCCACCGCAGCAGGTTCATTGGTGTCCAACACAAGTTTTCATGGCCTTGGTGTGGGCACAGCAAGAGGCGGCGCTCCTCGTGCTCGGCTAGCCATATACAAGGCGTTATGGGGTCTCCGTGGTAGAGGTTCAGATGCTTCCGTGCTCAAAGCTATCGATGATGCCGTGCATGATGGTGTCGACATCTTGTCACTTTCTCTTGGTGGTAGATTTTCACAAAATTTTGTCACAATACATGCTGTAGCAAAGGGGATAACAGTGATCTTCGCAGCGGGCAATGATGGTCCGCTTCCTCAAACCATTAGCAATGAACTTCCATGGGTGACTACAGTCGGAGCCAGCACAATCGACCGCTCTTTTCCTACGATTATCACACTCGGAAACAATCAAAAGTTGGTGGTAAGAGCTAGCTAGTGAGCACATAAATTTTTTTACTACTAATCAACACAATCAGTTTCTTACTAATTAATTAATTTGATTCTAATACTATTGCAGGGCCAGTCATTATATTATACATCCAATGACGGATCTAATTTTACAGAATTAATTCTAATTGAAAGGTACTCTAGTACGATCATTTTGTTTCCTATTATTTTAATGTAAATGTTGGGGACAGGCATATTAAAATTGTAATCGCATGTATGCATTCTATCTGCTGCTGCAGTTGTTCAACAGTTGAGCTGAATACCACAGATATAGCAGGAAAGATTGTAGTGTGCGCTGATTCTTTATATGCTCCTGGAAACATTCCTTCTGGTGCTGCTGTTGCCGTGGGCACCTTCTCCCAAGTGGTGAATAGCTTGATACAAGCTCAGGCAGAAGGTGTTATCTTTGCTCGATCCCCAATCAGCCTACTCCAAGATTCTGGGGAATTTATTTATGTCCTTGTAGACCATGACGTAATGCTACAAATAGATGGATATATAAGATTAAGGTGTACATGTTTTCGATACTGAATCAGTTTCCTTAATCAAACACTTGAAGTCAATTCTTCTATTCAAATTAAGCTAATATCGATTAAGATCCACAGTGACACATCATCTCCAACAGCCATGATAAGCCCAGCTTACAATATTGTGGGGAGTAGAGTGATGTCTCCCAGGGTGGCAGCTTTCTCCTCGAGAGGACCAAGTTTATACTATCCGGATCTTATAAAGGTACTACTTTTGTTGATCTATTATATTGGTGAACAATTCCTTTTTGTGTCCGTTACTAGGACATAATTAAATTCCAAAGCTTTTACTTTTTAATTTAAAAAGATCAAAATTAGTTCTATTTTAGCTTCCTGAAACTACTTAAGAGAGAGGATAAATTAATGCAATTAACTATTCATAAATCTGCCATTTGACAGCCGGATATCACAGCTCCCGGAGTAAGTATCTTAGCTGCAAAGGCTAATGGATATTTTTTTGATTCTGGAACTTCGATGGCATGCCCTCATGTTTCCGGAGTAGCAGCTCTTCTGAAAGCAGCACATCCAGAATGGTCTCCCTCTGCTATTAAATCCGCACTCGTAACTACCGGTAAGTCGATTTGTCATCGAACTTATTATAGTTCTTCCATCAAACTCTTAATTTGAGCAAATTGTGCTGATCATATATATGCTTGCCATTTTATGAAGCTTACACGACCAATGCATATGGATTCCCCATCGAAGCGGATGGAGTTCCTCGAAAGCTCGCTGATCCTTTCGACTTCGGAGGTGGTCATATCAATCCTAACAAAGCTGTGGATCCTGGACTAATTTACGACGTTGAACCAAATGATTACTTCAAGTTCTTTAACTGCACTAATGATGCATCACACTGTGACTTGGTGGATGCTCGTTTGTATCACTTGAATCTGCCATCCATATCCATTTCTGATCTCAAATCGTCTGTCACTATAAAGAGAACTGTCACGAACGTAGGCGACACAGATTCTGAATACAGAGCAATAGTAGAATCACCTCCGGGTGTTAAGATTACTGTGGAGCCTTCGGTCCTAGAGTTCAATGCTTTCAACAAGGTACACACTTTTGCTCTAACATTCACCTCACTGCATGCGGTGCAAGGGGACTTCAACTTCGGAAGCTTGACGTGGAGTGATGGGGGAAAGCACTGGGTGCGAATTCCTATAGCTGTTCGAGTTACCATACAAGATTACTTCTCGGACACCTCCTAAGTAGTGAATTGTGCATGTGTAATAGTTAATAAATAAATTAAAGACAAATATAAAGTTGTCTGATCTTAATTTGAAGACTATCTTATTCTTATGTGAACTATATTTTGGATTGATATATCTTGTATGAATAAAATATACCTCCAAGGTTGGTTTAGTTTACTTAAAAGAGTTGTTGCTTTCAAACTTATGATGACTAACTATTAAAGATTGAGTCGTTTTCAAAATCATCTGTAAACCTCCTATCTCCTCGACATATTGTTTTTAAAATTGGATTTGGATATAGGGGTCTCTGATTTTGTTATTCTATATATGGATTCGAATACAGCTCGAAAAAATGAATATGTTTAAATTTGGCTCGAATTCTATAATTTTGAATACGAATTAAATATTTTTCAAATGACTCGAAAAACACACGAAGATACTCGATTCATTTGCACCCCTGTCAAAGCAATCTGGCACTACAAAAGTTTTTGTCTATAAAATAAGAACATCCAAATATTCTATTTTAGAGTTTTAGAAAATCTCTGATTTAGATTTTGGACTAAAATTACTTATTCTGGAGCAAAATATCTTTGCAAAAAAAAAATCTTTATCTGTAGTTTCGGGAAAACTAGAACTCAATTGTCTTTTTTATAATTTCTGACTATTTACCTAAAAATGGTTCTTTCTATGATTCTCCTCACCAGACAACACTAACGACGAATTTATTTCAATTTTTAAGCTGCTGCGGTATCACGAAAGTGTTAAATATGTAAAATTCAATTGTTAATGTGCTAAAAAGCCGAAACTTAGTGCTTGGTTTTGAATATCCAGATTTAGAGGGCCTTTTTGAAATTTAGCCTTAAATTAAAGCGCTATTTTAAATTCTTCTCACGAACTTCTCCTTCTTCCTCTCGAAACCGCCCGACGCCACGATTTTTCCTCCGCCGGCAGCTTTCCTGATCTTGTTTCCCCTCTGCTCACGCCGGCGCCGGTGGACCCCTTCCTCTTCTTCGCCAGGCGCTATTCCTCCTCCCTCATCCCCAGCGAGCGAGCCGACAATGTCGACAGCGCAGCCCCCTCGTCTATCGTGCGAGCAAGCCGAAGCCAGGCCCTTCTCGTAGCGAACCGCAGCCCCCTCTTCGCAAAGCCTCTGCGCCGATTTCCCCTCTTCGGAAAGCCTCTGCTCTGGTCGAATTTCGGACTGTCAGTTTGGGCGCGGGCGCAGTTAAGGTGAGGAAGGTTTGATTGTTAGCAATTCCTTTGAAAAGAGATTTGGTGGTCTATTAGATTTAAACTTCCTGTTCGGATCTCTATCTTTCGATACCACTCTGAAGTAGTGTCCTTGGTGGATGAATCTATTGGGTTTTCGATTGTGATTTGCTTGGGATTAAGTGTGGTGTATCTTGTCCTCGTTTGTGTGTGTTGTGAGTTTCCAACTAGGGTGGAACTCTGAGTTTTCTGATAAGTTTCAATTTCCGAATCTTACTGTTTACAAATTGGTTATTTATTCTTGATTTTCTGCCGTGAGGTGTTTGGTTTGGATGGGTTGTTCTATGGTGGAGATTGATGCAGAGAGCTCCCCAAAACTAGCATCTGTTTTGGTGGAAGATGGCACGCCATTTCATTCTGTTTTGCATTCGAATGTTTTGGATTGGAAATGGAAAAATTTGAGAAAATTCCCCAACATTAAACTAGGCTTTGTATGCACTCCCCAATCGAAAATTTCTTTGTATGTACTCCCTGATGGGATTGACAAGACCGTTTTGTATGTTATTTTTTTATCAATATAAAAAAGTAAAAATTCAGTATAAATCGTAAAAATTTGAGTATAAATTGTTTGAAATTGAGTACTAATTTAAGAAATTTGAGTATTATTTGAAAAAATTTGAGTATACATTGTTTCAGTATATAGTAAAAATTTTAGTATACATTATCAAAATTTAAGTATGAATTGATTTAGATTGAGTATTATTTGAAAAAATTTGAGTATAAAATTTAGAAATTTGAGTATGTGAGATTGCATCCACCACATCAAGTTTTTTACATAAGGGGTCACCGAAATTTTATACTCAAATTTCTTAAATTAGTACTCAATCTCAAACAATTTATACTCAAATCTTTATAATGTATACTGAGTTTTCACTCTTTTATACTCATCACATTAAGATTATCACATGAGGGATCACCAAAACTTTGTACTCAAATTTCTTAAATTAGTACTCAATCTCAAATAATTTATACTCAAATTTTTACAATGTATACTGAGTTTTCACTCTTTTATACTCAATCCATCAGGGAGTGAATGCAAAGAATTTATCAAGTGGGGAGTGCATGCAAAGGCCAATTTGGGATTCAGGAGTTTTCTCCAATTAACCTTTGGAGTTTCTACAAAGGCTTAGTTAAAGTAGCAATTGTTATTGTTTGGTTTTGGAAACTTAGCTCTATTTTCTGATTGGGTGTGTGTTGTCATGTATTATTTTAGTGTTTTTGGTTTTGGACTTTGGATATTGTATTCTTAAGGGAAATCTGATTTTGGAAAAATTGTACTAGATTGGCTTAGGTATGGTTGAACATACCTTGTGATCTTGCTGTTGTGAGCTATACCACTATCCTTGGATTTTCAAGTGTGTCGTGTGTACTTGGAATTTTGGAGCTAATAGGTATAAGGATTAGTTTTGTATTGAGATAATTCTTTGGGTTCAGTTTGGGATTAAACCTAATAACCTAATCCTCAAATTAGGTTGAGAAGAAAACCCGTATTTATTTTAAGATTTTTTATTTAAATAGATGTTATACTTAGAATTTATCTTAATCATGTTTAATATCTTATTTATCTAATTTAGTAATGGTATAAATAACTAAACTTAGTCCTTGATACAGGACTTTAACTTTTGACTCGCACGGTTGATCGTGAGAAGTTCTCTTTGTATACGAACTTCTTTATTTGAGACGGGTACTTCTTGTTTGATTCCTTAGCTCCATTTATCTTTAAATATATGGTTATCCTATTATCTGAGTAGGTTTATTTACCTTAGCTCTATTTTGCTTGTTTTCTTACTTGGTACTTTTCTTTGCTTGATTTTTTTAGTTAAAAAATCTAAATTTTCAGTAATAGTCTCGACTCTTATTTTCTGATCCGAAAAGTACTGATAGTACGTGTGTACTTTAGAAATATCATGTGACCTATCTAGGATTTGGTTGATATTAGATATACCCTACCCAATAAATTAGTTGCACGTTTGTTTGCTGTGGTTTTGATTTGGGTGCATGTGTTTCTTATTGATTACATGATGGTTGACCTGGTTATATTCATGCATTTTGGTATCATGCACTATGTTGCATTTGTTGCATGTTGATGGTTATCGACTTTCTTGTGGTTAAGTCTGCTGTCAGTCATATAGTGGTCTGCCCACTTAGCCACTCGGGACAGTGGTAGTTGTCAGAATGCGAGCGGTCGTCCTATTGTACTACTCTCAACCACTTCACGGGTAGTGGTAGTTGTTGGAGTGGTAGCCTGTGGTGACACCTCCTTTGTTATTTATGAGGGATAAGTAGAGCGGTTGTGCTCCTCCGTCCGTACTATAGTGGTTGTGCTTCCCTTCTTGGAGTCAGAGGTTGTTCTTCATTGTTCTTGGGTATTAGAGCAGTTGTGCTCCCCCTGAGGTCTTTGATATAGAGCAGTTGTACTCCCTCTTTTCTTAGGGTTTAGGATTGAGGTTGTTTTTCCAGCATCCTATTCACTGATCAGCCACTCGTAGGAAATGGATGTGAGAGTGCATACAGTTGTCACAACCTTTGCATAGTCGGCCACGCAGATATGTGTGATGGTTGTAGATTGGTGTGTAGGGGTGACACATATCATTGTATCATTTGCATACGATGCATCTTGTATTTGTTTGAGCTATAATTGTTGCATATGATTAACATGCATATATGGTTGTTGATTTGCATTTATTATTTGATCTGTATCTGTTTAGTAGTACGAGCAGATTATTGATGTATCATGGGAGTTTCTGATTATGGCAGCTATGTTTAAGCATTTGATTATGTTCTATATTTCAAAGAATGTATACCTTATTTCTTCCTGGTTGATTTATCTTATTTATACCATATATTTATCTATCTTTATGCCCGCAGAGTTCGAGCCCGGACTCATCACCCCTTATCTCTATTTTTGTTTCATATAGTTGATAGCATCGTGTCTTCCATTTCGAATTGTTTTACACCTTCTTAGTGATATCGTTATTTGCATTTTTTTTATTGGACTGGTTTTTATCTTCGTTGGACTTCGATGGGTTGCATTCATTTGATCGAGTTTATTATTTATTATTTATTGGGTGGATGTCATTAACTACGTGAATGTGACAGTTTTATTTTATTTATGTTATTGCCAGTCAAGTGAGGCTATGTTATTATATATTGTTGAGAGTTTTATTTTATTTATGTTATTGTCAATCAAGTGAGGCTATGTTATTATATATTGTTGAGATGAATATAGATAAATTTTAGATTATCTGTCGTATAAGAGAGATGTTATCTGATTTTCGAATAAGTATGAGACTCGGGAGACGTGACAAGAAGACTAAGATTAAATTATGCATATATTTATTAATTTGATTCCTAAGAAGCCAGAGATAATCAACAGTTAATGATTTTTTTAAAAAAAATCGAAAGAAGTCATTTTAGTTAATATCTACTAAGCGCGTGCTAAATTTTGGAAAAGTTAGAATTCATTTGTTTCATTATAAAATAAAATTATCAAAAAATATTATTAATTTTAGACAATTTCTTTGTACGGTCTGTATAATTTTATATAACATCTAAAATATAATTTAGTAGTATTTAAAATTAGTGCTTCAAAATTCATGTATGTAAAGCCACTTTATAATTCATTCACACTCTTACTCTTTCATATTAATTCTATCCATATTTAATTTTTATAACTTTATATATTCTCAATCTAGTTAATTATCTTGGTTACTTTTTTCTGTAGTTTTAGATGCTTTTGCAAAAGTTATAGTTTGCTTTGTTGCCTTAAATGTTTGTAAAGATGGACAATTATTGTCATAACTCTTTGTTATGTAAATGCCATGTATGGTTGTGTTACGAGTGTGTCTAGAATCACAGAGTATACAACTGTTTTGATGGATACAAGAGACACACCGACGAAATCGTCCCACGATTAGAGTGGTTATTCCCAGCCTTTTTGGGGCTGCTATGTCATTCCATGCACCACACTCGTTCATTTTTTATCCACAAAAATATTAATGAAACAACAAGATTCAACAACTTCACGAAGCAAACAAGTTTCTACTGTCAATGACAGTGACAAAAGACGGTTCAACTTAGCTTTCAGCCTACCAATTCAACCGCATTACATAAATCATACAATACCAAATCAGAAGCCATATGTTTCATCCACAAAGACGCAAAGCTTTGCAAGGAGTGATTGCATTATCTGGCTGTTGGTTCAACACTGCCCATCATTCCTTCCCTGTTCTTAAACGCCAACATTTCAATTGAATCTCCCTCATGCCTCTTATCGACGGCTTCACCGAAAGTCTCCTTGGGATTTTTATTCATAGCCTGTAATTCCAAGCTCTCATTCAGCTGCACCACCACTTCAGACATGGTTGGCCTTTGATGAGAGACTGGAGCAGTGCACTGGATTGCAAGATCTACGACCTTCCAAGCCACTTTAATCTCATATTGCCTCTGAAGCCTCAGATCAACAAGTTGAACTACATTCCCTTCGGCACGCTTTTGACGTACCCATTGAGCTAAATGACTTCTTTCAGGATACTTTAGAAAAACAGTAAGTCCAGTGATCAACTCTAGTAGAACAACTCCGAAGCTGTATACATCACTCTTCTCAGTGAGTTGATATGTGTAGTGGTACCTAAAACAATGGAATTATCAGTCCTAAGTAGAAAACACCATATATATATAACAAACCAACCAATTTTCTCATATATAACTAAGTGCAACAGATTTTTTAGTAGGTATTACAGTTGTGAATACAAGTGTCTTGGTTTTGTGCTCTTACAAGTGATTAAAGAGCTTGTAGAAATGAATTCTTTGCAGCATGTTTTACTTCACTACTTTACAGAAGATTCACACTTACTCAGGATCTATATATCCATGAGTGCCGACGATCAAGTCTGTCGATATGTGTGTATCGGCATCACGTAAGAAAGCTTTGGCCAAGCCAAAATCTGCTATTTTTGCTTCAAAATTGTGAGTTAACAATATGTTACTGGTTTTCACATCTCTGTGGACAATAGGGGGCGAACAGTACTTGTGCAAATATTCCAACCCTGTTCACTTAAAATTGTTATCACATGGAGTTGAAAAATTAAAGAGACGATGACAAATTATAATTAGATAATAAAGAGACATCCTGAAAATGGAACCTTGTGCAGCTTCAAGTGCAATCTGGAGACGCTCCCTCCAACTTAGTGTTTTGGCGGTTGTAATATTCTCTTAAGCAAATTAGACCAATGCATCAATTTATAAAATGTCAAGTGAAGAGATTATGCCGTGTTAGTTGATTTGTACCTGAGAGATGATCTTTTAGACTTCCTTGAGCAATGTACTCATAAACAAGGCCAAGGTGATTACCATCTTTGCAATAGCCAATCAGTGCCACTAAGTTTCTGTGGTGAACCTTTGACAACACATGAGCCTGCAACATGATCAAAAATTATACTAATACCGAGAAAACAGATCATAAGTTCAATGTTCCATAGATAACATAGATCTAAATGGCAAGAGGACCTCAGCCAGGAACTCCTTGATCTCACGGGTGTTGGAATCAGACTCGTTGGACCGACTCAACCCTGTAGATAGTGAAAGCTCATGCAGCTTTACTGCAACCTCAATGCCATCTCTCAAGCAACCATAGTAAACGGTCCCAAACCCTCCCTTACCAATCACTCTTTTGAAGTTGTTTGTGATAGTCTTTAAATCTTCGTATGTGAACTGACAATCTCTTTGGACAATGTTTTGTTGTCTGAAATTATGATCTTCTGAGCCAACGTCATTGCATCTTCCTATTTCTGTCTTTGGACTCTCAATAGGTGCTTCAAGATCAAACATACAAGTGCATGAATGATAAATTTGCCATGACATATATAAAACATAGAGGGCCAAGAACTTACATTGTTGTTGCTGTCTTTGATTTTTTCTTCTTGCAAACAAGATCACCAATAACAAAACTACTAATAGTATGACTGCTGCAATCACACAAGTAATAATGATAATGGTAGGACTTTTCTTCTTTCCCTCATGAGTACAAGTATCACAACGACCTGTGTCGTTGCCCGTTCTGACAACAACAAAATTATTTGTAAGAATAGTAAGATTTCCTTTTGGATAATTTCTAATGAAACTAAGCAAGAGTATATACATCAGCACTAGTAAACCTTTCTCCTTCAAATCATATAAGCCTTGTGGAATTGAACCATCAAGGTTGTTGTTTGACAAGTTTCTGCACAAATGTTAGAGCAAATAACCTAAGTGTAGTTCAGAAGTAAATATGGTTAATATGCTTGGAGACTCAAAAGAAATTGTACACTTACAACACTTGAAGCGAGGACAAATTTGCAAGAAATGATGGTATAGAGCCATTGAAGTGATTGTAAGATAAGTCCCTATATCATAACCAAGTATGAGAAAAATAATGACCATCTAATGGGTCTCGCGATCCACAGAAGTTGCCAAATTATATTTTAAATTAAATACTAAACACAAAATATATGATGGCCTATTTATATGGTGTAATAGTTGTCTGAATAGAAACAACATAAATGTAATATTTTATCCTTTTATTAGTATTCTTCAAGGAAAAAGTATAAGAGAAACAAAGTTCTTCTGCTCTATATTTGGAAATTGCACAATTATCTTCGGAGTTGGACTAAGAATACTCACAAGTATCTTATTTCTGTGAGATCTGCAAGGGCACTTGGTATAGTTCCATTCAATTCTCTATGCGACAAATTTCTGCATGCAGTTTCTTAATTAAATAATTTTCATACTCCTTCTCAGTTCATAACTAAGAACTTACAGGAATGTAACTCTGGGTGGTTTGGAATCTGAAAAGGCACACGAGACTCCATCCCATGTATACTCCTCTGGAACACATGGATCACCTTGCCAAATTGTCATGCGGTACATTTTCTTCAAACTCATCATAGCAGCAACTGCAATTGATATATAATCACAAAAGTAGTCAAAACTATTAACAGTTAGCTAGATTTGATAAATTAAAATAGCGAGCATACAATCTTGATGATCCGTGGGTGTTCCTGTGAGCTCCACAGCTATATAGATCTCCGCTGCATTGAGCAAAGGAGGACGGGTGGAAGCTGCTACCTTTGTGAGGTTGAAATAAGTAATATCCCCTTGAATCGCTACGTCATATACGATGCTTACATGACTTGATGTCAGGTATTCTGGGACAATAATTTCTCCATTTGGATCTTCAGGCATGATCACTTGAAATATTCTGCTCTCGTTGCTAGGTAGATATTCTAATTCAGCAAAGTGCAAATAGAAGTAGTATCTGGGATTTGTGATTCCAGTGCTTGGATCATCCATGGGATATGTAAAAGTAGTGTTATCTTTGGCTGCACCAGCAGTCTGCATGACGATTGATGGCACCTCATAAGGATCATTAGGAGGAGTTCAAACTGTATCACTGGTGTTAATGCTATTTCCTGTGCTATAGAAATACCAAATCCTGTCGTACGTGTCATCTGGATACCTAATCCTGCATAATGCATGGGGAATTAACGAGTAAGATTAGCTCCGAAATAGAATTAACAAGGACTTGACAAGCACTTGCCATTGGTTGAACTCAACGTTGTATCTCTCAGACAGAACCAAGGAAACAGTTGAATTCACATCCTGAAAAACCATGGTGTCGTCGATGAGCCTCAGCTCAAGGGAATTTATAAAAGGGGTTCCACTCTGCGTGTTCACTAAACAAACTGAGAAATAGTTGTCATTTGCAAGAGTGATGATTTCGGCGAGGTAAATCTGATCGGGCTTAAGGATTTGGACTGATTGCCACTTGTTGACGCCGAGAAAGAGATCGAACTGTGAGATTTGGGGGAGGCGTTGGCCAATGAAAAAGGTTGCTCGGATGAGGTACTTGCGTCGTGGGGTGATGTTGGGGATGTAGTAGCAGTTGCGCGTTCCGGAGGGAAAGCTTCGGAATGTCTTCTGTTGCACTTGCCCGAACCAGTTGGAGTTGGCGGCGGTGAGGTTGTTCTCTCCGGTGTCGATGTAATTGGCATCAGACTCATAGAATATGGTGGTGAGGCTGTCGGTGTAGTTGCCGTAGGGATTGCCGCAATCGATGCTCACGAATCCTGCGTCGCGTGTTCATCAAACATTATCGATTTTTTCAGATTGTTTAAGGAAAAAGGAAAAGAAGAAGAAGAAGAAGAAGACCACTGCATTGATCAAGAGGAGAATTTGCAGTTCAATTAAATATTGACTGTTTAAATCATTTGAATCTTTCTCTTGTTTTCTTAAGATCAAGAGAAGAAGACCACTTGTTGACGCCTTTAATTTCTCTAAGTTCAAAATGTAAATTTTTATAAGACATTTCTCTACCTTAAAAAATTATACACTAAAGAGAAAGAGATACTAGACTTTCAATAATGACTCATTGATGAATCACAGGCTCTGAAGTATATATGAACGAAGATTTTGCACCACGTTTCGTGTTTCATTAAGAATTGATACGTTGAATACTTAATATTTGATTTCCGTGTTATATAACTTTGTTAGTATCACAGTGCTTATATAATAGATCAACAACTACAAGTTGTTAAAAAGGGTATCTTGTTGAGCTAAATTAAGGCACTTGCAATCTAATATGAAGTTTATGTATGAAAAAAGTATAGTTGCTACTTATACTAATTAATAAGGTTTTGAGAACCGGACTGGATATCGAACTAGTTGGAGCAAGGGTTCAAAGGTTCAGAAGTTCAATCGGTTTAACCAAGAGTTCAATCGGGATATAACAGGTATATAATAAAGTATGTATTTATACAAATATATAAAACTAACCACTTATCCAACTACTTTATTTAAGATTAGATCAACTAGGTTGAGCATGTGATATATTTTTGTTATCAACTTAGTACGATATTCTTAAAAAAAGATTAGTTTCAAAGAAAAATTCAAGTTTAAAATCATTGGGTTCAAGAAATCTGGATACGAATTGAAGAATCTTATTAGAAGTTAAAACTATATCATGATAATATTTATTCACCCATAAACACTTAAACAGGAGACACTAATAAAGCACATGTAAAATTACTCTTCCAAATATATTATATACTGCTGCCTTCATATGCTAGCACGATGACACAACGAGGCTGACGAAGGGGCGAGGTTAGCGGCGATGAAGCGAGGCTAGCGAAGGCAGGGCGACACGACGAGGCTGGTGGAGGCGGGGTGACGCGGCGAGAGGCTAGCGGCGATGGCTCTCTCACAAGCAAATAGCAAGTTTGTTCGTTTAGGACTTTGGGTGAAAGCAAACTAGGTTTTTGATATTTTATTTTTTAATTTTTATTTTTCAGCAAGAAAGTAAAACTGCAAAAGAGAAAAAAAATCAAAAATGAAAAATAAAATAAACCAAACCAATTTGCCCGATTTTTCCGGTTTGTTCGGTTCACCAGTTCCCCGCCGGTTCAGAACAGTTCGCACCGGTTCTTGAGTAGTCGATTTTCAAAGTCAATTCAGATCGGAAATCTGGCCGGTTTCCAGTTTAACCGGTCCAACCAGCCGATCAGATCCGATTTTTAGAACGCTGCTAATTAATGAAAATATATGCTCCAACTAAAGGAAAGCATGCTCCTAACTAAAAAATATTAGAGTAACTTGAACATTAAGTGCTTTAAAATCCGTGTATGATATATATACCTCTGCTCACTAACTCTCTTGCGTAAAGAAATTAAAATCGTCATCCTAATTCTACTAATCGTGTCTCTGAGACTTAAATCATCCAAACAAATTTCTTTGTGAATGTGAAAGAAGACAAAAGCAATTTGACAAATTTTACCTGTCTGAGCATTAACTAGCAGATTTGCTGTAAAGAAGACAAGAAATCCACACAAGGCCAAGTATCTCATCATCTCCTTGCAATTCCCTCAATTGTACATTATTCAACCTGATGTTCGATCGACTCATTTATATATATATATGTCTTCTTACCATTTCACTACAACGACGTCATCTATCATGCTTTGGAATGAGGCTTGCGTGTTCAAACTTTTTTTTCTTGTTAATTAGTACAACTAGCTCTGGAGGTAGAAATTAAAGCTTATTAAGCTGATAAATGTTTTAAAAATTACTCAAAAGTCAACCACCTTCATTCATCCAAATGAAAACTGCTTCCATGAACATTAGTAAAGTAGTTGCTACAGTTCGATGTGCACGTATGTGCCCAAAAAATGGAACAATATTTATGTACCTGACCTCAACTCCTTAGCTCATCATTCTTTCAAGTTGCAGGTTAAAAAACTACCTTTGGAATTTTTCCTTGAATTAAGTTGACCAAGTGAGCAAATGAATATATTTGGTTGTTCTTTTCCAAAGACATATACATCGGCTTTTTTCCTTTGTATTCTTTTCATCCATGAAGTGACCTTAACTTTATTCACAGAGTGAGAGCTATTGTTTCTGATAATGTGGCTGCACATCACTGAACGCGTCATGAACAGGAAGGTTGATTTAACTGTCTTCCTACTTGCAGTAACGCATTGACCATGCTTCATGAACATCCTCCATCTGAATTGTACCATTAAGCTAAGCTCAACTCTCCAATCATGCTTCTTTGGAGCTAATTTGTTTTCAGAATAACTTCTACATGACAGCTCCTTCCATGTTTGCCTCAGACCAATGGACCTGACCACCTTTCATTTCCATTCTAATAAATTGTTTTTGTTTGTTATCATACTGGTACATGTGTTTCTTGTAACACTACAAAAAAAATTCCTAAATAACGACAGAATTTTTAGTTGTCTGTCGGTATTAGCGATGGATAAATTAAATCCGTCGCTAATTTTAGAATACAGGTCAAATACCCTAAAATGACGACAGAAAAGGTCAATGTCGTCGCAAATAGCGACGGATAATTAAAAATTCCGTCGTTATTAGCGACGGACAAGTCATTTCCGTCGCTATTTTAGATTTATTTCGCACTCCCCTCCCTCCCCCGTTGTTGCACGTTCAGAGCGTTTCCCCAGGCTTCTCCGTCGTCCCCGGTGTCTCCTCCTCCGGACACAGGTACACAAATAGGGTAGTTCCTCCCCTCCTGCGGTCGTGCGCGGCTTGTTGTGGGCGATGGGCGCAGTTGTCGCCGCCGCCGCTGTCGGAGGTAATAAATTAATTATGTTAATTAATTAATTTTCTTAATTAATTATTTAGGATAATTTTGTATCCTAATTAATTATCATTAATATAGATGGATAATTTTGTTTGATTAATTTGTGTTTGATTAATTCGATAATAATTTAGGATCCTAATTTGATTAAGTTATGTTTGATTAATTTGTGTTTGATTAATTTGGTAGTATCCTAATTAATTTTTCAAAGTTAGGATATTAATTTGTGTTTAATTAATCGGAAACAAAGTTAGATAATTTAGATTGTTATTTATGGTTGACAAATCAAATTGTAAGTTAGTTTAGCTATTTTGTTATTTGTTAAAGTAGTTACGCTGAATCTTTTTGATATAGATATTTACATGAGTATCAATATTGAATATTTTATTGTTATTATGATATAATATATACGAATAAGACATGGATGTATAATATGTTAGATAATGAATTTATCCGCGAAAAATTTTGTTGCAAGAGTTGAATACCAAGGCATGGATGCAATCAATGGTTTACGAAGTATACGAACAAGACATGGATGCAATTCAATCAATGGTTTACGATACAATGAATGCATTTGATCAATCAAATCTAGATCAAATACTTACTTTTGAAGTTCAGAAAATATATGACATGCTGAAAGTTAGTGAAAGAGAAATATGGAAAGGTATTCCTTCTGGTCATTATCAATTGTCTGCTACTGCAAGATTATTGAATATGAAGGCGGAACATCATTTCTCATAACCATGTTATGATGACATATGTCAATTTATGTCAGAGTTGCTTCTAACAGATAATTGCATTACCGATAGTTTCTACAATACTAAAAATTTAATTGGAGACTTAGGTTTGTCAGTCGAGAAAATACATTGTTGTATCAATAATTGCATGATCTATTGGAACGAAGATAGTGAGTTGATGGAATGTAAAATGTGTAATCATCCTCGTTACAAGCATAGTAGTTGCATAATTGGAAAGAAGAAGAAAAATATTCACTACAAAGTTATGTATTACTTCTCTTTGACTGCTAGATTCCAACGCTTATATGCCTCAGTAGCAACAGCAAGTCATTTGATCTGACATCAAAACCATAGACATGAAGAAGACATAATGTGTCATCCTTGTGATTCCCCTGCATGGAAACTGATCCTGTCGCGAAGCGAGGCGGAAGTCCTAAGGGCCAGATGGTCTCCTGAGTGCCACGAGCCGCCGATGCTGGCTCCGATACTAGCTTCGATTTGCAAGGCAAAGCCCGTTAGAACCCGCCGGGAAAAGTCTCCGGCAAGGCACGCCGACGGTCAAGTCAGTCCCCGATGGTGGAAGAGCAGTGAAAGAAATAGAACAGTAGCGAAAATACTATTCCGTGTACCTGGGGGATGTGGAGTGGAGAGACTTATATAGCCGAGGGGGCTGACAGCTTCTGCCCCATCTGCCACCTTTTTGTCGTATACGAGGACATGATAAGGCAGAGCCAGGGTGACAGGGTATTGTGTCGCATACCTAAATAAGGAAAGGGGCGCTGTCAACATAAGGGTGAGCGCCGTCAGGCGCCGCTCGGCCTGACACGGACGTATGTGGTCGTAGTGCAGGGGGTTAGGGTATGGTAGGGAGATCGTGGTGTCAGCGAGATACTCGCGATTTGGACCAAAATGGTATCAAACCTACGCCGACCTCGTACTTCTTCTGCTAGTCCTATGTCAGGGAGTGATTGTTCGGATAAGTCACGACAAGAACCTTAGACGACTTGGCTTCCCGAGTTAAGGAAGGCTTCCCAAGTGAAGGTATGCTTCCTGAGTCGCGGTGAGCATGGTTCGGGATGTACGTCCGAACTCAGCCGACTCGGGGATAGTCTGGTCAACGACCGAGTGCTCTTCTAGCTCGGGGTGCTCCTAACTCGGGGATCTCATGATATGGTGGTACTCTGAGTGACGACTCCTCTGGCTTGGGAGGACCCCAGGAGCGTGGGGCACCACATGTTCGGTTGGGCCCCAAGTCGAGAAGTGCGCGGGGGCATGCCCGCTTACGACTTGTACGAAGGTGAGAATTCGGACCATCGGTCGGATTGTACCTAGGGAGCGTGGGCCGCCATGCGTACGACTAGGCACCGAGCTGAGAGGTGCGTGGGAGCAGATCCGCTTATAACTTCAGGATACCTTGAGTTGAGACTCCCCCGACTCGGGAGTGTTAAAGCTTAGGGATGTTGCGAGTCGGAACTTCTCCGACTCGGGACTCTCCTGATTCGGAACTCCTCTACCCAGAACTTTCTGGACTCGAGGGCCTTCGGGGCTTCTGGCCTTCGGAGCTTCTGGCCCTCTTTGCCTGGGCTAGGTCTAATGTTTCCTCGTGTCCGGGGAAATGGGTCGCTCCGCCCGTATGGGCCCTATGTTTGATGGGCTCCTGAGATCCACGAACCTATCTCCTCCTGACGGGTCGCCAGGCTACCAGGTCAGGCTACACACAAGCTGACCCGGGATTATAAGCATCCCCCTCGAGTCTAGTCGAAGGAGGCACACAATCCGACTGACTGGACCATTATTTCTGCACAAGCCTGGCAGACCCGAGTGATGCACGCTTGCGTCCGGTCCCCATGGTCGACCCCAAGTCAACGACTCACCCGACCGATAAACCTTCCCATCAAACGTCTCTTCGATCTTCCCACGCCGAATCATCCCATATCTTTCCCTCAATTGCCGCTTTAATTGCCGGGGTCATGTATCAACTAGCCATTCGTCTCCCAAGCAACGATGAGTACGCCGACCATCCTTGCAAATGTCCGATCCGCACGTGCGCTCTGTCGATTCGGGAGCTGCCTTGTGCCTGATCGGACGGTCGAGGCTCAATCTTGCCTTTTCCCCAGCTCTCCATCGGACGGTCGGTGACGTTCTCTGGACCCTATAAATAGGCCTTTTACCCCACAGTTTTTACCATCGTGTTTTAACTTCGACCCCGTCCTGCTGCTGCTTCGAGCTCTGCTAGGGTTCCGGCGAGTTCGTCCTTTCGACCTTCTTCTCCGATGATTTTCTCTTTCCCCGGTTAGTTCCTTCGTCCTTGTCTTTTCTCATGGAGTCGCCCTTGTCATCTTCTTCACCTTCCGAGCCATGGTATTCGACCAAGGTCATTGACCTCCATGCTCACGACCTCGACCGAATCCAGTCGGACTACCCAATTCCCTCCGACCATCGACTCCGTTTATCCACTTCGACTGACCGACCCGACTCCGCCCCTTCGGGCTTCATTACCTTGTCCCAAGACCACCTACAGGTCGGACTCCGATTCTCCATCCATCCTTTTATTTCTTCTGTCTATACATACTTCCGCATACCCTTATCCCAACTAGCTCCGAATGCCATCCGTATGATGTGTGGCTCAGCTATCATATTTGCTCTGTACCAAATTCCCCTCCAACCTGAAACTTTTCATTATTTTTATTACCCTAAAAAACAAGAGCCGGGCGACTTCTTCTTTCAAGCTCGAGCCAAAACTTCCTTCCTATTGAAGCTTCCTTCCTCCAATAAAGGTTGGAAGGAACGCTATTTCTTTGTTAAGCCTACCCTGACCCTGAGCTGGCTTACGACCTAGGTCAAGGATCTTCCATCCTCTCCTCCCCTTTCTAAGTATTACCACACCTCCGTGGCCTACCAGTCGACGCTGTCCAAGCTAGGCGGTAGGCACTTCCATGGAGTGAACTTGCTGAAGGAGGAGCTTCTTTCCGCCTTCGGCTTCAGTCCCGTGCCGATTCCACAATCAATTTCCTTCGGTAAGCATTGTGATATTCTATCAGAATATTCCTTAGCTCTAACTAAGATTGTGTTGCTCTTGTAGCCCCGATAATGTTGGTAGCAGCCTTAGTAGAAGGCTTCGGCCTAGATGACGCCGAGCTGGAGGCTCGGTTCGTCGCGAAACTGCAGGCGAGGGAGGGTGCCCCTACTGAGGCCACTCCGGTGGACGCGGCTCCAGCTGGAGCCAACACCTGCAGCCCCTGGCCCCAAGATGGCACCGCCAGCACCGGCCGAGCAGCCTACTTCTTCCAGGCGTCAACGGGCTGCTTCCCCAACTGGGGACTCGGCTGGCCCTTCTTCCAGCAAACGCCAGAAGAAGAAGAAGAAGAAGGCGAAGGTAGAAGAAGGCGAAGGTGGCCTCTGACTTAGGAGCCCCCCGAGCAGCCTCCACTCTCGTCCCTGCTACCACCCCCTCGGTCTCCTCCGGCACTCCCGACCTTCCCCTTCCGGAGAGGTCGGGAACCCCCCAGTGGAGGGTCAGATCAATCGGCCAGCGATGCACCTTCTGGTGCCCACTCGGTCAGACTGCCGTTTGGGCATGCCGCGGGCTGAGCTACCCGACTAGCGCCAAGAGCTTCACATGTACGGGTCAGTAGCCGACCACTACATGTAGGGACTTGAGGGGTCCTACTTCTAGAGCTGTCAAACGGGCCAACCCGTGGCGGGGCGGGTTGGCCCGTAGCGGGTCGGCAATTTGGCGGGGCGGGGGTGGGTCGACCCGTCATCAGGCGGGTTGGGAAATTCTCAACCCAACCCAATCCAAGGCGGGTCGCGGGTTGGGCGGGCCAACCCGCGGGCCCATAAAAAATAATGAGTATAACAAATTGTCTAATTCAAGGAATTGTAATCATTTGGTAACAAATTGCTTTCTCGACTTGGCTCCTAAGTCCCGTTTAACCCAGTCGAATAGCAATATAACATAGGTTTAACTGGTGGGCGGTGGCGACTGTCGCTTTTCACTTTTTTTTTATAATTTTTTTTACATCGTGGACTACTGTCTACTGGACTGTGGAGGGAGAATTATGGCTTAATTGGTGGGCGGTGGCAATTGCCGCTTTTCATTTTTTTTTACTTTTTTATTTTTTTTTACATCGTGGACCATAGAGGGATTGCCGCTTTTCACTTTTTTTTATTTTTATTATTTTTACGTCGTGGACCGTGAAAGGAGAATTATGGCTGCGGTGGAGGGAGAATTAGAACTTGGATAATTTATTATAACTTATAATTACAACTTACAATTATATTAAAATTTTTATTGTTTTTTTATTAGCCCGCGGGCCAACCCGAGCCCGCCGCGGGTTGGCCTGCCTAGACCCGCGGCCCGTGCGGGCTGACCCATTTAGGCCCGCCAGTTGACGGGTTGAAAAATTTCCAACCCAACCCATTCAAATTTTTTGGCGGGGCGGGCCAACCCGACGGGCCCAACCCATATTGACGGCTCTCTACTTCAGAGGGTCCGACAGCAAGGTTAACTCCTTTTTCTTGGAGGCCACTCAGGTATGTATAGGATTGACTCCTTTCTTTTTTATTGCTTATTGCTTAGTTTCATGATCTCATTGCCTTCGTCTTTTTGCAGTTTTGGGGGTCTTGCTATATTCTTTCTATGGCACTCCTGACCCATGTCACGACCCAGGAACGAGCCGAGAGGAGGGTAGAATTCTTGGAGACCAGGCTCAAACACACTCGGCTTATCTCTAATGAATCTACCCTGGCTGACCTGCGAACCGAGGTGGCTGCCCTCCAAGACCGGCTGGCTCATTCTGAAGAGCAACCGGGGGTCGCTCGCAGCTAGGCCGAGATGGCAGACTTGGCCATCGCTTAGTCAAACATCCAAATCTCCACCCTGGAGTACAACGAGCGGAAGGCTTGGACCCTTCAGGCGAAGACTCAGGGCCAACTAACCAAAGCCCAAGCCGAGCTTCTGGAGTCGTCTGGCGCGGCCGAGTTCCTTAAGTCCTAGCTCGACGCCAAGGAGGGAGAGGTGATGACCCAGGCGAAGCGGGCGGAGGAGCTGACGACCGAGCTGACCTCCCGGGACCAAGAACTGAATGATCAGAAGGAGGAGCTCGAGCGGCTGAGAGCTGAGAAGGCCGAGTGGGAGGCAGCCCGGGGAGAGCTCGAGAAATTGCACTCCTACAAGGAGGGGGAGACCAGCTGTTGGGACACCCATAGGGTTGAGTACATCAACTTTGCGGAGTTCACCCAACAAGTCTCCGAGCGGCTTCGAGCTATGTTGAAGCATCAAAGGCTCGACATGTTTGAGCAGCTCAGGCGAGGCGGGCTTATAGCCCCCGACTTGCCCCCTTTAGTAGTCAAGATTGCTGAGGCAATCTGTGGTCCGGAGTGACCAAGTGTTTTGATGTTTGGCCAAAGGGTTTAAGTTAGGTTTACCCTTGTATTTGATATGTGTATGTTGAGTGTGCAGGTTGCGCAGGTTTACACATATGGACTTGACTGGACGGCCTCGGTACGGTGAAGGGTGGCATGGAGACAAGCTGGAGGCTTGTGTGCACCCGAGGGACTTTGGAGAGCAGGGATGATGAGCTGAGGGGTGCAGACTTCGAGGCATGCGTGAAGGATGGCATGGAGGCATGCTGGAGGCTTGCGTGCATCCGAGGGACGGGAGCCAAAGATGAAGAGGGTGCGAAGGCAACAGTCAAGGCTACTGAAGAGGAGTCAGTCGAGTCGTGAGGATACGAGTGTTGTGTGATTGTACTTGGGAAATCCTAGGGTTCGAGTGCGGACTGAAATGTACTCGGGAAGGGTAACCTTAGGTATGTGAGTAGACCAATCGACTGGCCTGAGGGCAATCGACTGATGAAACTCACAGAAGGGTCTCAGCCTGGGACCAGTCGACTGGTAGGTGGCTGGTGAGTTGGCTGAGAATTCGAACGTTGGGGTGCAATGGTCGAATTTCAGTGGCACTAGTCAACTGCCCTTGGGGCAGTCGACTGGTAGCGAGGGTTTCAGCCCAAGTCCTATTTAAAGAGGACTTCGTGGTGGCTGAGATTCTTGACGAATCTTGTCTTGGTTAAAGGCAAGATAGTAGTCGTTGTGCTTAGAGGTTTGCTTGGGATTGTGGCGAGGTTTCTCCACCCACAAGGAGCGACGAGAGCTAGCAGGAGGTTATCCGGGGATTGATCTACCGACGGATTCTTGGATTAGTCACCCGTCCGGGGTGGATACCAAGTACATCTTTTGTGTTAGCATTGGTTAGTGTTTGATTATTGTTTTTATTGTATATTCCACTGTGCAACTAACCGT
Organism: Boesenbergia rotunda; assembly: GCA_024364735.1. Lineage (NCBI taxonomy): Eukaryota > Viridiplantae > Streptophyta > Magnoliopsida > Zingiberales > Zingiberaceae > Boesenbergia > Boesenbergia rotunda. The sequence goes on along the minus strand of JAGFNQ010004156.1, from coordinate 131,572 downwards.
GTAGGAAGAAAAGGGGTTCGAAAAATGCTATTCACCCCCCCCTCTCTAGCACGCCGACCGATCTATTAGTTGGTATCAAAGCAAGGACCACTCTTGATCGGACTAACCGCCGAGGGAGCAGACGCTAGAGGAAGAAGAACATGAAAGACAAATTTGGGGACGATATTTACACTCCACCGCCCTACGACCATGAAGATTTCGGGTATTGGAAGTTGAGAATGGAGATGTGGTTCGTGATGGAGTGGGAATGTAGAATTGCACTTGAACATCCCTTCAAAGTTCCAAAGGACAAGCACGGAAAGAGACTTCGTCTAGATATTGGGACAAAGATCAACAAGAACAATTTCGGGCCAATGAGAAGATAATTAGTATCTTGAAAAATGTTTTTCTTAATAAAATTTTGAGTGATGTAGGGGAATACCAAAACGGATATGAATTATGGATAAGTTGAAAAGATATCATGAGAACCCTACATCAATTCAAAGAGTTAAAGAGCCCGAAGAAGTACGGTCAATAGTCCAAGAAGACCAAGAGGAGGAAGAAGTGTCAACTTCATCAAGTAAAGAGGAGGAATTAAGCGAAAGATCATCAACCTCCTCAAGGGAAGAAGGGGAAGAGGTCACCACCTCAAAGATTGATGGGGAGGAGAGACCCACTTCAATGCCGAATCAAGAGGAAGCATCCACTTCATTCAAGGTTGAAGAAGAAGCTTCCACCTCCACCAAGGCCAAATCAAAGGACCATATAACATGCTTTGGGTGCAACGAAAAGGGACACTACAAGAACAAGTGTCTGAAAGATAAAATGGAGGTAAAATCTAGACCCATTTCAATTCATTTAAATTCTAACAAGGATTGTAGGATTGGGGAAGCCCAAGAGAAGAAGAAAAGAATTAGATGTTTCACGTGTAGTGAGCTAGGGCACTACCACACCAAGTGCCCAAGGAAGAAGGAGCTCAAGAAAATGGAACACTTGAGGAGATGGAGAAAGAACAAAGAAAAAAGAGGAGCTCACATCAAAGAGAAACTACAAGGGTAAGGGAGGTAATCCCTAACCGTAAATTAGAATGCAATTCAAATGTTAGTTCCTCTATGAATGTTGAAAATAGTGTAAATCATTCATCCATGCATGCTAGGCTTAATGAAAACCGCTTAATTGTGCATAACCATGGTTTTAGATATAATGATAGGACTAGGGTTAACAAGGTAGATCAAAACCCTAGAAAGGTCATGCATCATGAAAAATCAAAGACCTCTAGACGTAAGGATCAAGGCAAAAATCCCAAGAAGGGGAGGAATATGTCTAGAAAGGAGGGTAGGTCTAGGAATGTTCAAAGTGGAACTATGGACTCTAAGGTTAAAGGTCTAGAAAGGGAAAATCAAGCCTTGAGGGCAAGACTTGATAAATTAGAGAAAACCCTAGAGAAATTCACGGTTGAATCTAAGGGTTTGGATATGGTGTTGGGTGGCCTAAACCGCACCAATGATAGATCGAGTCTAGGATACCGATCTAAGGTCTCCCATGCCAAGGGAAAGAGATATGCTAGGATAGCATATGATTATGGCAAGAAGGGGGAGTCCAAAAATGGCAAGGAGATGTCATTTAAAGGGAAAAAGAAGGACTTAACCAAAGACGAGGTGTCTAAGGTTAAGAGTGTCAAATTTGTAGGCCAAGAGTCATCGGTGGAACACCGATGTGGCCTAGTGATGGTTGAGTCATCTAGCGAGGTGGCTAGGGCTAAGAGCTCAAGGGGGAGCTCTAGGAGCCTTTGGGATATATGGTGAATGGATCTTTGGAGGGTTCCTCCTAGAGGTCTAGATGGACCATGGAGTGTGCCAAAGGAATAGGAGATGGACTTGAGTCTCAATTCTTGGGTTTTGACACGGTATTTTTGAGTTTCATGCATGGAAATATGACATTGGGGTCATATTGCATGAAAATTAGTTTTTGGTGTGTAATTGCTATGTAAATCAATGCTAGGGACGCATTGTGGTTTGGCATGGGCAAAGACATCAAGAGGAAACCAAAACTAGGACTTTAAGTCAAGGTTTGATTGAAGTTTTTAGCTAGTTTTGGGTTTTGTGTCAAACTTGGGAATGATGTTAGATACATTTTGGAATGTATTATTCCCAAGTAAGTATGGGTACCACAAATGTATCCACAAAATTTGGAAAATTTTGGAGATTTATGGAATTTCTGGCACATTTCTGAATTTCGTCAGAAAGGCTGAAATTCTGATTTTCAGAGTATCAGTCGACTGCCCTGGGGGCAGTCGACTGGTAAAGGCTGAATTTTGTATCAACAGCTGGGTATGCGTCCAAATGATGCAAAACAAGTGTATGGGGGGCTAGTACACATTGTTTATGGTCATTAGAGATTAAAAGAACCAATAATTGAGATATTGTTGGGTTCTTTTTGATGTTAGGCAAAGGGGGAGAAGTGTTGGATTTAAGTTGGGAAACCAAACACTTCTTTGCTAGAAACCCTGGGTTTAAGGGGAGCTGAGGTTAAGGGGGAGCATGATTGCTCCATTCTTGGCGTAAGGGGAACCTTGGACAGGTTCTTAAAAAGCCTTTGTAAGTCCAATATAGGGGGAGCTTTGGAAAAGCTTTAAAAAGCCCGTTTTGTGGAAAAATCCTAACTTAGAGGTTAGGTGTGGAAAAATCCTAACTTGGAGGTTAGGTGTGGAAAAATCCTAACTTGAAGGGTTAGGTATGGAAAATCCTAACTTAGAGGGTTAGGTGTGGGAAAATCCTAACTTGGGAAGTTAGGTGTGAAAAGTCCTAACTTGGAGGGTTAGGTGTGGGATGTCTTGGGATAGGATCCATTTTGCATTGCATATGCATTATTTTTGTTATCGACTACTATCTTGTTTCCCTAACTTAAACGTATTGCCAAACATCAAAAAGAGAGAGATTGTTGAGGCAATCTGTGGTCCGGAGTGACCAAGTGTTTTGATGTTTGGCCAAAGGGTTTAAGTTAGGTTTACCCTTGTATTTGATATGTGTATGTTGAGTGTGCAGGTTGTGCATGTTTACATATATGGACTTGACTAGACGACCTCGGTACGGTGAAGGGTGGCATGGAGACAAGATGGAGGCTTGTGTGCACCCGAGGGACTTTAAAGAGCAGGGACGATGAGCTGAGGGGCGTAGACTTCGAGGCATGCGTGAAGGATGGCATAGAGGCAAGCTGGAGGCTTGCGTGCATCCGAGGGACAGGAGCCGAAGATGAAGAGGGCGCGAAGGCAACAGTCGAGGCTGCTGAAGAGGAGCCAGTCGAGTCGTGAGGGTACGAGTGTTGTGTAATTGTACTCGGGAAATCCTAGGGTTCGAGTGCGGACTGAAATGTACTCGGAAAGGGTAACCTTAGGTATGTGAGTAGACCAGTCGACTGGCCTGAGGGCAGTCGACTGATGAAACTCACAGAAGGGTCTCAGCCTGGGACCAGTCGACGGCCCTGGGGGCAGTCGACTGGTAGGTGGCTGGTGAGTTGGTTGAGAATTCGAACGTTGGGGTGCAACGGTCGAATTTCAATGGCACCAGTCGACTGCCCTTGGGGCAGTCGACTGGTAGCGAGGGTTTTAGCCCGAGTTCTATTTAAAGAGGACTTCGTGGTGGCTGAGATTCTTGATGAATCTTGTCTTGCTTAAAGGCAAGATAGTAGTCTTTGTGCTCAGAGGTTTGCTTGGGATTGTGGCGAGGTTTCTCCACCCACAAGGAGCGACGAGAGCTAGCCGGATGTTATCCAGGGATTGATCCACCAACGGATTCTTGGATTAGTCACCCGTCCGGGGTGGATACCAAGTACATCTTCCGTGTTAGCATTGGTTAGTGTTTGATTATTATTTTTATTGTATATTCCGCTGTGCAACTAACCGTGTAGGAAGAAAAGGGGTTCGAAAAATGCTATTCACCCCCCTCTAGCACGCCGACCGATCTATCAAAGATGTCGAGCATGTCCCAAGGCATGCCTGAGGTGGTCAGCCGACCCTTCAAATGAGGGTCAGGGCTTTTTGCCTTTATATTTCTTTTATCTTGTAGAGGCGACATGCCTCAAATTTTGTAACATTCTTGCTTTTTTAACATAACCTCTCTTTTGCTCAAATTTCCTCGGGCGTGCCTCTCTTTACTTTCGAATGTGAATGGCTCGGGCGATTGTTAGCTAGATCGACTCGAGTGAGAGAGCGATCGATTAACTCGGCTTCGCGAGTGATTGAGTTAGACGCCTGTGCACGGTGGCTAAGTATTGACCACTCGGGTGAGAGCACAATCGAGCAGATCAGCCCGCGAGTGATCAGATTAACCACTTACGCGCGAGAATTTCTAAGTGATGGCCACTCAGGTGAGTTGACAAAGAATTGAATGACCAAAACTGAGCCGAACACGTAAAGTTGCCAGCTCGGGCAGTTCAGAGTATTGCCGTTGAGTCAGTTTGATCTTGGGGGAGCATGGGTTGCCCTGCATCTAGCCTGGGAGTTAAGTCAAAGAAGTCGCGGGGACTTATCTGCTCATAGTTCGCACAAAGGCGAGAGATTGGACGTTTTGTCGGATTATATCCAGGGAGCGTGGGCCGCCACGCATCCGACTGGGAGCCGAACCGATTGGTGCGCGGGAGCTGGTCCCGCTTATAACTTGTACGAAGGCGAGAGTCTGGACACTTGGTTAGACTGATTCTAAGGAGCGTGGGCCGCCACGTGTCCGATCAGGGACACTGAGCCGAGTGGTGCGCGGGAGCTGGTCCGCTTATAACTCATACGGGGGAGAGAGTCTGGACACTTGGTCAGGCCGATTCTAAGGAGCATGGGCCGCCATGCGTCCGATCGGGGACACTGAACCGAGTGGTGCACGGGAGCTGGTCCGCTTATAACTCGCTGACAAGGCGAGAGTCTGGATACTCGGTCGAAGAGTTCTCAGGGAGCATGGGCGGCCACGCGCCTGACTGAGAGCCAAGCCGAGGGGTGTGCAGGAGCTGTCCCGCTTATAACTCGTATGAGGACGAGAGTCTGGACACTCGGTCAAACCGATTCTAAGGAGCGTGGGCCGCCACACGTCCGATCGGGGACACTGAGCCGAGTGGTGTGCAGGAGCTGGTTCCGCTTATAACTCGTTGGCAAGGCAAGAGTTTGGACACTCGGTCGGAGAGTTCTCAGGGAGTGTGGGCCGCCACACGTCCGACTGAGAGCCGAGCTGAGGGATGTGCAGGAGCTGGTCCCGCTTATAACTTGTATGAAGACGAGAGTCTGGACACTTGGTCAGGCCAATTCTAAGGAGCGTGGGCCACCACGTGTCCAATCGGGGACACTGAGCCGAGTGGTACGCGGGAGCTGGTCTACTTATAACTCGCTGGCAAGGTGAGAGTCTGGACACTCGGTCGGAGAGTTCTCAGGGAGCGTGGGCGGCCGCGCGTTCGACTGAGAGCCGAGCCGAGGGGTGTGCAGGAGTTGGTCCCGCTTATATCTCGTATGAAGACGAGTGTCTGGATACTCGGTCAGAGGTATCCCAGGGAGCGTGGGCCGCCACACGTCTGACTGGGAGCCGAGCCGAGGGGTTCGTGGGAGCATGCCCACTTATAACTCGCGAGAGCGAGAGTCTGGAGTTTGGCTTCTCGGTCGGAGGTATCCCAGGGAGCGTGGGTCGCCACGCGTCCGACTGGGAGCCGAGCCGAGGGGTTCGTGGGAGCATGCCAACTTATAACTCGCGAGAGCAAGAGTCTAGAGTATGGCTTCTCGGTCGGAGGTATCTCAGGGAGCGTGGGCTGCCACGCGTCCGACTGGGAGCCGAGCCGAGGGGTTCGTGGGAGCATGCCCACTTATAACTCGCGAGAGCGAGAGTCTGGCTTCTCGGTCAGAGGTATCCCAGGGAGCGTGGGTCGCTACGCGTCCAACTTGGAGCCGAGCCGAGGGGTTTGTCGGAGCATGCCCACTTATAACTCGCGAGAGCGAGAGTTTGGCTTCTCGGTTGGAGGTATCCTAGGGAGCGCGGGTCACCACGCGTCCGACTGGGAGCCGAGCCGAGGGGTTTGTGGGAGCATGCACACTTATAACTCGCGAGAGCGAGAGTCTGGCTTCTCGGTCGGAGGTATCCCAGGGAGCGTGGGCCGCTACGCATCCGACTGGGAGCCGAGCCGAGGGGTTCGTGGGAGCATGCCCACTTAAAACTCGCGAGAGCGAGAGTCTGGGACGCTTGTTGTTTATCCGAGAAGGCGGGTCTTCCACTATTCTTGTGGGGTTACAGAGTACATTAATAACCTGCTGGGCGGGAGCCTCTTTGGGCTAGCCCGCCTGAAATCATGTGTACTCCTCCTCGGATGTTTTGTCTATTGGCCCGTTGCTCGTCCATTTCATCTGACTCTCTTCGCTCCCTGGTCGGGAACAAGTCCCGAGCGATCAGGGGATCTCGTCCGGGTTCTTCGGCGGCTGGGGTGAGGGTTCGACTTCCTCAACCTGGGCCCCACCTCGGGGAGACTTGCATGTCTTGTCCTTGTGCAGCGACGGAAGCTCGACTCCTGCCGATTTGTCGACATTTGTCCGTGTCGTGGGTGTGGCTGTGATGAAATGTGTAGTACAGTCTCCACCGGGTCGGCAGACACCCTTGAGCCACTTGTTGCACTTGTCGGCGTTCCGTCTCCACCTGGTTGGTGGGCCCCCGTGGGCTGCACATTGGACCGCCCATAGTCGGCTAGACTGAGCGGGACTCGGGAGTGGCGTGCTGGCCGGCTCCTTCTTCCAAGCGGCTTGCGCTTTTTCCACATTGATGTATTTGACAGCCTTTCCCAGCAGGCTGTCGAAGTCTTTTGGTGATTTCTTGATAAGCGAGCAGAAAAAATCTCCCTCCTGCAATCCTTGGGAGAATGCGCTAATCAATACCTTAGGTGTGGCGGTTGACACGTCCAGTGCCACCCTGTTAAACCTCTTGATGTAGGCCCGGAGCGACTCCATCGGGCCCTGCTTTAGGGCGAACAGGTTGATATTTGTCTTATGGTGCCTCCGACTACTGGCAAAGTGCTGGATGAATGTTCCTGAGCCCTCCGAAGCTGGCTATCGACCCATTGGGGAGTTGTCCGAACCATCGTTGAGCAGATCCCGAGAGCGTTGTCAGGAATGCTCTGCATTTCACGCCCTCCGGATACTGGTGGAGCAGGGCGGCACTCTCGAACTTCATAAGGTGCTCCTCTGGGTCGGTAGCTCCGACATACTCGGGGATGGTGAAGAACCGGAGATGCTTGAGCACCGGATCCTCCAGGATCCATGAAGAGAAGGGGATGCATGTCAGGGCAGGCGGCGATGCAAAAGCCGGGGCCTTTCCCTTCTCCGGTCGAGGTCCATGCGTACGACTAGATGCGGATACCTCCGCTGGCACGGGCTCGACCATGTCTTCCCGACCCCGACCGGGGGCAGCGGGGAAGGGGACTGAGCCTCCTTCGGGTGGGGCAACTCGTCCTCGTCCTCCAGAGGGGTCATGGGCCGACGACCCAGGAAACCGAGCTGCCGGGCTACTGGCTTGCGATAGCTGCTGGGAGGCTCTCTGGGCCCAAGCGGCTCGTAAGAGCTTGTACTCTTCGGGTGTAACAGTCATCATGACCTGATTGGGCGCTTCCATCGTACACTTCCGATCAGACTAAGTGTCCCTTCTTCTAGCGCCAAATTTGATCCTGTCGCGAAGCGAGGCGGAAGTCCCAAGGGCCAGATGGTCTCCCGAGTGCCACGAGCCGCCAATGCTGGCTCCGATACTAGCTTCGATCTACAAGGCAAAGACAGTTAGAACCTGTCGGAAAAAATCCCCGGCAAGGCACTCTGACTGTCAAGTCAGTCCCCGGTGGTGGAAGAGTAGTGAAAGCAATAGAACAGTAGCGCAAACACTATTGCACGTACCTGGGGGATGTGGAGTGGAGAGACTTATATAGCCGGGGGAGCTGACAGCTTCTACCCCGTCTGCCACCTTTTTGTCGTATATGAGGACAGGGTAAGGCAGAGCCAGGGCGGCAGAGTATTGTGTCGCATACCGGAATAAGAAAAGGGGTGTTGTCAACTTAAGGGCGTGCGCCGTCAGGCACCGCTCGGCCTGACGCGGACGTATGTGGTTGTAGTATGGGGGTTAGGGTATGACAGGGAGATCGTGGCGTCAGCGAGATACTCGCGATTCAGGCCAGAATGGTACCAGACCTGCGCCGACCCCGTACTTCTTCTGCTAGTCCTGTGTCAGGGAGTGGTTGTTCAGATAAGTCACAACAAGAACCTTAGACGTTATGGCTTCCCGAGTTAAGGAAGGCTTCCCGAGTGAAGACATGCTTCCTGAGTCGTGGTGAGCGTGGTTCAGGATGTACGTCTGAACTCAGCCGATTCAGGGATAGTCTGATCAACGATCGAGTGCTCTTCTAACTCGGGGTGCTCCTAATTCGGGGATCTCATGATATGGTGGTACTCTGAGTGAAGACTTCTTTGGCTCGGGAGGACCCCAGGAGTGTGGGGCGCCACGCGTTTGGCTGGGCCCCGAGTCGATAAGTGCGCGGGGGTATGCCCGCTTACGACTTGTACGAAAGTGAGAATTTGGACCATCGGTCGGATTATACCTAGGGAGCGTGGGCCGCCACGCATCCGACTAGGCACCGAGCCGAGAGGTGCGTGGGAGCAGATCCGCTTATAATTTCAGGATACCTTGAGTTGAGACTCCCCCGACTCGGGAGTGTTAAAGCTTAGGGATGTTGCGAGTCGGAACTTCTCCGACTCGGGACTCTCCTGATTCGGAACTCCTCTACCCCGAACTTCTTGGACTCGGGGGCCTTCGGGGCTTCTGGCCCTCTTTGCCTGGGTCAGGGCCAATGTTTCCTCGTGTTCGGGGAAATGGGCCGCTCCGCGCCGTATGGGCTCTATGTTTGATGGGCTCCTGAGAACCACAAACCTATCTCCTCCTGACGGGTCATTAGGCTGTTGGGCCAGGATACACACAAGCTGGATTGGGATCAGAAACATTTAGATTCATCATTTTCTTCCTTTGCTATGAAACCACGTAATGTAAGACTTGGACTTTCTGCAGATGAATTTTAGTCATTTGGAAGTTATGCACAACAAATTCATCATGACTAGTTATTTTAACACCATGTAACTTACCATCATGGATATGCATAAAAGATGAATTCATGTTTCTTACCGTGTTAATTCCATGTTCTCATAATTTAAAAGGGTAAATAGATGTATTTTTGTAACATTTGATTGCTGAACTGAATTATTTATGGAATATAGGTTCAGAGACGTATGACATCGCAAGTAAATCAAACTTTACAATGCATATATGTAGCATTGTTATAGACCATTAGTGATTTTCTCGCATACTCAATGTTATCAGGATAGAGCACGGTTAGAAAGTTAGCATGTTCATATTGTATGAATCAGTCTGATGTATTTTTTTTTGTCTTGCAGTGGAAAGATTTCTTAGTTTGATAATTATCAAAAAAATTTATCTGTTGATCATCCGTTCAGAAGAAATAAGAAAATTTTCAAAAGAAATGAAGTGGTTAGGAAACTACTCCCAATTTCAAAAGGAATTATGTATATATTATAATATATATTAAAATAAAATAAGATATTTTCTGATCCTGTATGTTAAATTAACTTGTAAATTAAGAATTAGTCACCTTCAGTTTGCTAATGACAATTCGAACCCTGCTGAAGATGAGATGATAGGATTAAGCAGATGGTGAAAGGGGACAGTGATAGCCATGAATGACTAACACCCGAAATCTACTCCTACAATTAACTTTAAAATAATGCAATTTGCAGAAGGTGGTAGAGCTGAGTGAGGCTGACACAGTGAAGGATTTCCAGATGAGGACGATGGCCATTATCATCTTCAGATAACGACTGATTGATCCTGTAAATGAAACTAATTAATGCAGAATTAAATGGCTAGCTTCAGAGGCAATTCACATGCCGGTGCAGATGGAAAATGACTATAATCGAGGCCTGAAATCTACTAGTTATATGTATCTAATGAGAGGATTAATGGAATATATATTGTGGTTATCTTTAAATTAGATGGCGGTGTAAAAACATGGACAGTCATGATACACATGTTGGATTTTGTGAAATCTTGGCGATCTTTTTGACTTTCCCTACCTCACAAGTGAGCGAACCTTATCTTTGGATTTTATTTTTTTTTATTTTTCAATTAAAGCACTCATTTCCTTTGATTCCTCTTTCATGAAAGCTGCCGTATACATGTATCACTATAATCTATAGCTGTACTGCTTAAATTCTCGACCAGTGTCTTTCTCAGCAACACTGCTTGAAGTGGATTGAGAGATCAAAACGTCAAGTCATATCGACATCTTTCATTATTTTGTAGGTGATTTTCTACCTTTGATAGATCCTAGAGAATCCAATCACACTCAAGGGTGAGCGAGAATATTTGATAATATTTTTGGTTAGATTAATTCAGATTGAACAATAGTAAGTTTGAATAAATGAATTAAAGACATATATATATATATAAAGCAAGTAAAGTTTTCATCTTGTGAAATTGTCAAAGTCTATCTTACCTACGTGAGCTATATTTTGGATTGATATATATTAGGTAGCTTCTACTGCTATTCTTAGATTATCTTTATCAAATCAATCTGGTACTACCATAGGTCTTTTTAATAAATTAAAATTTTTGGGAAAGTTAGAATTGAATTGTAAAATAAAAGTATCAAAAGGAAGGTCTCAAAAAATATTATCAATTTTGGGCAACTTATTTGTGTGGAAAGATCTCACTGAAGTTGTAGATTATATTTCTTCTTGCTGGATGTCAGAACCTTAGTTTTATTGTTTTAAAAACTTTATGAAATTTTTACATGTCGTAAGATCGATTTTATTCTAAGAACATCAATGGAAACCCGCTCCATGTCGGCCGGCGCTGCCTAAGCTTTCTTAAAGATGAGACCTTTACTGAGCCTCTCGAACATCTTCTCCCTCAGCGCCTTCCCTGACTCAACCCTTTCCGCCGGCCAATCTTCCTCCGACAACGCACCATCGCCGTCCGTCCTTGAGGTCGCAGTTGGAGTCGACGGCAGGCTGAAGAGGCCAGAATTATACCAGGAAATCCCCCTAAACGGAGACGAAAACCCAGCTCTTTCTACATGCAACGCCCAAGACCGGGCGCGGAATTCGCTCTCCCTAGTTGCGACTGCGTCAGCGACGCCGACGAGGCCCCATGCCACGACGCTCGGCGCAGCTTAGCCCCTACCGGCGATATCGGTGGAGAATCCGTCGACGGTGACATCGGCGGCGATGTCATCGTCGAGGTCGGGGAGGAAACCAGATACATGGAAAGGTAAGACTGAAGGAGGTGCGAGTCAGATGAAGGGCTCTGCTGACGCTGCAGAGTCGCCGGCCGAAGCTGGTCGGCGGTGTGGGCGAAAAAGCAGACGCGGCGGCGGCAGCCGACGCCGTCCTTGCAGGTCTGCGTGCGGTAGCGGTCAGGGTGGAGCCAGCACTCGAACACACCGTGCGCGAGCTCACACGCGTCGCCGCGTTTGCACCCGCCGGCCTTGCGGAAGTCCGGGCAGGCGGCCCCGGAGTACCGATGCTTCCGCGGGTCGCGGCGGCGGGCCTTCTCGCCCGGGTGAGCGAAGGGGCACTCGGTCCAGTCATGGGAACGCCCCCGGACGCACCGCCGCACCTTGAACTCGAACATCCGAAACTCATCCGAAGCGTATGCCTCCACCGCCATCAGCGCCTCAACAGCAGCGTCTTCGAGGCCGTCACCGGCGGTAGGATCGTCGAAACCGTATAATGGCGGCAGGAGGTGGCCACGTTCCAGCATCGTCCTCAGCTTCTCCTTTTCCTCCGAGTTCGACGATGATTAAATGGGGAAGGCTGTGACCCTGGTTAGGTTAGGAATCTACCGCGGTTATAAAGATCTTAAGGGAGTGTTTGGGAGAGCTTTTACTTCTTGAAAAGTGATTCTTGTAGTGATTATCTTGAAGTTAATAAGAAGCTAAAACATACAGTATTTGGAAATAGAAGTCAAAAGCTGATACAAGGTAAAGTTTGAGTATTTGGTGAATAATCACTTTTAAGCTTAATTTTTAATTAAATGACAATAATATCGTTAAACTATCAAAATTAATTTTTTTTAATTATTTAAATATAATTTTGATACATGATCTATAATATTTTATATATTTAATATTATATTTTAAATATTATATCAAAATTATTTTTTTAATAATATATATATTTAAAAAAAATATAAAGTTAATAAAAATATAAAAAATAATAAAATAATAAAATAAATATAAATTTATACAAATATGTATAAAATTTTTTGAAAATATAAATTATATAAAAATATAACATTTTATTTAAAAATAGGATGGTAATTATATAAAGTAATAAATTTATTAAGGGTATAAATGTCAACTTTTAATTCTACACCATAAGTAAAAAAGCAGAAGCAGAAAAAAGCATCAAATTGTTGCTTCTAGCTTTTGAGTAAAAGTTGCAGAAGTTAAAGCAGAATCTGACATTCCTAAACACTCAAAAGCACTTTTACATTTTACTGCGTAATTTACTGCGTTTAGATTTGGTAAGCGGGTAGCCAGTAGATATTCACCCGCGGGACCCAAGTGACCCACTAAAAATAAAGGTAGATGTCATGGTATAAAGACACAGTTATGTCGTGATAGTTTAGTACTGATTGTACGGTCTCGATTGGAGTTGAGAACATGGAGATCGATGATGGATCGTACGATCAACGTGGGGCAGTGAAGGAAGAGAGCACAGAGTTGTGTGTGTTAGGGTGGGGCCAATCTAATCCAATCCTACGTGTCACAGGTAGGAATTGGACTGCTCCCCGATTCGTCATCCATTGTGTCTGGCGTTGTGGTCCAACGTGGCTTCCATTTTGGGAATAGATAAAGATTAAAATCCATAACTATATATAGTAATAGTTCACTCTTGGTCAGACATATTCTTTAACATTCCTCAAATTTATTTCTAATATTAGTTAAAACTAGTTTAATATTAATACTATTATTTTAATATCAATTAGAATTGATATTAACTTTACTTAATTTTTTTTAAAGTTAGTCAAAACTATTACAATATTATTCATAATAATTTCAATTAAAATATATAATTATAGTAGGTTTGATTAAAATTATTATGACAAAAGTCAATTTATAAAAAATTAGGACAAAATATTGTTTTAATATTTTAATGTGAAGGATTCTTTATTGCTTTTCAATTTTTTACATATTTTATTTTCACTTATATTCAAGAGTAATAAGCTTAGAAGGAGGTGAAATACAGTTTTTATTAAAGTTTGGAATAACTAAAGATAATAAAAAATAATTTATTTATTTATATTTTTTATGAAGTTCTGTTTTACACGTCAGAATGGGCCTAATGGGCCGAATTAATGGGCTGTACGATCACCATTCACCACCTCCAGTTCTAAATTTTAATTCTAATTAATATGGAAACGCCGAAAGAGAAAGACGGGGGGAGAGAGCGCATTTTATTTTACTTCTCTTATTCGTTATTTTCTTCCTTTTTCCCTTCTTCGTCTCTGTCGCCATCGTCACCGCCCCATCTGCCTGAAAACCCTCATCTTCGAATCGGGAATCGGCTCCGAATCCTGCTCTCCCCGACCGCTGATCCCTCGCGGCTTCGTTGATGCCGCTTGAACCCGATCCCGATCTCACCGGAATTCTTTTGCCGAGATGAACGGGAACGGTGGCGAGGAAGGTGGGCCGGCGATGGCGTCGTCATCCATTCCGCCGACTCTGGATTGGAAGTTCTCGCAGGTCTTTGGGGAGCGCATGGCAGGGGAGGACGTCCAGGAAGGTGCGATTTTTTGCTTCGCCACTATTGTGATGTCAGATCCCTTTGTGTTTTGTGTTTGATTGCTGGAGCCGAGGTTTCAGGTTTCTTTTGGAGTTGCAAAAGCTTTATATTTTCTTCTGCTAGATTTGATTCTGACGTGGTAAACTGGTTTGTATTCCTCTTTTATCTTAAAAAAAAATTGTAAGGGACTCTCCGATGTCTAACGTATAGTAATGGTGTCAAAATAAAAGGCCTGATTTAGACGATCGGAGCCAAAATATATAATATTTTCTCGGATAAATATTATCTTGCGGATTTTTGTGTTTTTTTTTGTGCTTATCCTTGGAAATTCTTTACTCACTCATTTCTCATCACTGCGGTTCCCTGTCTAATAACTTCATGAGCTTCTCTTCAAATATACTCGTGGTTCCTAATGGCTAGATGTAGTATAATTTCCATGCATGGACTTTTCTTTGTGGTAATTTTTTCCTCACTTTTCTCTTGATCCATTAGTCTCATTCATAGAATTATCTAGTTTTTTTACAAATAAGTTCCTTTAGGGTTCTCACATTATTGGACAATTTGTGTTTATAGCCCCTTTAACATGAATTTGAGGTGCTCTGTCAGTTTCCAGGCTCACTATTGATACACTTATTCACAGACACCGTGATAGCTAATTTACTTCAAATTGCCTTCATCGACTTCCAATTTTATATTCATATATTTCAACAGGCATGCATTGCCAATTGATCTGGCAATCCTCATTGTTTCAGTAGGCATGCACTGCTTCTGAGTTTTCAAAGACCTTCACTTGATTATTTGATTGACTTAATCAAACCTTTTTTCTTTGATGTCATATGAGCACAAATCTTCTTGATTTTATTCTTTCTATTAGCAGACTGTGGATGAAAATTTCCTTTCATTTCTCAGTCATATTCATGTGTTGTGAACTTTTTCTAAATTTTATGCAGTTTTTCTCTCTTTGTTCTCTAGTTAGATTAGTTCATTGGAAAGCAAGTACACATTCATGATTTTGATTTATAAGAAAACCTTGTCCATCTTCTGTGTTACTCTAATTGATCTCCATGACAAGTACAGGCCATATAAAGAACTTGAGAAGTTTTGAAGCTTATGCTAATAGTTTCTCATCACACACGAAACTAATTAATCTTACTTTCATTTTTTGTGATTGATGCAACATGGTTGCACATGCCAAATTTATCTTCTTAATTATCTGGATCCCAATATGTTGATTTTGTTTTTTGATTGTTAATAAAAAATTGTCTGTTGACATAAACTTTTTTCTATTGAAGTGGATATCATCTCAG
The DNA here is from genome assembly GCA_024364735.1 of Boesenbergia rotunda. Classification (NCBI taxonomy): domain Eukaryota; kingdom Viridiplantae; phylum Streptophyta; class Magnoliopsida; order Zingiberales; family Zingiberaceae; genus Boesenbergia; species Boesenbergia rotunda. Next base: position 116,434 of record JAGFNQ010004156.1, on the reverse strand, counting down.
CAATAGAATTTGATAAATCTGGAGATCATCTTGCAACTGGAGATAGAGGAGGACGCGTTGTTTTGTTTGAGAGAACAGATGCTAGAAATGTATGTTCATCACTGCACTTCCATTTTTGCCTTTGCATGATGAAATGTCTGTCCTTGATCTTTATGCATTTTGATCTTTTTATCTGCAGCATGGCTCTAGGAAGGATCTGGAGGCACAAGATTATCAGATTAGCAGGCATGCTGAGTTTCGCTACAAAACTGAGTTTCAAAGCCATGAACCAGAGGTACTTCAGATTGATCACGTTACCACAAGAAGCCTATTGGTTACATGTGTTAATTTATTTGGTTTCATATCTCAGTTTGACTATCTCAAAAGCTTGGAAATAGAGGAGAAGATCAATAAAATCAGATGGTGTCAAACAGCTAATGGTGCTCTATCACTTCTCTCATCTAATGATAAAACAATTAAATACTGGAAGGTAAAGTCAACCTCCTACCTTGTTTAAAGAAAATGATCCTTGCATATCTTGAATTATCTTTGTATAATTTTATGAAAATAGATTATATCTCTGCAGAAACGTTTTGTTGTTGCTTTAAATTTATTTGTCCTTACCTTACCATTCTTTCCTAAGTGTCTTCTATATATTGATTGGTGAATATATTTTCATTTTCTGGCAATCCACTGTTCAAAACCTTATATCTTGAATTCATTTTTTTTGTGAACCATAAATCAAAATTTGATTTTTCTTTTTACTACTGTTATGAATAAGCATAGCAATGGTGCTGTACTTGGGACATTTACACACTGAGTTTATAAATTTTTGGAGTTTTGGAACTTATGAAGAACATGCTTTAAAAGGTGATGAAACATGTTTTGTACATTATGTAGTCTTTGTACCATGTTGTACTTCTGTTATATGTTGAAAATTATTCCTGATGCGTGTAACATTGTTTTTGTTGGAATAATAAAAATATACTTGCAGAGATATGATTAAAATTTTTTGCCCTTATGCATGTCTTAGTGGAGTTTACAGTATAATGGATAGATTAAATTTAGTCATCTCTTTATGCTTGCTCCATCTCTGTTGTATTTGATATTTCCTTCCTCTCTTAGTCTTATTCTTCATCAAGATTCTTAATAATGTCATTTGTGCACTCTTAATCTCATATTTCAACAATCACCAATGCTGAAGCTTCTGTTGAATTCTAACAGGTACAAGAAAAGAAGATCAAACAAATTGCTGAGATGAACTTAGATGCTTCACAGGTTGTGGGAAATGGCTGCAGTGGTCACTCAACTACTAGTCCATCTCTTCCTAATGGATGCTCTGGAAGCACTTTCAACTTTTTGAGCAATGACTTATCCTTCCCTCCTGGAGGATATCCGTCGCTACGTTTGCCTGTGGTAGTTGTACTCAGCCATTGCCTACTACCGTGTAAACTAAATGTAGCTTATTAATATGGAGTGAATTATAATATGCAAATATATTTGCCCTTGATAATTGTCTTATTTAATTATGTGTATTATTTGTTGTTCTGTTAAGTTGTTTTAACATGACCCATTTCAATCCTGCATCTGTGATCAAGATACACTTCTGAAGCCAGGAAATTTTGAATGAGTTAGTGTATTTGATGGAATTAACTTATTCTCAGCAATTTCTTATTTCTGATGTGTAGGTAACTAGCCACGAGAAGAGCCTTGTGGCAAGATGTCGAAGAATATATGCTCATGCTCATGATTACCACATAAACTCTATTTCAAATAACAGGTTCATTCATATCCAATTATTAGTATATCAGTTGCTTAATCTACTCCTTTTCTTCTGTGTTTGGATTTCTTTGAATTGTAATTTTGTGCATGGAGCAATCTAACTTATCTTTGAATATATCATTTAAATGCTTTCAATTGTACATGAAGTATGGTTCTGTTGCCATGCCATACAGGAACTATTTTTATCATTGCAATCACATACATGCACTTCTCTAGATCATTTTATATCGCTGTGTCTAGTGAAGTTGACATTGGGTCAAGGAAGTTGATTGGGATTGTGACCTATTCTAGAATCCATTGTATACATAGGAAAATGCTCCTAATTATTTTTTGGGGGACATCCGGAAATCTCAAATGAACTTTGTAGGCGGTAATCTTAATGCGGCAATCCATTGTACATAGATCCAATCTTTAAAATTCTATAGAAACCTCAGGTGTTGTATGGGCTTAATAAGCTTATTATGTCAAATTGATGGACATGTTTTTCAACTAAATGTTTCCAAGGAAAAGTTATTTCTAAATATTTTCCCTTCTCTTTCTCTCATATCATCCTCTTCTCTTACTACGTCCCTCCTGTTCTTACTGCTTTTGTTGCTGGCCCAATTCAGAAGAGACCTGCTGCTAGAAGCAACACAGCTCTAAGAGTGCTGGTCCAAGGTGATAGTGCTACGCTTGGGCAGCACAGACATGGGACAGGAGTGCCATTTTGGGTAGTGATTCCTCTTGTCTGAGTCATCAAAAAAACAGTTACATAGGCAGGGAAAGAAGAGGAAGAAAAAGAAGGGAGAAAGACAAAAAAGTGAGAAGTAAAGTGAAAAGGAGGAAATACACGTTGACCTGAAAATTAGATTTAAATGTTTAAAATTGCTAATAGATTAATCTAGCTACCTTTCTGTCATTCTCTGTTAGTTTAATTTGACGGGATATTGAAAATCGAACAACTTCAAAGTTCATGTATAGATTGCATTGAAAAAAGTTTTGTGTATCAGTTATCAATACATTCCATTGCAGAATGATTCAAAAACATTTACCCTATTTGAGTTCATATGTGCCTTTTCAAGATTGATGTATTACCATAAGTCCGACAAACACATTTTCTAGTTAAATAAGGTAGAGCTAAAATTTTGTAAGAGGTTGTGCATTATAGAATAAATTATCCAGCCTAATTAAAGGAAATCCACTTTGAATTGTTAAAATCTAATGGCTGTACCTGGAGCTCAGTTGTAGGATAAGATCTGACGGTTCATCCTTAAAATTTAAAACAAATGATTTATGTTTTTGTTCTCTGCTAATGATCCTTATTGGTACTTTTGCCTATTCGTAGTATTGCATTATTGCGCATACTCTAATGCTGAAATCTCTTGGTCACGGTAGCATTAATGTCATTATCTAATGTCTGTGTATGCTAGTCAATTATATTTGATATTATTTTTTCTGAACTTCTTGACAATTTTTTATTGACAGTGATGGTGAGACATTTATATCAGCAGATGATCTTCGAATAAATTTATGGAATTTGGAGATTAGCAGTCAGAGTTTTAATATTGCCGATGTCAAACCCACAAATATGGAAGATTTGGCAGGTATTTACTCTACTTTCCTTTTAAAGCACAATCTAACACTTTTGTATTTTTGATGCTGACCATTTTGCATAGCCCCTTTCTCTTTCATTTTCCAAGGATAATTGTCCTGCTCCATGTTATCGTCATTTACAAAATTTTTGTTGCAGTTCTCTTTTTAAGTCTTTAAGTTTATGAATTTGTCTGACTACTCCCTACTCCATTTTTTTCTGGTATTTCAATCTTATATTTTCTTAATGATACTTTTTTTTCTGATATTTTCAACCTTTTATTATCTAATATTTCATTTTTGTTTTGGTCATGATTCAGTGAACTTGTCTTCTGGCTAGTTCTTGAACATATATTATGATGATACATGTTTGGCGGATTCAATTCATCATTCTCTATTTACTTTTAGCTTCTATTTGTTCTAGTGGTCATTATTCTTTACAACACTAAATCTGCATCCTATTACATTTCAGAGGTTATAACTTGTGCTGAATTCCACCCAGTCCATTGTAATATGTTAGCATATAGTAGTTCAAAGGGCTCTATCCGGCTTATAGACTTGCGTCAATCAGCATTATGTGATAATCATTCTATGCTGTAAGTAAATTTCCTATCTTATTTCAAGCTCGATGTGTTTTTTATTGATCTAGATTTTTATATTAGCTATTGTGGCATTCTTCTTAACAGGTTTGAGAATCGTGAGGCACCTGGTTCAAGGTCTTTTTTCACTGAGATCATTGCCTCTATTACAGATGTCAAATTTGCAAAGAATGGAAGACACATCCTAAGTCGTGATTATATGACTCTCAAGGTTCTTGTCCTCTTTTTCTGGTCATCTGGTTTTAAAAACACTTAATGCAACCATGCTTTAAAATCTCACATAAAAAGTAAGCGTGCTCACCCCATGCGTTATTGATCTTTGTCTTCTGGTGAGAAATCCATTGTGCTTGAAACACGTTTGACAACAATCATCAGACGTAAGGTCCCTACCAAATTCGAAATGGTGCTAGAGTTTCTGTGTTCACATATTCCAGATCAAAAGAACAGTGCACTGATCAGTCAATCTATGTTAAGTAGATATTGCCTTTTTTTCTAAAAGATAAATGGTTGAAATTAAGAACCTGCAATTAATTGGAGTCAACTATATGAGAATGACTGAAAATCTACTATATGAACTACTTCTCTACCGCCTTGTGATTTAGTAGTGGAAAACAACACTGAGAGAAACTCGCGTGATAGGAAGCACAGGTGGAACCCATTTCCCTCTAATCCCTTAGGTAGAAATGGAAAGATGGAAAAAAGGGACAGGGAATGATTTTTCCATCTCACCAAGCCAATTATTTTATATAAAAATTATGTTTTTAATTATCTACCTAATTTTATTTTGTTTAAGATTAAAAAAATTAATTTAACTAACTAAAGAATCGTTCTCTCTCTCCCCCTCCATGTAAGTGGTGGGAAAGAGAATTTTACATGTTTGTCTCCTCACAAGGAAACAACATGAAAATTGCTCTATCCTCCCTTTGCAACTGTAATATCCATTGTTGGCAAGAAGACATAGCCATATGATCATCTAATCCTAGAATTAAATTATATGAGACTTTCAAATGGAATAATTTTGGTTGACCTGTGACTGAATTTTCCATGACCAAAAACTCTCTACAATTCCTTGTGCATTTAGGGGTAATTCTTGATACACACTCTAGTATATATTGTTTTCATGATGTTGAATATCAGCATAAGTTTAACAATTGATTTTTAAAATAGCTGGATTAAGAAGGCATAGAGATGTTGTAGCTCCCTATCTATTATGATGACTACCAAACCCAGGAAACAATGCTAAAGTGACCAAGAATTATGCGCTTCTACTTGTTGCAAGTACTTTGAGCCACTGTAGTATGCCCAGCGATTTCCTTGTCTGGAATTTTCCTTGACATTGTTTCTTCTCTTCCATTTGCTCTTCAATTAGCTATCAATTTCTAATCTTTGGTTCAACTAATGAAATGTTAGTAGTAAAATATCTTTTGTTTTTCTCTCACCTCCAACATTAGTAGTAAACTATTTTTTGGTTTTCTCTCACCTCCAACTCCCTTAATTTTTTCCCCTTATGGTTTTACAGCTTTGGGATATAAACATGGATTCAACTCCAGTTGCAACCTTTCAAGTTCATGAGTATTTGAGGCCTAGGGTGGTTTATCTGCTCTCTCTCTTTTAAATAAATGTAGGAATTGGTTGTTGCATAGTTCATTGCAATTTTGGTTCTTGTTGATGCAGTTATGTGATTTATATGAGAATGATTCAATTTTTGACAAATTTGAGTGTTGTCTTAGTGGAGATGGGTTCCGTGTAGCAACTGGTTCTTACAGGTACCCTTCTAATAACGAGTTGAGCTTGATTTAATAATTTTGTATTTTAGAACTTTTTTAGTCCCGCAAGTTAATGATGTGCATAAGTGCATTGTTCATCTGCAGTAACCTTTTTCGTGTATTTGGCTGTGTTTCTGGAAGTAACGAAGCAACAACTTTAGAAGCCAGTAAAAATCCAATGAGGTACATCTCTCATTTCAGTTATCAAAAGTAGTCAATCATGAATGAGGTTTGATACACACTTGATTTATTTTCTCGACCTGATATTGGGAAAAAGCACAATTAATTTTAAATGTTGGAGAAAACATCTCGCATATGATTATTTGAAAGAGAGGAAATGGGAGGCTTTTGTTCACTAAATACTACACAACATTTTGTAAGCTAGACTAGTGATGCAATTTGAAATGGGGCTAAATTCTTTGTTTTGAACTTTAATTTTTTATAAAATTCTTAAAACTTGTCTAACTTTAAAAATTATTATATTTTTAGGGTAAGTTAGGTCTCTTCTTAGAAGACCTGGTCTTATTGTTTATTTCATAACAGGGGTTTGGATCCATGTACTTTGATTTATGAAAATTTTCCTCTATGAAATTGTGTGAGATTGTGTTTTCGTGCTGCATCAGCTAGCTTCAAATAATATTACAAGCACTTGTTATTTGACTTTACCAAACTGAATACTGGAGCAGGAAAATTTTAGGGTCCACGAAATTTGAATTTTGTGAAACCTTTGGCTGTAGCACATGAACTTATACCTTGTTCCCCATTGAAGGCTGCCTCAGGTTTGGAAAAAACAACAAAAAAGTACATAACGTCAAACAGTTGTTATATATAATGCATAATTCCTCAGTTTATAAAACCACCAGTACATCTTCATTCTATAAGCATTTTCACTTTTGGTACGTTTTCCTAACAGTGTGAGATTGATACCCATTTCATCAATTTGCCTATCCCAAGCTATCACTATAATGTACTGCTAATATTCGGTAACGTGATAGTATTGTTGCATCTAACCAAGAAACTACTGCTGAAATATCTGCAATATTGCAATTTTTTCAGGTATTTATGCTACAATTGGTGTTTTGACTTGCTTCCTTTTCCTTGTATCACGGGCTTTCTTTTTGGTGTTCTTTTAGAGAAAAAAAATGGAGATAATGTCTAGTGGGTTTTGCAATTCTACTCATCTTGAGCTAAAAGCTTGATCCCATGAAAAAAATGGAGACAACAAATGTAGTTGCCTTTTTTGAGATTTGTTCTTGGATGGGATGGCCATTCTGATGACCTAGTATACCTTTCTCATTCTTTTTGTATAGGAAGCAGGTGCAAAACCCAACAAGAGCTTCCAGATCTCTTAGCAGCTTGACACGTGTCGTCCGACGAGGTCAGTCATGCAAAAAGCTTGTTACTGTTCCTGGGCATCCAACTTTTGTTACTACGGATTAGAATCATAACTTCTCATTTTCGAATGGCCCATGACAGGCTCAGAAAGCCCCAATATTGATGCCAACGGGAACTCGTTCGATTCTGCGATCAAATTACTTCACTTAGCATGGCACCCAACTGAAAACTTAATAGCCTGTGCTGCTGCAAACAGCTTGTACATGTACTACGCATAAAAAAAGTTTTTAACACCAGTCACGGAGGTAACTTAAAAGGTAAGCAGCGCCTTCTTTTGCATTGTACCTGGGAAGGCTAAAGGCCCTTTCAGATGCAACCAACAACGGTCACAATGGATTAATTTCGAATGATCTCGACATCAGAGCCTGAAGAGACTTCGGAAGTCTACAAAGGCAACTACATTTGTTGTCTGTATATTTGAGGGGCTCAGAATGTGGGGATCTTTATTCATATTCTTTTGTTTTGGAAGAGATTGCACATCTATTTTGTTCCTGTTTCAGCATCAGGATCCCACTTAATTATACCTCTCTTACAACTAATTCGGGGGTTTGATGTGTGTATGTAGTCATTCTCTAGACAGGCTGTGTTATTCACTTAATCCTACAATTACAGTGGAAAAGACATACATAGCTCAAGGCTTGTGAAAGTTCCTATTGAAAAAAAAAATTATTTTGAATAGGTGCTGACTTGTACATTCATACCTAATAAATCAAATTTATATACAAATGTGACTTGGAAAAGAACTATGAATTTGAATAAATAGTTTTAAGGTATTGGAAAAGCCATTTTGTTACTGTTACAGAACACGTGTCTCGGTTCTTATGAAATGCTTTGGAAGATTTTACTATAATGTTGTTTTCTTATTTGGAGCCTATTGTTCGATGAGCAATTAAGATAGCTAGATTGCTCAGTAAATTTTGAATAAAAATATTATTGGAAGAACAATAAATAAAAGAGTGTGGTATTTATCTTATGCATGTTTGTCTTTGAATTGATGGGATTAGCAGAGACATCCATGATTAATTTGCTTGGTCTAATGATCTCTGTTTTGGAAAATTGAAATGCACTTATTATTATTTTACACATAATTGAATTGCACATAAATTCACAAAGAATGGAAAATGTGAATCCATGTTTTTCAGAATATGATAATTTGCAAAAAAGAAAAAAATGGCATTATGGGTGTCCGGTCAAGTTCGATGGAATGCCTCTTCTAAAGTTAAGCTAGTGATTAATGATTTAGTTAAAAGTACTATTCATAATAAATAAATGGACAAAGTCAAGAGTCAGAATTTTCCAAATGATTAATGTATTAATTAAATATTAGTTCAGATGATAATATTTTTGCCTAATAGAAGAGACGAAGAGCATTTGAAAACATTTCACTCAAATATGATATCATTTTTAATTTAGTTTTTGAATTTGATTTTTCTCAAACGACTCCGACAAACCTTGTGCGAACTCAATTGATTCGTGGCCCACTTCGACTAAAGTTCGACCTCCTTGGGTAAACCAATAAGCTTCAGTAGGCCTCGTCCAAACTTAATACTTATAATCATCTAGTTATTAATTTCAAATTAAGATCCAACCTAATTTAACATAATTGTTAGAATAAACTCATCATAATATTATCAAATTAAGTCGTACATTATGAAAAGTATCCTTGAACTTGTCCAAACTGCACTACTGGAGAATAGGTAAGACAATTTCAGCTCTGTCCTTAAGATTGACTATATCAACTTCATCTTCTACCTAATTCGCAATCTTCGATTATAAATAGAGCCAAAACAATGAGTTTTCTCCAAATCTAAATCGAGATGGATTCACATCATCTTCTAGTTTCCTTCCTTCTGCTGCTCTTCACTTTCAACTCCTTCCAGATGATAGCAAATGGAAGTCAACCATCGGCAAAAGTGAGTCCTACAGCCTTTTCTTTATTTCCTATATGTCTATATACATACACACATATAATTAAAGAAAACAGAATCATGTTTACAACAATAAGACAGACAATTGAAATCAGAAAAATGTTTGTGCTTCCTTTGTCAGTTGTATATTGTATACCTTGGAGAGAGGCGGCACGAAGATCCAAATCTTGTGACTGCATCACACCATGACTTGTTGTCTTCTTATTGGAAGGTAAATACTCTCTTCGAAACTTGTGCTCTTCGTCTTCTGTTTTTTTACCTCTTTAATGGGTGATAATTTTTCAGTAAGGAAGAAGCTCTGAGCTCAATTGTTTACAGTTATAGACATGGCTTCTCAGGCTTTGCAGCCATGCTTACAGATTCCCAAGCTCTACAAATTGGAGGTACTCTTTTTTATATCATTTTAAACGAGAGGTGCTATTTTTCCAATAGTAAATAGATCGTTAATTTCGTTAAAAAATATTAGCATAAATCATGTGCTTATTTAATCTTAAACCAGAATCAGTTCATTAATTAAGATCCTTTTTCATGTAGAATTACCGGAAGTGATTAGTATAAAGTTAAGTAGTAGTGTTGAACTGCATACTACACGAAGTTGGGATTATCTTGGACTAAGCTACGACCAACACCAACCTATGGGACTGCTTCAAAGAGGCAAGTTTGGGGAAGATGTCATTATTGGAGTTGTCGACACAGGCAAGAATGAATTCTTAATCCTATAAATTCAAAATGGCAAACTCATTGCTTGTTAGCCTAACAATGACATATATAAGTATTGATTGGTAGGCATTTGGCCGGAATCAAAGAGTTTTAACGACTATGGTTATGGACCAATACCATCTCGTTGGAAAGGCACGTGTGAAACAGGTCAAAACTTCACCATGAGCAATTGCAATCGAAAGATCATCGGCGCAAGATGGTACACCGGAGGCGTTGACCCTTCGGATCTCAACACGGACTACAAATCTCCCCGAGACTTTAATGGCCATGGCACGCACACAGCTTCCACCGCAGCCGGTTCATTCGTGTCCAACACAAGCTTTCATGGCCTTGGTGGGGCACAGCAAGAGGCGGCGCTCCTCATGCTCGGCTAGCCATATACAAGGTGTTATGGGGTCACCTGGTAGAGGTTCAGAGGCTGCCGTGCTCAAGGCTATCGATGATGCTGTGCATGATGGTGTCGACATCTTGTCACTTTCACTAGGTTAGATTTTCCAAAATTTTGTCACAATACATGCTGTATCAAAGGGGATAACAGTGATCTTCTCAGCGGGCAATGATGGTCCGCTTCCTCAAACCATTGGAAATGAGCTTCCATGGGTGATTACAGTCGGAGCCAGCACAATCGACCGCTCTTTTCCTACGATTATCACACTCGGAAACAATCAAAAGTTGGTGGTAAGAGCTAGCTAGTGAGCACATAATTTTTTTACTACTAATCAACACAATCAGTTTCTTACAAATTAATTAATTTGATTCTAATACTATTGCAGGGCCAGTCATTATATTATACATCCAATGACGGATCTAATTTTACAGAATTAATTCTAATTGAAAGGTACTCTAGTACGATCATTTTGTTTCCTATTATTTTAATGTAAATGTTGGGGACAGGCATATTAAAATTGTAATCGCATGTATGCATTCTATATGCTGCTGCAGTTGTTCAACAGTGTGCGCTGATTCTTTTTATGCTCCTGGAAACATTCCTTCTGGTGCTGTTGTTGCCGTGGGCACCTTCACCCAAGTAGTAAATAGCTTGATAGAAGCTCAGGCAGAAGGTGTTATCTTTGCTCGATCCCCAATTAGCCTACTCCAAGATTCTGGGAAATTTATCTATGTCCTTGTAGACAATGACGTAATGCTACAAATAGTGGATATATAAGATTAAGGTGTTCCTGTTTTCGATACTGAATCAGTTTCCTTAATCAAACACTTGAAGTCAATTCTTCTATTCAAATCAAGCTAATATCGTTTATGATTCATAGTGACGCATCATCTCCAACAGCCATGATAAGCCCAGCTTACAATATTGTGGGGAGTAGAGTGATGTCTCCCAGGGTGGCAGCTTTCTCCTCGAGAGGGCCAAGTTTAGACTATCCGGATCTTATAAAGGTACTACTTTTGTTGATCTATTATATTGGTGAACAATTCCTTTTTGTGTCCGTTACTACGACATAAATTCCAAAGCTTTTACTTTTTAATTTAAAAAGATCAAAATTAGTTCTATTTTAGCTTCCTGAAACTAATTAAGAGAGAGGATAAATTAATGCAATTAACTATCCATAAATCTGCCATTTGACAGCCGGATATCACAGCTCCCGGAGTAAATATCTTAGCTGCAAAGTTTGATGCATATTATTTTGATTCTGGAACTTCGATGGCATGCCCTCATGTTTCCGGAGTAGCAGCTCTTCTGAAAGCAGCACATCCAGAATGGTCTCCCGCTGCTATTAAATCCGCACTCGTAACTACCGGTAAGTGGATTGGTCATCGAACTTATTATAGTTCTTCCATCAAACTCTTAATTTGAGCAAATTGTGCTGATCATATATATGCTTGCCATTTTATGAAGCTTACACGACCAATGCATATGGATTCCCCATCGAAGCGGATGGAGTTCCTCGAAAGCTCGCTGATCCTTTCGACTTCGGAGGTGGTCATATCAATCCTAACAAAGCTGTGGATCCTGGACTAATTTACGACGTTGATCCAAATGATTACTTCAAGTTCTTTAACTGCACTAACGATGCATCAAACTGTGACTTGGTGGATGCTCGTTTGTATCACTTGAATCTGCCATCCATATCCATTTCTGATCTCAAATCATCTGTCACAATAAAGAGAACAGTCACGAACGTAGGCGACACAGATTCTGTATACAGAGCAATAGTAGAATCACCTCCGGGTGTTAAGATTACTGTGGAGCCTTCGGTCCTCGAGTTCAATGCTTTCAACAAGGTACACACTTTTGCTCTAACATTCACCTCACTGCATGCGGTGCAAGGGGACTTCAACTTCGGAAGCTTGACATGGAGTGATGGGGGAAAGCACTGGGTGCGAATTCCTATAGCTGTTCGAGTTACTATACAAGATTACTTCTCGGACACCTCCTAAGTAGTGAATTGTGCATGTGTAATAGTTAATAAATAAATTAAAGACAAATATAAAGTTGTCAGATTTTTTAAGACTATCTTATTCTTATGTGAACTATATTTTGGATTGATATATCTTGTATGAATAAAATAAGCGTTAAAAGAGTTGTTCCTTTCAAAATTATAATGACTAACTATTAAAGATCTTTGAGAAAAAAATATTTTAATTATGAGTTTTCTGTGGCAAAGCTAGAAGTCAATTGTGCCTTTTATAAAATAAACTTATCAAAGAATGGATGCAAATTTATCAAAAATATTATTAATTTCGGCAATTTCCTTTGGAAAAGTTCTTTTTAATGTTTGTCCATCAAGGGGGAGATGGGATCTTCAATCCCATTTTTTCTCCGTCCTTTTGTTCCAAATTGTCTATCCGACGTCCCGTCTGATTGACGTCCATACACAATCGGTAGCTTCTGATCGTTTATCCCGACCAAATTATAATTTGTGGAGAAGATGAATCTAAAAAATTCATGACCAATTGTCATGGGGAAAAAATGGAACAAAAGATAAGTCTCATCGAAAGGGATGCAAGATGCCTCAGTTTTTTCAATTCATTGGAAAAGTCATTTTACTATTGTTATATTTATGAACGAAAAAATCTAAAGAAAGGGTATGGTTGTAATTTTTAAAACTTCCTGGACTTTTTCGCAAAAGAACGATTAAAAAGTTCACAACTCCCAACCGAGCCTTTCCTCCCACGCCCGTGACCTGACTTCTTCTTCCTCTTTATATCCTTTCCAGCCCTAAGCCAAACCCAAAATCTCATTCAATCCTAGCTTTTCTCATCCTCCTCACGTTGACGCCGCCATCGTCGTCCCTACTCACTACTCACGCTGACGCCGCAGCCACTACCGCCACCGCCGCTTTCTTCGTCGCCGCCGCCGCCACCTCTTTCCCCAACCCTCCTCCAACACTAGCCGTCGCTCGATATTGATCAGAGCAGCGGAGAGCTCGTGCACTATCTCGGTAACCGCTAATGTCGCTTGCCGTTTCTGCTAGCGTTGTTGTAGTTACCCCGCCGACGCTCACAGCATTAGATCTTCGATTTCGGTGGAGTTTTCTTGCTCATCTCTCTAAACTATCTTGTGCATGATTAAACATACACCATAGGTGATATATACATAAAATGATTTTTATTGCTTGATTGTGAAGTAGGAACTGGATTAAGGTTCATCCTATATGCATTTGATCACTGCTATAAGTAATTTTAGCACGTGATGTTGCTAGACATGTAATAGATTTACTTGAGAAATAAATTAGACCTTATTATGGAAAAGATTATGGATAGATCTTTTAAAATTTATTTACTGCCTTCTGTCAGAAAATCTAATTACCTGGATCTTTATGTTACTTGTCCTGTTATACTCTTGTTGTTTATCTAATTGTTTTTAAATTGTACCTGTTAAAATTGAGTAATGACATTTACAATGGTTAACAGAAATTCAGAGATAACATAGGAGAACTTAAGATGTTCCCTTAAAGAGAACACAAACTCTTATGAAAATTTTAAGAGGGTAAATAATGAGAATAATTTCGTTGAAGTAGTTACCAAAAAATGAAAAATATGAGAGAATTTCGCCTTAGCACCCGTAAGAAGTATACAACTTCTTAAGTAAATTAATAAAGAAACGAGTATGACTTTTATTTCGTAGAACTTAAGTTCTAAAGATATGAGATTATTTATGCTAAATGAGTAATTAAAATAACTCTATATAAATATAGAGTATTTGTTCCGTACTTTAAACATAACTTTTGCGTTTTGTTGTGCGTTGATGGCTTCGGCTTAATTGAGATGATTTTTCCTAACGGGATGGATTGCGGGCCGTTCACCCTATGCATATGTGAGATGCACGTCTCACATGATGGATTCCGAGTCATTCATCCTATTTTTATATGTGAGATATTTTTGGGTGGATTGCGAGTCGTTCACCCTATGTATCTATTTGTATATGTGCATTTACAAGTGAATTGTAGGTCGTTCACTCTTCTATATGAAGCATCTTTTTTTAGATGGGTTGTAGGTTGCTCACCTTGAAATTTCATTTATACATGATGTGTTTGTAATAGGTGGAATGTAGGTCATTCACCTTTACTTATACGACATACCCTCGATAAGTATATTATATGTCGTTCATCCACTCAATAAATTATATAGAGTTGTCAGATAAAATAAGACGATAATAATAATTTGTATAATATTAAAAAAATGAGAAATTAAGGAGAACTAATGAAATCAATTAAGAAGGAAATAAAAGAGGAATGATATGAAAAAGATAAATGGTAAATGATGTTGTTTCCCTCTTTAATAATATTTTTCATGCATGTCTTTGTTATCTCCACTTTCCACTTTGTGCTCACCATCCCTTTTCCTCTGTCCTCCAGATCCTCAGATTTGAGGCAATTTTCGAGGTTTGATCAATAAAGTTTGGATGGTTGTTCAGAGATGCTCAGCGATAGTTATGGATACGATTTCTATATAGTCCATCTAGTTTATTTTTGTATTGTATATCTGCAAGAAGTTAGTTTGTCAGTCAGGTCATGGGTATCGTAGAGTCCCATGTTTACATTCTTCTATGTGATTTAATAAAGTGTTACATGTTCATAGTGTACCCTTTTATTTATGATTTAATGCCAGAATGAATAGTGTATCTCCCAATCTCATATAGAGATTAAGTCTCCGGATTGTGACAATTACTCTGTTATGAAATGCTTTCCAAGATTTTACTATGATGTTGTTTTTCTTATTTGTAGCGTATTGTTCAATGAGCAATTAAGTGAGCTTGCTTCTTCAGTAAATTTTGAATAAAAATATTACTGGAAGGACAATAAAAGCGCGTGATACTTATCCTACACATATTTGTTTTTGGATTAATGGGATCCATTATCAATTTACTTGGTCTAATGTTTGAATAATTGAATTACACTCATTATTATTATTTTCTTATGGATAATTGATGCCTTGTGGCAGCTTCTTTACGTAGAACGTTTTTTCCCCCTTAAAAAATTGTTATAGTTAACTATCTTACGCCAATTCTTACACATTCACGTTAATGAATTTAAATTAATTAAACAATTTCAGAAGGCAATTCCATTATTCCTAATGAACGAGTGGAAAGCAATGTTATGAAAGATCTGAAAACATGTCACTCAAAATATGATATCATTTTTAATTTAGTTTGTGAATTGTTTATTTTGATGTTTCTCAACAAAGCTTGAGCGAACTCAATTGATATGTTGCTCACCTCGATTAAGTTAGACCACCTCTGGCCTCATCCAAACTTAATACTCGGATTCATCAGTTGTGAATTTCAAATTGAGATTCAACCTAATTTAACATAATTGTTAGAATAAACTCATCATAACATAACATTATCAAATTAAGACGTAAATTATATTTATATAAAATCCTTGAACTGGTCAAAATTTGAGAGCAGGTGAGACCATTTCAGCCCTGGCCATCTATTAAGACCGACTGTATCGAATTAAACTTCTACCTTATTGGCAATCTTTGATTATAAATAGAGCCAAAACAATGAGTTTTCTCCAAATCTAAATCGAGATGGATTCACATCATCTTCTAGTTTCCTTCCTTCTGCTGCTCTTCACTTTCAACTCCTTCCAGATGATAGCAAATGGAAGTCAACCATCGGCAAAAGTGAGTCCTACAGCCTTTTCCTTATTTCCTATTTGTCTATATACATATATACATATAATTAAAGAAAACAGAATCATGTTTACAACAATAAGACAGGCAATTGAAATCAG
Source organism: Boesenbergia rotunda (assembly GCA_024364735.1). NCBI lineage: Eukaryota > Viridiplantae > Streptophyta > Magnoliopsida > Zingiberales > Zingiberaceae > Boesenbergia > Boesenbergia rotunda. Next base: position 100,496 of record JAGFNQ010004156.1, on the reverse strand, counting down.
AAAAATGTTTGTGGTTCCTTTATCAGTTGTATATTGTTTACCTTGGAGAGAGGCGGCACGAAGATCCAAATCTTGTGACTGCATCACACCATGACTTGTTGTCTTCTTTACTTGGAAGGTAAATACTCTCTTCGAAACTTGTGCTCTTCGTCTTCTGTTTTTTACCTCTTTAACGGGTGATAATTTTTCAGTAAGGAAGAAGCTCTGAGCTCAATTGTTTACAGTTATAGACATGGCTTCTCAGGCTTTGCAGCCATGCTTACAGATTCCCAAGCTCTACAAATTGGAGGTACTCTTTTTTATATCATGTTAAACGAGAGGTGCTATTTGTCCAGTAGTAAAATAGATCGTTAATTTCCGTTAAAAAATATTAGCATAAATCATGTGCTTATTTAATCTTAAACCTGAATCAGTTCATTAATTAAGATCCTTTTTCATGTAGAATTACCGGAAGTGATTAGTATAAAGTTAAGTAGTAGTGTTGAACTGCATACTACACGAAGTTGGGATTATCTTGGACTAAGCTACGACCAACACCAACCTACGGGACTGCTTCAAAGAGGCAAGTTTGGGGAAGATGTCATTATTGGAGTTATCGACACAGGCAAGAATGAATTCTTAATCCTATAAATTCAAAATGGCAAACTCATTGCTTGTTAGCCTAACAATGACATATATAAGTGTATTGATTGGTAGGCATTTGGCCGGAATCAAAGAGTTTTAACGACTATGGTTATGGACCAATACCATCTCGTTGGAAAGGGACGTGTGAAACAGGTCAAAACTTCACCATGAGCAATTGCAATCGAAAGATCATCGGCGCAAGATGGTACACCGGAGGCGCTGACGCTTCCAATCTCAACGACGACTTCAAATCTCCCCGAGATTATAGCGGCCATGGCACACACACAGCTTCCACCGCAGCAGGTTCATTCGTGTCCAACGCAAGCTTTCATGGCCTTGGTGTGGGCACAGCAAGAGGCGGCGCTCCTCGTGCTCGGCTAGCCATATACAAGGTGTTATGGGGTCGCCTTGGTAGAGGTTCAGAGGCTGCCGTGCTCAAGGCTATCGATGATGCCGTGCATGATGGTGTCGACATCTTGTCACTTTCACTAGGTCGTAGATTTTCACAAAAATTTATCACAATACATGCTATAGCAAAGGGGATAACAGTGATCTTCGCAGCGGGCAATGATGGCCCGCTTCCTCAAACCATTGGCAATGAACTTCCATGGGTGATTACAGTAGGAGCCAGCACAATTGACCGCTCTTTTCCTACGGTTATCACACTTGGAAACAATCAAAAGTTGGTGGTAAGTGTTGGTGAGCACATATATTTTTTTACTACTATCAACACAATCAGTTCCTTACTAGCTAGTATCTAATACTATGGCAGGGCCAGTCATTATATCATGCATCCGATGATGGATCTATTTCTACAGAATTAATTCTAATTACAAGGTACTTTAGTACTCATGTCGTTTCCTATTATGTTCATGCAAGTGTTTGGAAAAAAGATAAATTAAATGTAATTTTGCATGTATGGATGCTATCTGCTGCTGCAGTTGTTCAACAGTTGAGCTGAATACCACAGTTATAGCAGGAAAAATTGTAGTGTGCGCTGATTCTTTATTTGCTTCTGGTGCTGCTGCTGTCTTGCCCAACTTCTCCCAATTAGTGAATAGCTTGATAGAAGCTCAGGCAGAAGGTGTTATCTTTGCTCGACCCCCAATCAGCCTGCGCCAAGATGATGAGAGATTGATCTCTGTCCTTGTAGACAATGACGTATTGCTACAAATATTGGAATATATGCAATTAAGGTGTTCTCTATACTGAATCAGTTTCCTTAATCAAACATTTGTCCTTCTGTGCAAATTAAGCTAATGTTGTGTAAGATCCACAGTGACACATCATCTCCAACAGCCATGATAAGCCCAGCTTACAGTATCGTAGGGAGTAGAGTGATGTCTCCCAGGGTTGCAGCTTTCTCCTCGAGGGGACCAAGTCTAGAGTATCCGGATCTTATAAAGGTACTACTTTTGTTGAGCTATTGTGTTGGTGAATAATTCCTTAATTTTGTGCCCATTACAAGGACATAAATTCCAAAGCTTTTACATTTTAAGTAAAAAAGATCAAAATTAGTTCTATTTTAACTTCCTGAAACAAATTAAGAGAGGGAGAAATCGATGCAATTAACCATGCATGAATTTGCCATTTGACAGCCGGATATCACAGCTCCCGGAGTAAGTATCTTAGCTGCAAAGGCTAATGGATATTATTTTGATTCTGGAACTTCGATGGCATGCCCTCATGTTTCCGGAGTAGCAGCTCTTCTGAAAGCAGCACATCCAGAATGGTCACCCGCTGCTATTAAATCGGCACTCGTAACTACCGGTAAGTCGATTTGTCATCAAACTTATTATAGTTCTTCCATCAAACTCTTAATTTGAGCAAATTTTGTTGATCATATATATGTTTGCCATTTCATGAAGCTTACACGACCAATGCATATGGCTTCCCTATAGAAGCGAATGGAATTCCTCGGAAGCTCGCTGATCCTTTCGACTTCGGTGGTGGTCATATCAATCCTAACAAAGCATTGGATCCCGGACTAATTTACGACGTCAATCCAAATGATTACTTCAAGTTCTTTAACTGCACTAACGATGCATTAAACTGTGACTTGGTGGATGCTCATTTGTATCACTTGAATCTGCCCTCCATATCCATTTCTGATCTCAAAACATCTGTGACAGTAAAGAGAACTGTCACGAACGTAGGCGACACAGATACGATATACAGAGCAATAGTAGAATCGCCTCCAGGTGTTCAGATTATTGTGGAGCCTTCGGTCCTCGAGTTCAATGCTTTCAACAAGATACAGACTTTTGATCTAACATTCACCTCACTGCATGCGGTGCAAGGAGACTTCAACTTCGGAAGCTTGACATGGAGTGATGGGGGAAAGCACTTGGTGCGAATTCCTATAGCTGTTCGAGTTACTATACAAGATTACTTCTCGGACACCTCCTAAGTAGTAAATTGTGTGTCATATATAGTTGATAAATCATATTCTTAGAGTTTGGTGACCAGTTTAATTTGTTAATTTATTATTAGATATTTTTTTTTATTAATATGTTAATTAATAGATTTATATAGAATCTGTTAATTAACAGTTTCTGTAGCGGCCCCGCCTCTATGGTCCCCGCAGGCAACCCTCTAGGCCGGCGACCCTACGGTCTTCCCACTCCTGGCAGTGGGTTTTTGCCTTCCCCAGGATTCGAACTCTAGACCTCCAGGCTAAGTACTAAAGTTCCTGAATCCTGGTACCAATTGAGCTGTAGAGGGTTGCCTGCGGGGACCATAGAGTACTTAGCCTGGAGGTCTAGAGTTCGAATCCTGAGGAAGGCAAAAACCCACTGCCAAGAGTGGGAAGACCGTAGGGTCGCCGGCCTAGAGGGTTGCCTGCAGGGACCATAGAGGCGGGGCCGCTACAATAAAAAGGCGCATTTTTATTGTAACGACCTGGCCCCTCGGCCCCTTGGGCGGCCCAACTGGCGGCCCACTTGGCGACCCCTTATATCGTCAACCGACGATCATTGGCCGTGCCGTTACTCACAAGTACTTTCCACCCCTGGCCAGTGGATTTTTACCTTCCTCAGGATTCGAACTCTAGACCTCCAGGATAAGTACTAGAGTTTATGAATCCTGATACCAATTGAGCTACAGGTACATGCCCCGAGGAGCCGCTCGTCCGATACCGACCGGACAGCTACTCCCTCGTCCCGGCGGACAATTGAAAAACCAGACCACCGCGACTACCTCAGCCTGCTTGCACCGCAGCCTATAGGGCTGGAACATGCGACTGTGTAAAACGAAAACGGAACCGACGATAAAAGCTGCGTACCGGTACGACTTTCAACAAACACAAGCACAAGACCTCCATGGCTCACAAAAGTACAACTATACCGCCATATAAAAAGGACACAATCAAATACGAATACCGCAGCGGAAAAGTAAAGTAAAGAAACAGAAAAAGGGTACCAACATGTGCCACCAACAAAGTAATAGAAACATCCCGGAATCATCTCGAAGAAACACGCGAACTGGGACAGGCTGCCAGGCACTCCAGACAATCATCCTGAAATAAAAAAAACAGGGAGCTAACGGGGTGAGTAACAATACTCAGCGAATATCTCATCAGATATACAAGATAGTCTAGCTAGTAATAGAGTAACAGGCTATCGAAATAACACAGGTACATGCAGTGGTAAGCATAACTGGAACAGGGATAGAAACACCATACCAAGGTAGCTGAGTCGTCGAAACTGACATAAGGGTCTCTTGTATGTACATGTCAAACAAATGCAACATCCAAGTATAACAAGCGCGGGCAAGTGTCCGCTCACTCTCCTGCGTAGAGCTGTGACTGCCGTCCGTACTCTGCCGCTGCTACTCCTGAGCAACCGAGTAGTCGGTATGTTGTCGGTGTAACACCCCTACTCCATGACCTATCCTGGCGATATCACTAACAGCCCCAGGCTTAGACCTATCCTGGCGATATCTCTATCAGCCCCAGGCCATCACCTATCCTGGCTATATCACTAATAGCCCCAGGCTAAGACCTATCCTGGCGATATCTCTATCAGCCCCAGGCCATCACCTATCCTGGCTATATCACTAATAGCCCCAGGCTAAGACCTATCCTGGCGATATCTCTATCAGCCCCAGGCCATCACCTATCCTGGCTATATCACTAATAGCCCCAGGCTAAGACCTATCCTGACGATATCTCTATCAACCCCAGGCCATCACCTATCCTGGCTATATCACTAATAGCCCCAGGCTAAGACCTATCCTGGCGATATCTCTATCAGCCCCAGGCTAAGACCTATCCTGGCGATATCTCTATCAGCCCCAGGCCATCACCTATCCTGGCTATATCACTATCAGCCCCAGGCCATCTCTGGAGGATATCTCTATCTGAGTGTTAACACCTACCCCATGTATATAAATGGGGAAGAGACCTCTCTTTCTCTCTACTCCTAGTATATGGACTACTCCAGGAGGGACCTCTGTCTGCCACCACGCTCCGATTCACTAACCTATTAGTGCATGAGCTGAGCAGCACAGAGCACACTACCCATACTCCGTCAACCACTAACTCATGAGTGGTCGTATGGATAGGTCAGTATGACTGTCGACCTGACTCACCCATAAGGGGGCCCCTGATCGACAGTGATGCACAGTGCACGATGATGCATGACTCTGGTCAAACAGCATCCACTATCTAGTCCACCTATATCAACATGATATGCAAGGATCATAAACAAATGCACCATAGCTTAAGTCCTAAAGGTATAGGTATCACATGCCAGGTACATCATAAACAGTATCAGCCAAGGTAGAGCAGGTATAAAATACTACATTACCCTACCGCTAAACATAGCATATCAAGCATATCTGCTAGGACTAATCTAAAAGATAAGTCAGAGGTACCCGCCTCGATGTAGTAGATCGTAAGTGAAGAGGAACCCCCTGGTCTGAAAGAATATCCATCGCACGTGGAATCCAAATAGCCGAGTCAATGACCTGTACCACAATAACCACAACTTAGCTAATTTAACAGTATACAAATCAGCTAAGTTGCCCGCTTTCATTTATATTTTACCAAAATAGCCTAACCCTACCAACCCAGATTAGATTCAGATTAGGTTTAGCCCAACCCTAACCCAATCAACCATGATTTAATCCATTAAGCCCTATAGCTCTAGGATACACAGAGAAAGGGTAAGAACCTAATTGAATTCTAATGATCTACGAGATAGAAATCAATCCAAGACTGATCAATAGATGCCAGACAAACCTTAACCCCGAATTCTGCAACATCACACATTGATCAAACACAACAGAGCTCAAAGAATACAACTCACACAGAAACCGGGATACAACCACAGCTACACAGAGAACCCCTCCGAACAAGGAAGAAAACAACAACACCCCCCATCACTTAGCTGCAATCCATAGGAATCCTAGTTCTTGATCGAAGTAACAACACAGAATTAAGAATGCTACAATCCAAAGCCCAACCAACTTCGCATTCATCCACAGCATAGGGTCTCAATCCAAATCAAGAACAACTACACAACACAGACCAACTCACCTGAGCGGAGGCACGCACGCGAGAGGGAAGAACTCCCTGTTCAGAAACTGATCTACAGCAATCAACCAAACTCCCACTCAAAGCAAAAAATCAAATCCCGACACAAGCACCGTGTGATCCAAGAACCGCAACCCCAATAACACATGAACATAGATCGAAATCCAAACTCACGGGAAATCAATCTGATCAGAAAAACTCGAAACTAAAAATCCAACACCGAACTTTATCTAACTTCGAACGATGAGGCAACCGGTCTTAATACCAAATTCACATCCAAAAGCATGCGAACATAAACAACTCCGATCATAGGATTGCTCACATAGGGTAGTCTTACCTAGATTCACATCGGATGTGGAGTCACATGGATCCCCTTTGTCTTGGTTCCACCACAAGCAAGCCCCAGCCCAGCGTGTGATCCTGAGAGCCCAGGTTTGAGCTAAACCTTGCTCCAAGCCCTAGATCTGCACCATCATCGCGAAACCCCTTTTAGATCGCCAACTCAAGAACTCAATCACGATCGAAACCAGTTTGAAACCATAGATCAGCTACCATTCACCTTTGATTCGCCTAAAGGAGAGCCGATCTACAACTGTCGTACGCTCGCAAGGACACGGAGACGAGAGAGGAAGGCTCCCTCCGACGCCGACGATCTCTGACGGAGAAGGCGAGGACAAGAGAGAGAGAAGAAGGTGTCGGCGCGAGGGCTAGGGCTGCGAAGAAACGGGAGAAGAAAGGGTTCGGCTTCACTTGGGGTGCGGCGACCATAAATAAGGGTTTAATGTGAGGGGTTTTTTTTTTCAGAAAAGCCCTTCAACTTTTCCGAAATTTAAATTATGCCCTTAAGGTAAGGGATTTTAACGTTTCAGCCCTCCGAGTTTTCGTAATTTAACAGTTTCGTTATTAATTTTTCATTTGAATAAGTATCCTAAGGTATCTATAAATTGTGTATCTCATGAACAAGTTTTATCAATCAAGAAAGTTATTTAATTACCTCTTCTTTCTTTCTCTCTACCTCTCGTTTCTCTCTACTTCTCTTTACTTTATCAGAGCCGCTGATTTTGTATTCCATCGTTCATAGTGATTTTTCCTCATCTGTCCGTGGTTTTTCCTGTCAAGGGTTTTCCATGTAAATTTTATGTGTGTTCTCTATTATTCTTATTGTTATTTTTTATACTAATCTCGTTTCACACATCGAGGAGGATGCGATGGGGAATGTTGTATGATGCCACCATGACATCGTCTTTATAGTGTGTTTAATGAATGTGACTCTTATTGTCAATAAAGCGAAGGACTGTCGTTGATAAATGCAACTCTTATTTTCTAAATAATTGACTTTACTTGTACTAGTTACTAATGAATCATAAAGAGAACAACATGAGGTATGTGTTGTGTTGCCCCCGGGATTATATAAGGTGCAATGGAAGGGCATCATATTGATATCTAGATACTTTCGGTCCGATCCTCGATACAGTATATTTTATATAAATTTTTCCTCCAAATACTAAAAAAAACCACTCATATAATAACGGTTTTCAACTTATTCCTTCACTTTTCGCTCCTCTTATTGCTGCTTATTTTTGTGACCGTTGGTCAAAGTTGGAAAACCATTTCTATTATTCTTTTTTAAATATAATTGAAAATGAATCTTGTTGTACATATAATAACAGTTTGTATTGTAGCTATAAATTTTAGAGCAATTCACACCACTCCTATATGTCATAAATATAAGAGTAATTTCAAAGTGCCTAAATATCAGCATGGTAGATCCGCTTCAGGTCCAGGTTTGAACCGGACCTGACCCTAGGCTCATAACCGTGTTAGGTACCTATTGACTCGATTCTGACCCAAATTAACCGACCGCTGGAATTAGGTTTTTTTATAGATGTATAGATAGTTTTAAAAATTTATTGGTACTTAGGACTCAAAATTAGATATCTAAAATTAGAATTTAATATGCTAACCAACTAGACTATCTATTAATGTATTTATATCTTAGTTAATTATTTAATAACCAATCAATAATTTCTTTTGTTATATTATTATTCTTAATAATTGGGAGAAGAGTAAGAGAGATATTTATTTATTAATTAATTTATAATTATTTGTCGAAGCCTAGAACGAAGGTGTAAAGGTTGCGTACAAAGTCTGGAACGAAAGTTATGAGTTTAGGGGAAAATCATCAAGCGAAAAAACTTAAGGAAAATAAATATAAGTAAAAAAGAAAATTGATATAAATAAAATTAACAATATTTTTTAAAAAAATAAAAATGAGAAATATAATTTATTTAAAGAATAATTTATTTGAATAATAAATATTTTAAATTATTAAATGAAGTTAAATTTGACGGGTATAAAATTAAATTAAATTATGTAAATGGTACACTTGAGTTGTTAATTTTTTAAAAAAATTATTGATTAATTTTAATTTCGATAAGTTATCAAATAAATTTATTTGGTTTAAAATATTTATCTATTAATTAATTCTTTATTAGCATCGACCGGATGACCATGATGAAAAGTTCATGTGAATGACCGTGTATATGATGAAAAATATAGAAATGCTTCGTGTCTCTAGTGGTGAAGTTTGAAAATCAATTTTAAAATATTAGAGTAGTAGAAGTGTTATAGCAGCACTTTACATGAAATGATATTAAAAATATTCAGTAGGAATAATTTTGTAATTGCTTTTAGAAATTAGAGCAACAAAAACAATTAGTAGCAGCGTTTGACAAAGAACCATTGCTAAAAGTACCAATATCAACAGTTTCAAGATTGTTTTTAATAGTTGAATCATTAAGAGTAGTTTAAAGTAGTGGCTTATTCAAATTGATACTAAAGTTATTCAACAAGAATGGTTACAAAACCGTTCTGAAAAGGTAAAATAATAGAAACGGTTTAGTTCAAACCAATTTTATTATTCAATTTTCAAGAGCGATGTTAAAACCACTTCTAATAAATTGTTCCTATATGAATATTTTGTTTAGTGAAATAGAGGAGCGTAATCATAAAATGCTGAGCTTTTAGACTATTTACAACGAGTGCTTACCGCTTGGTGGTTGATGAAAAAGAGTAATGATACGCACAGTGAATGTAAATGTCTTAGTGAAAATTTTGACCATCAATCGGAAGCACGTCCGATGTCCGATCGTTGATCGGACACTACCGGCGGCCTTCGGCCGCTACCCCGAACCAAACTATACCCTGGGGGCACGGTAAACCCGTCGGGGATCGCCGTAATTGCGATCTCGCATTATTCACCGTTGATTTCGACGGGTTCACCGTTGCCCGCGATGCTAACGGGTTCACTGTCCTCCCAAGGTATAGTTTAATTCGGAACGGCGATCAGAGACCGCCGGTAGTGTCCGATCGGCGATCGGACGTCGGACGTGCCTCCAAGTGACGATCAAATTTTCACTGAGGTATTCATTTTCACTTTGCATATCATTTCTCGATGAAAAACTTTTATAAGACTAACCGATTGTTTTACATTCGCTTGTTGTCTGATTTATTGGTTTTTTTTATTATGAGTTATGTGTTGTGTTGCTTTTATAGCGTAGGAGAGGTGTTAGGAGTTTGCAAGGAGCAAACTTAGTCCCACATCCATAAACACATGGTTAGATCATAGACTTATAAAGGAATATGACATTTCCATTAGCATGAGGCCTTTTGAGAGAGCCTAAGAGCAAAACCATGAGGGCTTAGGCCCAAAGTGGACAATATTATGCCATTGTGGAGTAATTCCTTTTGGTCCTAACAAAATGGTATTAGAACCAGGTTGCTCTTCTTGAGCCAGATCTAACCATGTGCCTTAAGCCTTAATAAAGGATATGTTGGCGGAAAAAGGTTTCCGCTTGTGATGGAGGCATGTGGTCCTTTATTTGAGGGGAGGCTTTTGGGAGAGCCCAAGAACAAAACTATGAGGGCTTAGGCCCAAAGTGGACAATATCATGTCATTGTGGAGATATCCTAATTCCTTTTGATACTAACCAGAGGCATATCTAATAGTAAAATTACAAAAGATAATGATATATGATTATGTACACTCATTATATTAAGAACTAAATGAATGCGTAGAACATAATTATATATTTCCTTTTTAGGCTACAAAATCCTTTTTTATACAGTTCAAGAAAACTTAGCTAGTATTATAGATGCCGTGGAAAATTAATTGTATTTACAACAATTTGAAATAAAATAAATATACAAAATAAGTAAATCAACTAAACCTATAGAAGATGAAGACAAACAACTAATAAGATGAGCTATGGACCATGCACGGCATGACTTATCCTTGAACAAGTCACACAACTCGACCATTCGTGGATGGTGCTAGATGGTAGGTGCAAAATTTCATGTCAGCCATATTTGAATCATATAAAATGAGAGGTGTCATGTTGAGATGGCAAAAGACGATTCGTTCGTTTTTAACGTCCTGTCAATCCGTCATAAGATCAATACAAAAAAGATAAATCATTAAGACTACTAATTTAGATGTTAAAATTAATACATGAAAAGGACGGACGAGAGATGTCAAGTTGAGCATCATGCGTGACCGGAGCATCTTGCTCAACTATCAATTGGAGCTTGCAATGCCCATGAAAAACTATCAATTGGACGATGGTAAAATTTTAGATAAAAATTAACTACGCAGCACGCTTAATTTTATAAATGTCCCAATGGTCCACTTTCCTATCGTAAAAAGCTAATAGACTCTCTTTTATTTTAGTGATCTTCTCTGCACATATAATTACATCTTAGTCGACTGATGAAATTGCGATCAATGTAATTCATATATGTTATATTTAGATCATTATGAATTCATCAATGCAACTTGACCATTGGACGAAAAAAAAAAATTATCGATCATTTCAAATGATTAATATCATCAATTCCACGATAAGATACAAAAATATAACTTAATCATGACCTATATTAAAATGAATGGTTTCATATTGTCCTCTTATAACGAACAATTGACTAGCACATGAGATGTTACCATCAAATCTAATATCGAGTCAAATCTTGATTAGTAATCAGGTTCCTGTCTTCCCTTATACATCGGTCACTACTCGGGTTAGTAGTCATCCATAATTTATCTCCCTTCACAATACTTGAGGATGGGCTATGAAGGGGTGTTATCACCTTGTACCTGTTGGGACCGGTAGAGAACTAGAGGGGGTGATTAGCTTCGAATTACTTGTTGTAGATTTGTCGCTGCAGAAGACTCCAAGCAATACTAACACCTTGATTTTACTTGGTATCCACATTTGAGGTGATTAATCCAAAGATCCGTTCTTCCTCACTCTCTCATAGACTATGAAAGATCTCCTTCTTGAGGTGGAAAAACCTCTTACAAGCTTGGAATCTTACAAGATTTTCACAACTTAGCTCTCTTTGCTTTTTTTGCTTTCTTCAAGCTTGGAATCGCTTATAAAACCTTGAAAATGTAGCAGCACTATATATGCTCCAAGACTTCTCTTGAAATGGCGATGAAGGAGGAGAATTGGTGCCGAAAAGCTGTCGAAGAAGTGCGCTTCAAACCTGCATGAAAATCCTATATACCCGACGCCTAGGGTTCCCTAAACGATTGCCCAATCGATTATCACGTCTGACTTAGCCATTCAACAACTATTTTTTGAAGTTTAATCGATTAACCAATCGATTAAGAAGACCTTAATCGATTGTTGAATCGATTTAGCACCTTTCTGCGCTCTCGCGTAATACTGCTGTAATCGATTGCCCAATCGATTACCTGACACCTTGATCGATTAACCAATCGATTAAGAGAAGGCTGAATCGATTGCCCAATCGATTCAACCAGCTTCTGTTCTCGCAACTCATTTCTCCCAATTGATTACCTAATCGATTTACTCCTTCCTTAATCGATTACCCAATCAATTAAGAAGGCTTCTGTTCACGAGAAACCAATGTCAATCAATTACTCAATCGATTGGCCCCAACCCTAACTGTTAAAATATGAGGAATTGAAGGGGCTAAATGGAAAAAAAGGTTAAATTAGGGATGTTGGTTGAATTTGCCAAAGCTGGAGTGTTTAAGCGCAAATTGGCCATCCCTATATCAGATCCTTTTCTTCGTTTATTCCGCCCGAGCCGAGTTCTTTCCCTTTTCTCCTCTTTCTCTTCCTTGTTGTTAAATACCGAAAAATGGGTTAAAATAGAAAATTCGAAACATAAGGGTGTGGTTGGAATTAAACAAAACTTAGAGGGCTTATTTGTAAAATGCCAAAAAACTTAATAAAAATCCCAAAGTTTCCATCTCCTGCGCCGATAACTCATGAAACCGCCCCCTTTCAGTTTTCTCTCGATGCCACCTTTCCCCTTCTTCTCTGCCCGACGCCGCCGAGCCCTAGCCATCGCCCACCGATTTCTTCCCGTCTCCTTCTTCTCTTAGTCTTCTTCGACCGAACGAGACGACGAGCGACCGATTTCCTTATAGTGCCGCCACCCTCGCGCGAGACAGCCACAGTCGGGAACCTATTCTCCGACCGATTCTTACTGTGTGCCGGCGAGTAGCATCGCCTAACACAGGTGGCATCTCCTCTTCGCGCAAGTGAGCCGTCGGTGATCGTTCTCTCTTTCTCTTGATCCCTGCCGGACGGACTTCACAGTAGGTAAGGGTTGATGTTAATTTCGTTTTGGTTAGTAGATGGCTTCTGTGGAATCGAATTTAGAGATTTACTCTAAAATAGCATGAAGGATTCGTGTGTTCTGGTCTAGGGTGGATCCTGGTAGTTTGTTGTGAGTTTGTATCATGACTATTGTTACTTTTGTGTGTTGTTTTAGGTTACTGTTTGAACTTGTGGCTTGAGGATTAGAATTAAGTTGTAGGATAGCTTCATCATCTTGTTGTTGTCCTAATTCGAGGATCTGCTCTAGGCTTCTAGCTTGGTTTCCTTGCTGTGAGTTCATTTGGAGCTTTGGCTATTGTGTTAGGAGTTTGTGATGCTAGGTCTTGGGGTCTGTATTGGGTTTGAGTTGGTGAAACTCAATTGCTATGAGTTTTGGAGGAGTTGCTATTAATGAGTTATTGATTTGTTAACAAATGATTTTCCATTCCGGGATAATGGATTAAACTAGGTCAATTAATTGGATTGAGCCTAGAATTGGTAGTCTAGGTTTCCCTAATCTAGTTTAGCATTAAATTTGATATTTTATTAATTGTTAATTTTATAAATGGCTAAACTTCCACACTAATACAGGACCTTGATCCAGATTCGTTCAGTTGATCGCGGGAGGTTCTGTTCGTATACATTCTACAATTATAAGGAGGGTACTTCTCCTTTGTACTCGAGTAGTTCTTTTACCTTAAAGCATGGCTAGTTTATGTCTTATAGGTTGTTTGACCTTGTTCTTTGTCATTTGTTATTTAAACATCACCGTTGAGACTTATTCTTCGTTGATCTTCGAGTATTCCAAATTCGTTTCTGTACAGTCCTCTGTTACTTTTCTGTTCTGTAAGGTATCGCTTGTACGCGAGTACTTAGAAGTCCATTAAACACAGATAGGTTTATTTGGCATTAGAAATACCCTACCTAGTAGTGTAGGTGCATAATCGTTGGTTTTTGATTTCTGCATGGTTGTATTGGTGCATCGTATACTTGTTGGATTTTGTGGATTTTGTTGCATCATTGTTTCTTCGGTTGTTTGTGCATCGTATAGCATGCACCATACTTGTACATTGCATACTAACGACTATTGGGCTTACATTTGGTTAAGCCGTCGTTAGTCATATTGTTGCTCGATTCACTCAACCACTTGTTATAGTGGTAGTTATTAGACTGCGAGTGTTTGTCCTGTTATGCCAAACAGTGACACCCTCACCGATGTTTTTAGAGGGATGAGTTGTTGGTGGCTCACCCTCACTGTTGTTTGTTTTTGAGGGATATTTTGTAGCTGTGATAGCTCCCCCGATGTACCGTGGGTCTGGAGTGTGGACTCCCCAGCATCCTGTCCACTCAACCACGTCTTATGTGGTATTATTGTTGTTGTTAGAGTGGTACAGTTGTCACAGCCCTATCCACTCGGTCACACAGATGGGATGTGTTGATGGCTTGACTGGCGTCAGGGGTGACACATGTCATTGCATCATGTGCATACGTATTTCTTTTATGCATTTGCTTGTGTTTGATGCACTTATATGAGCTATGATAGTTGCATATGTTTGACATACATGTATATCTTGATATTATTGTTGTTGAGTTGTTCTATACCTGCTTAGTCGTTATTCGGACTTTATACCATGTCGATTTACATATGTTATTCATGATTAGGTTTCTATATTTTCTTATGGATTGTACCCTGTTGGATTCTCTACTTGGTTATCTTGTATCATGTCATGCTTATTGTCTACTCATATACCCGCAGAGTCCGCCCGGACTCACCACCCCTGCTTTCTTCTTTGTTGTTTCAGATAGCAGGTAGTCATATTTTCTTGGAGCCAGGAGAGGATCCAGTCGCCAGTCCCCAGAGTTGAGTTGCGTTTCCATATTTGGTATATGTTTTGTTTTCAGTACTTGGTATAGTCGCCTCGTATTTGTTATCATTTTGTTTTGTCGTTGTCAGAGACATTTGAGTTCTCTTTTGGATTGTTGTTTCATTTTATGTTTAAGGTGGCTGAGCCACCAGTTATCTTTTATGTTAATATAAATTGCGTGGTGATGTTTATTTTCTGTTATGATGGCTGAGCCATCTTTTATGATGAGAGTACATGTATTATTGCTCCATATTGTCCGCCGTACAGGGGAGATGCTGCCCGATTTTTGAGGAAGCATGTGCCTCTGGGGGTGTGACACTTGTGAGCCCCGGCACTTCTTCTTTCCCTCTTCTTCTTCCTCTCGGGCGATCGGAGTTCCCAGTGAGTCAGCGATTTTCGTTCTCGTGCGGCGCCGAGCGTCACCAGTGGTGGATCGCGAACCCTAGCTCATTCCTGACTCCTTTTCATCTTCTGCCTCTTTCGAGTCTCACCCACACGACGTCGGACCATCATATCACGGTTAGAGCTGAGCACCATGGCTTCCGATCGTAGAGCATAACAGAGGTAAGCTATTATATTCCATGGATTTGTGTCGGCTTCTTCTATGGTTGTTCTCCTATTCTTGGATTCCACCTCTTGTCGGCTGCAATTAGGGCTTGAAGGTTCCCTGGATCGGGAGTCTGGTTTGGAGGAGGAGATCTCCACTTTTTGCTCTACCATCTGGTGGTTTCTTATGGATCCGAATCAGGGGAAGGATTAGAGGTGTCGCATGCCATTTCTGGTGAGTTCCGATTGATGTGATCTCTGTTTGAATTGGTTCTTTGAATCTGTGTTGTGTTGGATGAGTTGCTTCCATTTCTTAGTTCGTGTTATGTTCTTGAGCGTGCGGTAGGTTGGAGAGGGTGAGCAGCTGATGGTTCTGTTTGTTTAAAGTTGTTGGATATGTTTGGTTGCGTTTGAAACTTAGGTCTGTTGAAGTTGATTACCTTTCCTTCGATTCTTATTTCTGTCTTGGTGCTATGTTTCTGATCGAGTGTTGAATTTGGGATTTTGCTTGGGAATTGTTTTCTGTGAGCTGTGAGGGTTGCTGCCGCGAGACGTGTTCAATTTTTTGTTTGGCTTATGGTCTTGGATCCTCCATGTTGCTGTTCAGTTTCTATCATCAAGAGTGTTGTTTAATTAGGGTCTTGCTGTGTGATTTGATCTGGTTGGAGGATGTCATGAGCTGTGATATGTGTATGGTGGAGTTTCGGTTCTTCTGAGTTCTTCCTATCTTTTTGAATCTGTTTAGGTTGATGATTGGTGTTGATCGTTTTGAACTGGGAAACTATTGGAGTGGAGATGTAGTTTTATGATCCTGCTTGGTTTGATCTATCAATTGTGGATTAATTCTTGTGATGATTGGTTCAGTTTAGGGGGTTGATGTGTGGTTTAGCTCTCTTGATCCTGTAATATGAACTTGGCTGTGAGACAACTTGGTTGTCGTAGGTTAAGTGATGATACTAGCATGCTCTATTTGGGCTTGGGATGTAGTTGGTGTGAGCTCTTTCAACCTCGCTTTGATTTTGGGTTAGGTTAGGGTTAGACCTAATCTGAACCCAACCTTGGTTGGTTGGGTTAGGTCATTTTGTAAATAATACAATTAGCTAAGTGGTATTTGTTATTTGTTTGGATGTAGGACGTTGATTGAATTCCACTTGTTGCGGATATTATTTTTGGAAGGGAGTTTCGGACGCGCACGGACTTCTGTATCGAGGCGGGTACCCTTGACTTGTCTTTATTAGATATAGTCACCTGTTATGCATAGCTAGATATGATAGCAGTAGGGATACCTATTAGTTTGGTTCCGGTACTTTATTTCGGTACTTGTTATTTGCTGAGAGATTACTATTTACTGTTCCATGTTACTGTGTTTATTGGATCTACGGACATCATACCTTATACCTCGCGTTAGGGTTTAGGTTATGGTGCATACCAGCTACTTGGACTACTGCACATCATGTAGTTGATAGTAGGGTTAGATAGCGAGTGATGCATGGGATAGTGACATGCATCATTGTGCACGTAGCATAGGTAGACGACCTTTGACTCCCTGGAGGTTGAGATGGGTCGTCATACTTGCTACTCGTGTAGGGGCATATGTAGGCGACCTTTGACTCCCCTAGTGGTGGAGATGGGCTGTCAGACCTGCCACATGACCTGTCGTGTAGTCCCGGTGGCGGTCCCCGGCGCTGCAGTAGGTCCCCTACCTATCCGATGATAACGAGGGGCATTTAGAGTTTTACTCCACCCAATAGCGGGGTACATTCATGGTCTCCGACCCTACCCATTCGGTCCCGCGTGTGCATTATAGACTGTCTGTACATGCAGGGAAGACCAGGTTAGAGCCCTACCCACTCGGTCCCGCGTGTGCATTATAGATCGATTGGCGTCAAGGGTGACCCATGCTGCATCGTGAGCATGCTGTGCATTGATGCATATGATTGTGATTGCTGCACTTGATTGTTGCACTTGGCTGACATGCATACTATCGGGTTTGGTTCGACACTGGTAAGTATATTCCTCCTTCGCTGGTTCAACTATGCTCTTACTATTATTGCATTTCATTTTGTAGTAGCTGGTGATCTATTGTTATTATATCTCCCTGTGCATATTAGTGTATCCGCTGAGTTCTTGGACTCACACTGTTAGACTTGTTTTTTTTCTCCATTTCAGGATGATCGACTGGGGTGCCCGACTGCCTGTCCTGGTTTGCGTGATGTCGAGACGATTTCGATATTCTATCTGTACATGTGGTGGGTACATGTTGGTACCCCTTTTCCGTTTGCATTTTATTTCACTTTACACTTTCCGCTGTTGTATATTCGATATGGTTGTATTTTTGTGTGCCATAGTGGCCATTCGTGTTTGTGTGTTTTGTCGTAAGTCGTACCGGTACGCAGCTTTTATTGATGACGCCGTTTGCTTTGTGTTCTGGTGCTTCGTTCCAGCCCTATCGGCTTGGGTACAGGCTTACCGAGAGGGTCACAGTGCTTTGGTTTTTGAATTGTCCGCCGGGACGAGGGAGCAGCAGTTCGGTCGGTACCGGACAAGCGGCTCCTCGGGGCGTGACACTAACTTGCGTGCACAAGTCTAGGCTTCTCTTGCCTAACCTCGGTTAACCGTGACCTGTTAGGACTTCCTCACCAAGTGTCCGATCAAATTTTTGACCGACTTGAATTTTTTCCTTGCCTAGTTCCCAACTATAACATAACCTGGTTCCCAACCAGGTTTGCCTAACCCTCGAGTTAGGTTTGTTAGATCGTTGCCGGTACGCTAGAGGGGGGTGAATAGTGTTTCTTTGATTCTTTCAACCTACGTTGTTAGTTTGCACAGCGGAAATACAAGATAATAAAACTAACAACAAAGAACAAACGCTAACAAACCGTATTTAGTTGGTATCCACCCCGGCCGGGTGACTAATCCAACAATCCGTCGGTGGATCACTCCCCGGATAACCTCCGGCTATCACGTGTCGCTCCTTGTGGGTGGAGAAACCTCACCACAACACCTTGGACACTTTGTGAACACAGTAGACTACTAACCGGCTTTACCCAAGCAGGTTTCGTCAAGAAACTCAGCCACCACGACGTCCTCTTTAAATAGGACTCGGGGCTGATTTCTCGCAACCAGTCGACTGCTCCCAGGGCAGTCGACTGGTGCCAGCTAGATTCGACCGTTGCAACTCCCAACGTTCGAATTTTAGCCAACTCACCAGCCGCTACCAGTCGACTGCCCACAGGGCAGTCGACTGGTCCCAGGCTGAGACCTTTCTGTGAGTTCCCTCAGTCGACTGCCCCTAGGCCAGTCGACTGGTCTACTCACCCACCTAAGGTTACCCTTCCTGAGTACATTCCACTCCGCACTCAACCCCTAGGATTTCCCGAGTACAATCACTCTGCACTCGTACCCTCACGACTCGACTGACTCCTCCTCCGCGGCCTCGACTGTTGCCTTCGCGCCCTCTTCATCTTCGGCCCTCGTCCCTCGGATGCGCACGCAAGCCTCCAGCTTGCCTCCATGCCACCCTTCACGTACGCCTCGAAGTCCGCGCCCATCAGCTCATCGTCCCTGCACTCCATGGTCCCTCAGATGCGCACGCCAGCCTCCAGCTGGCCTCCATGCCATCCTTCACCGTACTGAGGCCGTTCAGTCAAGTCCATATGCGTAACCTGTACAACCTGCACACTCAACATACGCATATCAAATACAAGGGTAAACCTAACTTAAACCCTTTGCACAAACATCAAAACCCATGGTCACACCGGACCATCTTAGGGCCGATTGCTCCAACAATCTCCCCCTTTTTGATGTTTGACAATACGTTTAAGTTAGGGAAAGCAAGATAGTAGTCAAATAGCAAAAGTAATGCATATGCCATGCAAAAATGGATCCTATCCCAAGGCATCCTACACCTAACCCTCCAAGTTAGGAATTTTCCGAAAACAACGGGCTTTTTAAAGTTTTTTCAAAGCTCCCCTTACATTGGACTTACAAAGGCTTTTTAAGAACTTCTCCAAGGTTCCCCTTACGCCAAGAAGGGAGCAACCATGCTCCCCCTCAAACTCAGCTCCCCCTAAAACTAGGGTTTCTAGCAAAGGTATGTTTGGTTTCCCACTTAAACCCAACATCTCTCCCCCTTTGCCATACATCAAAAAGACCCCAATAATATCCCAATTATCGGTTCTTTTAATCCCTAATGGTCCTAAACAATGTGTACTAACCCCCCATACACTTGTTTTTAATCACTCGGACCCAAGTCAGCTGCTGGATACCCACACCAGCCCTGACCAGTCGACTGCCCCTGGGACAGTTTCCCCCAGGGGAACCTTGGAGACATGGAGTTGCCCTCAATTCATTTCTTTGTCCATATCCTTAATATGACGACAGTTTCCCCCTTTTTATCTCTAAATCCTAGATACACATGAGAAACTTATAAAACTTCTTTGAATTTTCCATATGGCCTCATTTAGTAGAATCACCATTAACCCATGAGGCTCTCCTTAACTAAACCAGCATAATCAAGGATCATATTCTATCATCCAATAGCCATTTTCATATTTCAGCCTACAGACCAGTCGACTGCCCCTGGGGCAGTCGACTCCCAAAACTCACAGAATGTTTCTGGGCTTGAGACCAGTCGACTGCCCCCAGGGCAGTCGACTGATACCTGATTTTCAGGTTTTCAGGCCGAAATTCAGAAATGTCCTAAAAATTCTACAAATCTCCAAAAAATCTGAAATTTTGTGGGGAGATTTGTGAAGCCAACATCTACTTGGGAAAAATACGTTTCCAAATAAATGTACTCCGGATCCCAAGATTGGCACAAAACTCTACTTCTTCCAAAGTGTATCAAATAAACTCATCCTAGAAGTTCTAATTCTCACTTCTCTTCAATGCATTCACTTCTCCTTGATCATAATTCTTTTCTACCACTGAAATACATGGTATTCCACCATTAAACCTCAATTTTGTGAAATATAGCTCCTTTTTCACCTTTTCTCCCTAAATTCTCCTTTTGATGTGCCAAAATCTAGGATTAGGACTTACCCAAGTCTCCCAACCCTTGTGGCACATTTCACTTAATTTCCTAAGAGAGAAACTTTTGAGATCCATTTACCATGGACCCCAAAGGCTCCTAGAGCTCCCCCTTGAGCTCTTAGCCTTAGTCACCTCCCTAGGTGACTCCATCCACACTAGGCCACACCGGTGTGCCACCGGTGACTCTTGATCTACAAAATTGACCTTTTTAACCTTGGACACCTTGTCCTTGGTTAGGTCACTCTTTTTACCCTTGGATGGCATTCCCTTGCTATCCTTGGACTTTCCCTCCTTACTAAGATTGTATGTTTTCCCAACATGCTTCTTTCCATTGCCCTTGGAGGTCTTAGATCGGTACCCCAATCCCGATCTATCATAGTTGGGTTTGATGCTGCCCAATACCATGTCTAAGCCCTTAGATCCAACAGTGAATCTTTCTAGAGCTTTTTCTAATGTATGAAGCCTTACCCTCAAGGCTTGATTTTCCCTCTCTAGACCTTTGATTTTGGAGTCCATATGTCCACTTTGGACATCCCTAGAACTACCCATTTTCTTAGGCACATTCTTTCCCTTCTTGGGATTAGTGCCATGATCTTTAGATACAAAGGTCCTAGATTTATCATGATGCATGCTTTTCTTAGAATATCGATCTACCTTGTTATCCTTAGTCCTATCATTATATTTAAAACCAAAGTTATGCACCATTAGGCAGTTTTCATGAAATCTAGCATGCATGGATGAACAATTTGCATTATTTCTAACATTCATGGAGGTATTTAAATTTGAATGGAAAATTGACCTAGGGTTAGGAATTACCTCCCTTACCTTTGTAGCCCTTCCTTGTTGTGATCTTTGCTTCCTTCTCTCTTCTTTCTCCCATCTCCTAAGGTGCTCCATTTTCTTGAGCTTCCCACTCATTGGACATCTTGTGTGGTAGTGTCCTAGCTCTCCACACGTGAAGCATCTAATTTTCTTCTTCTTAGCTTGAGCCTCTTCATTCCTACAACCCATATTAGATATAAATTGAATTGACTTGGGTTTAGAGATTACCTCTCTTTTACCTTTTGGGCACTTATCCTTGTAGTGCCCCTTCTCATTGCACCCAAAGCACGTAATGTGATCTTTCTTCTTTTCCTTGGTGGTGGTAGATGCTAGGTTGATCACTTCTTCAACTTTTGACGATGTGGGAGCTTCCTCTTGATCATGTGTAGATGAGGGTCTCTCCTCCCCCTTAATCCTTGAGGTGGTGACCTCTTCTTCTTCTTCTCTTGAGGAGGTCGATGATCTTTCACTTACCTCCTCCTCCTCACTTGAAGAGGTTGACACTTCTTCCTCCTCGTGAGCTATTGAGCCCATTTCCTTGGGCTCTTCCACCACTAGATCTTGTGTAGGGTTTTTATGAAATCCTTTGACTTTATTCCACAATTCATGTGCATCTCTATATTCACCTACACGCTTCAAAATGTTATTAGGCAAAATATCAATTAAAGTACTAATTACCTTCTTGTTTGCTCTCGTTTGATCTTGTTGTTCTTGACTCCAATATCTAGGCCTAAGCCTCTTCCCATGCTTATCCTTTGGAGTCTCATATGGCTCTTCAAGCGCAATCATTTGTTCCCACTCCATCGCGAACCACGTCTCCATCCGTGACTTCCAATACTCGAAGTCTTCATGATCGTAGGCCGGCGGAGTGTAGATCTCGTCCCCAAGTGGACCTTCACCTTCCATTTCCTCTAGCGTATGCTCCCTCGGCGGTTAGTCCGATCAAGAGCGGTCCTTCGCTCTGATACCAATTGTTAGATCGTTGCCGGTACGCTAGAGGGGGGTGAATAGTATTTCTTTGATTCTTTCAACCTACGTTGTTAGTTTGCACAGCGGAAATACAAGATAATAAAACTAACAACAAAGAACAAACGCTAACAAACCGTATTTAGTTGGTATCCACCCCGGCCGGGTGACTAATCCAACAATCCGTCGGTGGATCACTCCCCGGATAACCTCCGGCTATCACGTGTCGCTCCTTGTGGGTGGAGAAACCTCACCACAACACCTTGGACACTTTGTGAACACAGTAGACTACTAACCGGCTTTACCCAAGCAGGTTTCGTCAAGAAACTCAGCCACCACGACGTCCTCTTTAAATAGGACTCGGGGCTGATTTCTCGCTACCAGTCGACTGCCCCCAGGGCAGTCGACTGGTGCCAGCTAGATTCGACCGTTGCAACTCCCAACGTTCGAATTTTAGCCAACTCACCAGCCGCTACCAGTCGACTGCCCACAGGGCAGTCGACTGGTCCTAGGCTGAGACCTTTCTGTGAGTTCCCTCAGTCGACTGCCCCTAGGCCAGTCGACTGGTCTACTCACCCACCTAAGGTTATCCTTCCTGAGTACATTCCACTCCGCACTCAACCCCTAGGATTTCCCGAGTACAATCACTCTGCACTCGTACCCTCACGACTCGACTGACTCCTCCTCCGCAGCCTCGACTGTTGCCTTCGCGCCCTCTTCATCTTCGGCCCTCGTCCCTCGGATGCGCATGCAAGCCTCCAGCTTGCCTCCATGCCACCCTTCACGTACGCCTCGAAGTCCGCGCCCATCAGCTCATCGTCCCTGCACTCCATGGTCCCTCAGATGCGCACGCCAGCCTCCAGCTGGCCTCCATGCCATCCTTCACCGTACTGAGGCCGTCCAGTCAAGTCCATATGCGTAACCTGTACAACCTGCACACTCAACATACGCATATCAAATACAAGGGTAAACCTAACTTAAACCCTTTGCACAAACATCAAAACCCATGGTCACACCGGACCATCTTAGGGCCGATTGCTCCAACAAGGTTTAGTCTCTCGGTAGATTTCCACCTTGCCAACGTGCGATCTCCCCGATCCACCTGAATTACACCTAGCCTCACTAGAACTTTTTCCGTACCAGCGTGCAATCTCCCCGATCCATCTGGACTTCACCTAGTCTCACTAGGTGTATGTGCCTAGTCCCAGTAAGACTTTTTCCGTGCCAACGTCCAATCTCCCCGATTCACCTGGACTTCACCTAGTCCCACTAGGTGCGCCTAGTCCTACTAGGGCTTTTCCCATGTCAGCATGCGATCTCCCTGATCCATCTTGACTTCACCTAGTCACACTAGGTCTTTTCCTGTCAAGTTTCTAGTCAACATTGACCCACTTAACTTACACGATATTAAAACATCATTATCAAACATCGAAACTTAAGCTCACCAAGTTTACCAATCATAAACTCACCCAAGCCTAGTCAAACTAGGTTAATCCTGACCTAACAAAGATTACACCAATAATACCATCATGTATGATTTCATATTCTAAGTTTCTATCCTCCTGTATTAATTATTGCACGGGTTAGTAGTCTTCTGTAATTATATTCTTTGACAATATTTGAAAATTGTCTGTAAGAGATATTTAGGATGAACATTATCACCTTTATCACCATGTATGCTTTTTTATATTATTAATGATCTTTTAGAAACGATCAATGAATTATATTCCCAATCAGATAGGGTGGCTGACTAAGGCAATATCCAACAACAATAATATCGTCTTTTTGATAGTTTACTTTCTGAGAAGGCGAAGTTGAGCACAATGTCTGAATAGAATAATGATTGGGAGAGTGAAAATTATAGTGAATGATGTGACACCTTGCATGCACGATCTCCGATGGGTTCACCGTGCCCCCTCAGGGTATAGTTTGATTCGGGGCGGCGACCGAAGGCCGCCGATGGTGCCCAAACGATAATCGGACGTGTGTATGTAAAGTACCACATCATGGCATGTCATGCCATATCATTTACTATGGTTTTCATTCTCCCATTTTCACGCTCCCTATCATTGCTCATTTAAAAAATGATCTCGAAAATAAAAGTCAAAAATTAAAAGGCCCCTTTAGTTTTTGAAATCATGGAGTGTTCCATGTTAATTTTTTATCACAGTGTGCTCCATCTTTATATATTGTTATCCAATTATTCTCTATTATTATTATTATTATTATTATTATTTCTCATCTAAATCCTAAACTAGGGTGTGTTATAGCTGCTAGAACATGTAGTTACTATATAATTATAGTGATTATGATTTTATAATTGTTATAAAATAGTAGCTATTACATTGTGAATGTTAGATAAATTTTAAGAGGTCATAATTTTTAACCCGAGTTAAATAACGGAATACATAATATATCAAATCAAAATTCGTTTAGAAATCTATATTTGTCATCTAGTACAACTGTAACAACCCAATCTTAGGTCAAAAACATCATCTAAAATCTTTTCAGAGACTTTAATGAATTTAGTTCTCTTTATTTAAATTATTTTCCATATTATAACAACTACGAAACCGTATAACTATTGTAGTTATAGCGCAGCTACAAAATTGAAGTTTCTACAACTATAAACTATAACTATTGAAGCTGTAGCAGCTATGAAATCGTAGTGATTATAAATTCCAGTTATGAAGCCATAACTACTATAATATATATAACAACTACGATTTTATAATTGTTATAATACACTCGATTGGTTTAGGATTTACATAGAAGACATAAGTGGGATAATAATGGAAACAATATTGAAGGATAATTTAATTGTATCATTTACATGGATGAAGGCGTCCTTTTGATGAAAATTAAAGTGAGACGCCCCTTCACGATTTGGGAAAAAAATGCCTTCTTGATTTTTTTTTTGCCAAAATAAATTTAGAAATACACTGACAAAGATTTCCGATCTAATACAGATTAGCTCTTTACTATTTTTCTTCTACATCCTTGGACAACTCAAATTATTATCCTCTTGTACTATCTTGATGCAATTCAATGTGCCCCACAGACATAGTTGAGATGGTAAGAGGTTGATAGATTACCATTAAAGATCTTAAGTTTGAGCCACGGAGCTGATGGACGTAAATTCTTGCACTCAGTGTAAAAAGTCTCTCCCGCCTTCCCAGTCATCGTTATTTATCTCTATTGATCCTGGGACCCGCGGGACCAGCGTTTCCCTTGATGCAATTCAATGCACAGGGAGATGAAGGATTATCAATCTCACATCTGCCTGTTGGAATAACTTACTGATCCGAGGTTGTTCTGCGAAGTTGATCCAACAATGAATATGAAATCATCTACACTGATCTGTATGGAAGGGTTACCAGAGATGTGTATCAGTGTATGAACGATTCAATTCAGGAAAAAGTATGGAATTCAAAATCATTCTGAGGTGAATCCAGAACTTAGAATGTTTCAGTTATTCATGATCTGTCTTTTAATTTGTTTAGGGAAACTGCAAACAACATTCTGTTTTTTTATTTCAAAACTTCTCATTGCACAGACCGAAGCCACTGAACTCTGCGTAAAATCTATCATTCGGATTCCTTGTACATGCTATGGATCGTAAAACGTGGAGCCACACTTGCATTTCCAACTCTCAGGCTCATAGTTGGCATACTGAGTCCCTAACCTGTTCATGTTTGTCGGAATCTGAAAGGCCCGGCAAGGCGCGCACCCCTCACATTTGTGCTCGCAGATGGGCGGCCGCGAGCCCAGCGTACCAAAGTGCTTGTACTCCTCGTCTTGTACATCCACAAGAACAAACAACAAACCACAACTCAATTTGCTAGCCGAAGAAAAGTACTTTGTTCAACATCAGCAAAAGCATTTTATTTACTTACCCTGGAACCCACTCGGAGAAGGCCTTCGATTTCCAGCAACAGCTCTGCTCATTTGGAGTGCGATAACAAGTAGAAAGAAACCAAATCTTTTGTACTTCCCGCACCGCGTGATGCCACGGTGATCTCTAATTGTGCGGACTCAATCCTACTTCTTTCTTGCCTCCCAACTGTTTGCTACTTAAAAGGTTCAAAAAGGTAGCCGATCGAATTACGAATAACGAACGGCTTTCCTTTCCCCAAGAACCTGCAATCCCACTTCTTATCAGTTCAGTTCACGTACCATATGATTAGTCTATATCATCTGGTCACTCCAGAGGCTTTAACGAGCACCATTGTCAATCAAAAGATGTGTGATTCCACCACCATGGCAGTGGCTATGAAGGTGTAGGGAGAGACTTTCAAATGGCAGGAAAACTAACCAACAAGTCACGCAATCCCTCCTCGGCAGCAGTGGCAATTATGGCCCGGCGGCGGTCATATCAGTTCCTCCTAACATATCTTGCCATTTGCAATGAAATGCCGGACCCGTTGTTGTAGCCAATGAAATGCGGGTACCCGAACCGATGGAAAGTGTTGTTGTCTTAATGGCCACTGAACCGGTCTGGTTCGCTGAGCCGCGACCTTGCGATTGTTAAGTATACTCCAGCGGGATAACGTACCGACTGGTCTTCCAGACTGCGAGCGGCGGCTGAGCTTGAGCTCGCTAGGGTTTTCTTCATCTTCGTTTGATCGTTTCCAAACCCTAGCGTTTTGATCTTCTTACTCTTTCTCGACGCGAAGTCGAATCCTCAAATTCTAGGTACTAACTAGGATTTCGATCTCTTTCTGTTGCGCCTTTGATCAGTAGCCGAGTGCTCGCGTTCGTAAAGGTTGACACTTTGTAGGTGCGTAGGTCGAGGGAACGGCCTCTACATATGGAGCTCGCTGAGGGGAACCAGAACGCGGTCGACGAGTTCGAGAGCGAGTACGATGTTGAGGAGATTGAAGAAGAGGTCGAGGAATATGAAGAAGAAGAAGTGGATGATGAAGAAGAAGAAATGGGAGGTGGAGGCGGAGGCGCCGGTCGTAGTGCGGTAGAAGGAGGAGTTGGAGATAGAGATAAAAGTGGAATCTCACCGAGGAAAAGATCGGAAAATGTGGATAACAGTGGGGAGGAGATGAAGCAAGCTGATCCTGGTTCCTCTTCAGCAGGGTTAGTGTTTTGGTCCTTGGAATTTCGATATACCATTTTCAGATTAACCTGAACGAGCATTTCTTGTTTTGTTCTACTTTGTTTGATTGGATAACTTGGCCAAGGAGCCTTTTTGTTGATTTGGAACACAAATTGATCCAATTGTTTTACTTTTCTTTATGTGGTAGAAAAATCTTTGTTGGCGGTGTTGCTTGGGATACTGCGGAAGGTATGCCCATTCTCTTTATACCCTTCATTTTATTAACTTGGATATTACAAGCAATTCTCTTGCTCAATTCAGTTAGCTTTTTTTTTGTCATTCAGATGTGTTAATCTTGGCGAAATAACTAGAATTTGGGGATTAAATTAATATTCTTTGTTAATTATTACTATCAAATGTCCTAACTGGATATATATGAATAGTTTAAAGTAATGATTTTATTTCTATCAGGCTGGTTATGTCCATTTCCATTGTATTTACCGTTATTTATGTTTATGGTGCTATTCATTTTTAACGTCAGACAGAATAGTGATTAGCTAACGAGAAATGGAAATTGAGGAGAAGACAATAAGAGAAAAACCACTGTCTTCCAAATTTTTCTGAAAAAAAATTATTTAATAACCGTTGTCTTCAATTTGAGATCGAGATTCCTCTTTAATTTCTTCTAGGTCAATTTCCTCCTCCAAGTCATCTTCGAATCCGTCCAAGTCATCTCGGGCGTCAAAGCTATCGTCCTCCATGGCGAATCCTAATCCTCCTTGGAACAAAGTTTGAGTATAACCAAATGGAAGAAATTGACTTTTATCTTCTCCCAATCTTTGATCTTAGCCTTGCCTTGTCAGTCTCGTGAGTGTCGCAAATGTTCCCACCATGCCAATACTCGACCTTTGAGTTTGAAGGCAACCAATTTTACTTTCACCTGATCGGGATCTTGCTTATAGTCAAAGATCCGCTTTACTTTATTGATTCAATCAACAAATTCTCTGTCTAGGACGTATTAGAAAATTCGGATAGATTAAATCAAAATATGAGATCTCCATATTAATCCTCTGGACCATGTACCTCACGATCTTCTAGAATTTGCGTCACTAGTCGCTGGGTTAAATCTCCAACTTGCCTTTGTAAATCCTTAATTGCACACGCTGGGTTATTATAAATTATCATTCACGTCTTGGGTGCTACGACCACATTCAAGACTTACTCAGTTGGAATCTACCCTGGCATGATCACGGTCACAACCAAAACGACCTTCCATTTGATCTTACTTCTTCAAATCGGAATCTGTCAGCTCTGAAACTAACGTCGAGCAAGATAGCGATTATCTTGCGGGCCTGCAGTGGAAATTGATGAAAAGACAGGAAGAGAAAATCGCCGTTCTCCAAAATTTTCAAAAAAAAAGAGAAAATTTATTTAATAATCGAGGATTATTCCTCAAACAACTAAACATATAGACTCTAGAACCTAAGATCAAAGAAAGAAAATAAATCTCAACATATAAACTTCAATTTCTAACTTGTAAAGAAAGGTTAGGAATCCTAACAAAATTAAAAAGACTCACAATTATAAAATCCTTAAATAGATTAAAAAGCCAAAAATACAAAAAAGATAGAAATTAACAAAAATATCTAAAATACTAAAAATTATATCAAAAAAGTGAAAATTATTAAAAGTAATAATAATAATTTGCGGATCCTTCTGCATTAATTTTGTTATGTAGTATCTTGCTATAGATATTTCTCAAAACATAACTTGCAAGTCACAATCTGAATTCCCAGTGGCAATTGTGTATTGAATCTGATTAAACAGCCAATTTTCTTTCAATTTAATTGTAGGCATAAGGAAATATACCAACGTTGTGATTTCCTCCACGAAGGTGGGTGATAATTTTTTGTTACTAACTACAAATGTTTAGATTGGTAGTTTCATGGAAGCGTGGTTGATTTGGGATCTGTAACAGCCTCCTAGTCTTCTCTTGTAGTTGTAGATGATTTTCCTCAGATATCGAGTGCTGTTAAATAATAGGGTATTGATTAACCATGATATGGATCTTCTGGATGCAAAATTGTCTTAATAACTGGAGGTCAAATCTAAATTTATAAAGTGTGGTGTTTGTCAGATTTACATTATTGATTTTAAATTGATTTTAAGGGTGCATTTTACGGATAATGTAAACTAACCAAAGCAAAATTATTAGCACATCAAAACAAGTGACTTGGCCTGTAGTTAAAACTGCTAGTTCTTTATTTTCCCCAAAATATGCTGTAAATAAGTTATTTTTGGAATAGAACTTTGTTTATAGAAGATTATTAACTAGGAAGGATGTGTATTTTGCATGTGAAAGTCATGCTGTGATGCTTCCAGATGAAGATTGACTTTGTATACTTGCTACTTGAGAGATGTTAAGTCATGATATGTTTACATAATGACTTTCTGATAGTTGACAATTCATATCTATCATTCAAAATGTAGCATTATTACCTTTTATCAAGTTTCATGAAGCCAAAAAATAATGATAGTTTGAAAGTCGCGTGTGTCTATGTCTAAGTGAACATTTGTGTATTATAAGCTGTGTAAAAGGTTACTAAAGGTGTGACTTGCTCTGGGTCAACAGGGTCCCATGTTGACCAACATTCTAGGAGCTCCATTGTGCAATTCATGCTTAATACTTATATATAATAAAGTTAGTGATGAAATGTTGAAACATCACAATTAAACTTAAATAGTTGAGGATATCATTCTCTCTGAAGATTACAGATCATTGTTTCATAATATTAGGACTTCCAAATTTTCAATAGCAGCAACAGAATGTAGCTCCTCGGCTATACAATATTTTCTTTGCTAACCAACACCAAAGATTTGTGTAAGTTGCTAGTCTAGTAAATTAGTTGATTATGGAGAGATGCAAAATTTTGGAAACTAAATGAACACGAGAAGTATAAATATGACAAAAACTTGAGAAACATGCTTCAGATGATCAAGAAGGATTGAATCGTTCATTTATTAGCACTAACAGCTATATGGAAAGCTGATAACTTGAATACCAAGAAAGCAATCTTGCTTGATCCTGATCACATAGTAAGAAGCTCCTGTAAGATTTTTCATTTTTCACCATGCCCTCTATTGCTTTTCTTCGTTCATATGTTGAGTAAACTGCCAGCCTTTTTCCTATTGACTGGGTGCAGAAACATTCAGTAATCATTTCAGCAAGTATGGGGAGATCACTGATTCTGTCATAATGATGGACAAGAACACACACATGCCAAGAGGGTTTGGGTTTGTCACATTTGCTGACCCATCTATTATTGACAAGGTTTTGGAGGACGAGCATGTTATAGACGGGAGAACTGTGGGTTTCTTATGAATTTTTACAATTTCCTGTTTTTTAAGCACTCACTCTTTGAACATTATTCACTGATTAATTTTGCAACTCATTGATTTGCTCAGGTAGAAGTTAAAAGAACTGTTCCAAGAGAAGAAATGCCTTCCAAAGCAGGAATCAAGACAAAGAAAATCTTCGTGGGAGGGATACCCACATCACTAACTGGAGGTCAGAGGTTATATTTGTTATAAGATGTTGCCCAATCTTGGCTTTTATTAACACGATAAAACACATTACAGATGATCTTAAGGAACACTTTTCCACGTATGGTGAGGTAGTTGATCACCAAATAATGTTTGACCATGCTACTGGTCGATCAAGGGGTTTTGGTTTTGTGACCTTCAAAGATGAAGAATCTGTTGATGTAATTATTTCGGAGGGAAAGATGCATGATCTTGACGGAAAGAAAGTAAGCTTTCAATTAGTAATCATGTCCATCTTAAAATAGTTAGTGTTATAAATTTACTGTATTATTGTTTACTTTAAACCTTAGGACATCCATAGTCGTAAACCTCTCATAGAAGTTTATGTTTCACCACATCACTACCACATCAAAAGTTAAAAACCTCACTCCTTTGAAAAATCTCTCTCCACAATCATAAACCTCTTCAACAATTTTTTTATTATCCCACTATCATAAACATTAAATAGTTTATAGCAAGAGAGAGCATAAATCCGGTCCCAAGATTTTGGGATCAGTTTATAGAAAAAATTATAAATCCTATTCATGTAGTGGGGGTGGGGTTTATAATGGGAGATTTATAGCATTAATCTCATGTTATAAACTCCCCATTACATATACCCTTATATAAATGCTACTAAATTAATTACTGACCATTTTTTTATATAGTTATTATAATATTTTGCGTTAACATATGTGAATGGAAAGATGTGAACTTAATGGAAAAGGAGAGAGAAATGAAAGATGTCATTAAATTGTCAAGATTATGATGAGGAATTTGGGTATGTAATTTTAATAAAACAGCATTAGCATGAGTTTAGTTTAAACTAATAAGAATAAATGTGGTAGTGACAGTGATACTAATTTCATAATTTAAAATGGTTAAATTGTTTTTCCTCCAGTTTGTTAAATTAAGTGGAAATGCATTCTAGTTTCATGACAATAGTGAACGAAATCTATCATCTCGGCTGCAAATGAGGGGAATCTATAATGAGGATAGTAGTTTCGTTTGAGTCTTGCAGAGTAAGAAGATTTATCTATTAAGAGTTTGTTTGATTATGAAAAAGTAGGCTATTTTTTTTCTCTTTTTCCCCCATTTTTTGAGATCTTCGATTGTATTTTTTTATAGATATTTTGTTGAAATATCAAACGTGTATTTTTTCCAAAAAAGATAAATTTTATTGTTATTCAATTGTATTAAAAAGGTTTTAGTTTTAATTTTAATTTTCTACTTTGTAATCATGTGTCTTCTTAAAGACCAATTTGAAAAATGAAATATGAAAAACTATACCCACTGTAGTTCTGAAAATATTGGTAACCTCTGCACAAGGATTCCAATGACCAATTTTTTCAACTGCAGGTTGAAATCAAGCGGGCCGAACCAAAGAGATCAGGTGGTGGCAATCCTAGAATGAACGAGAGGGGCAGTTATGATGCTCGCAGTGGAAGCAGCAGTGGATACCGAGCAAACTCTTATGGCTTTGGTGGTGGTCGTTATGACATGTATTATGGCGGCGGTGGTGCCAGCTATGGTTATGGCAGAGGCTATGGCTATGGTGGTGTTCCTAGTTATGGCGCTGGTTACGTAGCAAACTATGGTGGCTACATGTATGGAGGAGGCGGATTCGACAGCAGCAATATGTATGGCGGTCCGGGCGGCTACGGTGGGTGGTATGGTAGTGGCAATGGCAGAGGAGGTGGTTATGGAAGCAGGTACCACCCCTACCCTAAATGAATTATTGTTATGAAGCAAGCTATCGAAGAGCATTTATGGGTTCACTGATGTAGAGTTACATGATGGCGATCAATGTGATCTCTCCAACTAAACTGCTTACAGCTCTTGTTCTTGAGAAATGCCCAAGAGAGCCTAGTGTTGCAACAACATTATTCCAAACATATATGATTGAGAGATTGCAATTTTATTGATGGTGAATCCTTTTAGCTTTGTTCTCGACTTGTGGTCTACTGAATTGTTGCTAATCCAAGAATTGAGTCTATGGCATACCCACTCAAGCTCGCCCTATAGTTGTCTTATAATCTGTATTAGGTTTAAAATGTTCTTGTTGCAGTAAAGTTTCATTGTCACACATGCAGTGTAGTAAAAAAAAAACAATTAATTCCCATGATATTTGTTTTTTTTCTTTCCTTTTGCTATTATCTTATAAAATATACAGAATAGTTAATCTCTTACAAAATCTTATCAAGAAAATTAGTCTGTTTTTTGTGAATCCCTCAAGGGCATCCATGGAACCTCTAAATCCATGTCATGTCAAAAATAAAAAATTTCACATTTTTCTATTATAAAAAAAATCTTTCAACAATTTTTTCATGAATTCTATACATTTTATTATATATATATTTTTTATCTCTTTCATATATATATATATATATATATATATATAAAATTAAATTTTATAAAATTTAAATCTATCCATATGAAATCAATTTAATTAAAAAAATAAAAAAAATCAATTTAATAAAAAACAGCATATTTTGTTTGAAAGAAAAATTAAATAAAAAATCAATTAAATTTAAAAAAAAAGGAATTTGAAGGAGCGGCTCCATCTGCTCCTACTGACAGAGGAAGTTGGGAGGGAGCTCCCTCTTATTGTCCACGTAGAGGAGCTCTCCTTTGGATGCTCTATGAATATTTTTTTTGTCCCCACGAGCTGGATTGATGGGTAAAACATCTGTTGTTTAAAACGGAGGTCATGGGATCGAGAGTCGTCAGTTATATACGGGGTTAAAATCCTGGTCTGCTGGCTTAAATTTCTCGGCGCTCAGACGCCTTCTCCGCCCTAAGTAAATTCGTAATTTACCTCCCTCTGAAACCTTATAGGGTAGAGACTGGGGACCGTTGAGGTGGCGGATCCATCTTTTTTGAATCTATGAACATTCTGTTTTAGAAATTTTTCTTTTAAATGAGGTGCGAACCCTGGGAAGTTAAATTTCTAGACCGTTCATTACGAGCGCTTCCCGATTTATCCTGACGGATGGTGGGAAATTTTCGTAAGGCCGGACCGGTCGTCCGAGATTGGAAAAACCTCGTTAATTATTTTTTTTTCTATGAAAATTCTTTCGATTGGATCGGTTGCCCGAGACTGAAAAAACCTCGTTAATCATTTTTTTTCCCCAATAGCATTCTTTCGATTGAACGTGTTAAGTATGGGAAGATCATGTTTTACCATATGCCGGTTTTACTAAAAAGTGGGTGGAAATCAAATCGATCATCGTGTTTCAGATGGAGATCGAGGCGGACATTGACATTTTACGAGGGATCGCTCGACAACAAGAGCAGGCAGCAGAATGAAGGGAACATCCAGCCTTCCTCATCGCTCATTCATATAAAAACCATAAAACCTTTATCAATGCAATGCATAATGTTTACCATGAATTTCAAGCTGTATAATTAAAATATTTTAATCTGACGGCTGAATTAAAACACAATGCCTAATTGAAGGTGTCTATAAAATTTATATATTAAATAAAATTATTGGTAACTGGATTTTTTTTTTCATACCCGCAAGAATGATCACTTTGGATAAACTCCATTACCTTACCTTTTCAGTTGGATTATTTCCAGACCCAGAGATTTCGGATTGGGGCAAGAGTAACTCAGATAATAACTGCCCATAGCAGTATTTTTAAGCAGGCGAAAAGATGGTACAGTACGAGGAAGAATTAGAAAAATAAACAATACCGGAGAAATCCAAAATATTCAACTATTATCTGCAGATTTAGGCCTAACAATTCTATTGCATATACAACAAAATCATACATTTAAAATATAATTTTATATGATAAAAAAAATAACAAAGTTTGTCCATCAAGAGCTCTTAATATCATCGAATGATGCATATCCATCATGTTTGTCGATCAAATAATCTCCTCCATGGGATGTATTTGTACGAATACAAAAACATCCATTTAACTTTTAAGCAGCACGAAAAGAGGTAGACAATGTAAAAGAGCAACAACTATTACTACTACATTAGAAAATCACAATTACTTCTCACGATATGTTATCGGAACTAGAAATTGCAGGTGCGGAATACCAACTCGCTTACTCGGCATTTAACCGGCCAATTTCCTCTTTTTTCTTTCAAATGTCAGCTCCAAGATCGGTTACTTCCATAACGATCCGGAATCCACCGTGACCTGCACAAACCAGATAACCAGCCCATAATTTTGATTGATCCTGCCAAAGCAAGTCCAGTGAATGAAAAAAGACAACAAAATGGAGGGGGAAAAAAACTAAGGCATATGGTGGAACCATGGACAATTCAGGATGGTTATCCCACTAAAATTTACAGCAGAACAACAATTAACTTATGTCAAACTGATTTGTTTAAGGTTGGGGTTCACAAGTAATGTGAATGAGAAATTAAAGAAGCAAAGATCCCAACTAGAATATATGACTTTTATGTGCGTTGAAGAAATTCAACGATGAAAATCAATCAACTCAAAATTCAATTACTAAACCAGCATTCAGAAAGATTTGTATGAGCCGGGGCAGAGTCTAGAACATACCTGGAGGAGGGGGAGCACCACGACCTAATTTGGCTAGTTCGGGACTAACTTTCTGCCCAGCTTCTTCTAATATCTTGATGAGATCTTTGGCAAATCTTGCATTAGCCGCAGTGAAGAATGTATATGCTGTGCCTTTAGCCCCAGCTCTTCCTGTTCTGCCAATTCGGTACACATAATCCTCCAAAGATCCAGGAAAGTCATAGTTGATCACATATTTCACATCCTTCACATCTGAAATGAGATGCAAAAGAAAATGTTAATGCTCCTTTTGCTGACAGAATATCACCTCTAATATGAAGAGGCATACCGAAACCGCGAGCAGCAACATCAGTAGCAGTCATTATGGTACTCTTCCCAGATTTGAATTCTGACAGAACCCAATCTCTTTCAGCTCGACTTTTATCCCCATGGATAGATAGAGCAGGCCATCCATCCATACGTAGCTGTCTTGTAATCTGATCACAGCCCTTCTTGGTGTCCATAAATATCAAAATTCGGCTGCCATCCATTATGTCCTCCAACAGATTAACCAATCTGGCAAGGAAAAGAATTTTTATCTGCATGTCATTCCACCACCATGACAGTAAAGCAATTGATATAAATGCATCATACTTGTTATATTTCTGGTTCTCTGAGACAATCTCCACCCGTTGGTGTATGGCATGATTGGCTTTCAAGTCAATAGAACCAATAATCACCTAAAGCAAGAGGTAATCGATTGGATGAGAAATAGCAAAAAAAATATAGCACAGTGAACTCAACGTTGATTGCCTTCTTCAGCAACAAAAAGCAATACATTACCTTGTATGGGTTGTAGAGAAACTGCATTGCAAGTTGCTCAACCTCCTTGGACCAGGTAGCACTCCAATAAAGAGTTTGACGATCTGGGCGAATCTACCATAAAGAAAAAGGAAGTGACGATAAGAATAAAAACATATAATCAAATTCAGTCTTCAAGAGAAAAAATCTAAACTTTAAATGACTTGATTTAGTAAGAAGTCCAATATTAGAATGATCAATGTGTTGGTTCATATTTTAGTTTAAACAGGCCAACAACTTGAGGCAACCTGTGATTTTACAGAAGACATTCAGGCTGACCCAAAATGTAGAGAATCTAGAGATTGCAGTAAGCTCAACACAATAAAAAGATTTATGATGAATAAAGTAGTGGCACTACATCTTGATCAAAGCTACACTTGCGGCTAATTTCTTGGTGTTAGTCATCAAGATATAGAGCAAAACAAATCTAGACTGTTGTAGATAAGAACACCACGTGATTACTACCAAAAAAAAAAAACTACCAGAATCAACATGGTTGATTTTAGATTATAATGAAAAGGTTACCTATCTGTCAGTTCACTACCAAGAGGAAAAGATAAGATGAAAAGCAAGCCAACTTTAGATAGCATATTATATAAAAGGTTGCCCATGACCACGAGCTTCAATGCTAAGAAGAGAAAACAAGAAAACGTTCCAGCTCATTCTAGATAGTGATACCTACAAGACTATAACAAATTTATTCCGGATTTTGCCACATTACATTTAACATACTAAAGCATACCTCTCAAAAATTAAATATTGAGACAGAACTGATGATATTGAGGAATAAACTACATTAATCTGTCATGTTTGACACAAAATGAAGTAACTCCACATACGAACTTCTCAATCTAATATTTTTTTTTTAATAAAAAAGGTACCTGGGAAACAATTTTCCTAATCTGTTGTTCAAAGCCCATGTCCAGCATTCGATCAGCCTCATCCAGAACAAGATAAGTTACTCTTCTTAAATTCGTATAATGTGACTCCAGCAAATCAATAAGGCGTCCAGGTGTAGCAATAATAATATCAACACCTGGGAATCCAGATATGCAATTGCAAGGGATATTAGCATACTAATGCAATGGTTTAAAATATTTTTAAAAGGCAATAACTACAAAATCAACATTAGAGTTAATGCAATAAAAAGAGCAGCCCGGTGCACAAAGCTCCCGTCAATGCAGGGTCCCGGGGAAGGGTCTATTGTACGCAGCCTTTATCTTGCTTTGCAAGAGGTTGTTTCCAAAGTTAATGCAATAAACTATCATGAATTAATCATACTCATACCCTTTCAATTACAGTGAATTTATTATATCCTCTTAACATTGATAACATATTCCAATTAAATTTTCTTGAATTGCTTCTCTTTTCTTCTTATTATATAGTTAAAGCAAAGTTTGGTTTTATTTTATTATTGATTTATACAATTTAAGCTATGATGGCACGGTATTCTAGCTGGCTTTATTAATTTTAACTGGCATACCTAGTAGTAGGATGGTACATTTATATAGAGATAGATATTGGAGTACTGGAGTATCGAGTAATCTTATTGATTTGGTAAAAGATATGTATGATAGTAACATTACAAGTGTTGAAGCTACTGAAGTGTAAACGCATAATTTAACTGTGGCTATAGTTTACAAGTATTGGAACACCAAGCTTCGAGAACAAAAAACTTATCAAAGAAAATATTATTGAATACATGATTTATTACAAAGGGGGGAGTTGGGGTCCTTTTAGACTAATACATGGTAAGAATTACCCACTAGACTAATATGACTCAACAACTTAGGAAACAAATTGCTTACAACTACCAAAAACTGATATACAAAATACTACCAAATTAAAAGAAATTCCAACCAAACTAAAAAATACCCAATTTTTTTACACCTATTAAAAAAATAGGACAATGGACAATTACTAGACTCAACTACAATTCAATATTCAAAGGATAAATTGATTTCTAATTTGTACAACCCCAACAAGTTGTGGTAAACACAACTTGGTTTTGATGATGACGACGTTTATGAATGTTAATAGGATAGGAGATATTTGTTGGAAATGAAAGAACAAATTCAATTACTACAATACTCGAAAACCATAGAATAAACTTGGTAATTGACTATTTTAAGAAATCTTAAAAGCATAAACACTAGCATCGAAATCTACTTTTATATAAGAGAATTAAAATTTAATGATGTTCCTAGAATAGATACAAATGGATATAGACTAAAGTGCCTCACAGTCCAAAGCCGAAACTATAGCATTCCAATATATTCCCAACAACAAAAGGGAAAATGATCTAGTGAATTGCAATTAAGTATAAGTTTATCTTCTATCAAAACAAGAGAGATAATGTGGAGTCATGTATGTGCACCTTTTTGAAGGTCTCGAACTTGAGGTCCCTTCGGAACCCCACCATAGATACAAGTGTTCTTTATCTTTGAGGAATCTCCAAATTTTGTTGCTTCTTGTTGGATCTGAACAGCAAGTTCACGGGTTGGAGCCAAGACTAAAACAATTGGTCCATCGCCTGGAGCTAAAAATGGAACAAATGAGGAACAAGTTATAAGCAATAAGTAATAAGAAGTGTAGTTAACAAATAATAGACAAATAATTCAATCTCTATACCTAAGACTGGCTGTGCATTTACATGGACTATTGCAGGTAACAGATAAGCAAGTGTCTTCCCAGAGCCTGTTTCAGCAATACCAATGAGGTCACGGCCCTTTAAAGCCATTGGCCACCCTTGTGCTTGAATAGGAGTGGGTTCCACAAATCCAGATCTCTCTATTTCTTGCATTGCATATTCTAGAAATTCATTGATAATGGATAAAGTTACCCAATCTACAGAGAAGCCAAGAACTTTCTTAGATAATAAAGATGTACCAAACAAATTCTACAATGGAGTTATTATTTCATAAAACACCAAACCAACAAGAACACGTCTAGTAAGAAGATGGATAACAGAACATAAACAATCTACAGAATTGAATAATAGGCAAGCAAACTCCATAAGGTGATGAGTCAAATTAATTTCTACTCCAAGAATCAGTATGAAACTGAAGTCAAAATCCTCAAAAAGAATAAAAAAGAAACAATCAAGTAAGTTTAAAGTCCGAATTGGTCCAGAGCCCAGAGGGAGGCAAAAAAAAAAAAAAAAAGGTCACTTTTGGATGCAGGCGTAAATGAGAAACCAGTAGTATCATTTCAGCAATAGCTAGTCGTCCTCGATAAGCAGTAGATAGAGACACTGGAAATAGAGGTAAAATCAAAACAACTAATTTACTAGGATAGAACAAGAACATGGAATTCCGACGTCCCGAAACTCTCTGACCGGCTTGGGGACGTGGCGACCCTCCACTGTTATCTCCCTCTTCCTGCGATACGCCTCCACCTCCTCCTCGGTCATGGTGGCCACGGAGGGCGACTCCACGTAGAAGTTCTTCTCGAAGGGGGTCAGCAGGTCCAAGTCCGCGGCGCCTCCCGTGTCTCGCTTGCCAGAGGACTCGAATCCCCTGCTGTAGCTCTGAGAACCGCTTCCCAGTCCCGCATCACTGAAACGAGAAGAAAAGCAACATGAAACCCCACCGTTTCATCTTTCCCTGGGTTTAGGGTTACAGGATGGACTCAGGATTACCTTTTCCGTTCGCGGTAGGAGCCGGGGTCGGAGGCGCGGTCGTCGTAGCGGCTCATCCTGATCGCATTGCTCTAAGAAAACTCGAAGAGATTACGATCTCGTCGTCGCTTGGCTGAACTCTGCGGAAGGTGGAGATAGTGCAGAGCAAAATAGGCAAAAGGTGAACCGTCACCTTAGTGCCGCCCAGGCTTTATGGGAATCAAGAGAATCCAGAGAGGCAAATCACTGTTATTACTGGTGTTAGGCGCCTGGGTAGCGCAGAGCAAAATAGGGCTTTTGTGTCGAGGGGAGAAATTCGAAATGGAACATTCGATGGGGCCTTTAGGAGTTAACCATGTTTATTTTGACCCAGTCGTAGAGCAAATATTCAGTTGGGCCCATAATCTTCTTGAGTCCACCATCATCGGGATTGATTTAGGATTACACTAAACATTTATGCTAATAACTCATTTATATTAATTTAATTATTAAGAATATATATATATATATATATATATATTATAATTTATTTTTTTTATAATCGAGTATCAACTCTTATATTAATCTCATAAATACTAAATAAATTTATTAGTTAATTTATCTAAATTTTATTTATCCTTAAAAAAAATTCTTCATGTACATATAAAATCACTAATTAAATATAATAAAGGTTAAACTCAATTTGTATTTGGTAAGATTTTCAATAAATAACGTAAATTTAAATTCCAAACTTTGCATGAATTGGGTGATAAAATTAATTTTGGTGTGAAAAAAGATTTATCTTCTCTAAAATGTTTGCTAGAATAAATAATAAAAATAAAGATTTTTCAAAAAATTTGTGGAAGATTTAGATTAAATATTTACTTTACCAATTTAATATTTTTGAAGGAAGATCAAGTTCCTTCCATGCTTAAAAAATAAAATTGATTTTTTTTTAAAGTTCTATGCAGCAATAGAACACCTTAATTTTTCATGATTAAATTTCAACTTCAATAATTAACGAATAAGTGTTTTTTAATAGTAAAAATTTAGACTAATAGACCCTTTCCAATTTATTCTATCAATAAAAAAATTCATGAAATTAAATCCATCACCTTCAAGATTAGTCCATATAAATTAAATATGTGTTGATCCCAGCCCAACTTATAGGTAGCTCGGCCGTGTAGCCTGGCGTCATGAGGGCCCAACGGAAGGGCCAGCGAAGACCCCACTCGGAGGAGCCCTGAGCCACGGACCCTCCCGAGCCTCTGATCGATCCTGAGTGAGATCGGGCTGATCGACCCCGAGCACTCCCTGACTCGGCCAGCAGAGCCCAATTCCCCGACCCCGGGATAGGTCAGGTAAGTCAATCCTCTGCATCCCACGGATCAGACAACCAGTACACCAGAAATATGGCAACACAGATATAGCTCGGCAGAATCCCGACCCATGGCGTACCCCGTTTCACTCGGCTATACTACATCAAACTCGACCCATGCTACTCGGGCCCGCAGGTCGATCATCGGTCTCCGGACCCAGCATTCGGTCTCCGGACCAATCCTTCCATGCTCCACCCCATATCAGGACACCTCGGGTACGACCATGACGCGGGGGCAATGCGAGCCTTAGCCCTTCAGGACATATGCCGCGGATATCCCGCTAACTCGGTACGATCGTACTACCCGAGCGCTCTGCGCCATGCCGCGGTACCTCTAGGCGCTCTCCTACGAGCTGACAGACACCATACCCCTGTCTCGTCGACACGGACAGGGGTTGTTAACTCCCCCGTCTATATAAGCCCCTCCCTTCCTCATTCCGCGGGTATGCGCAATTGCACTCTCCTCTACTGCATTCCCTTTGCTTCACTACATTTCCTGCGGATACTGACTTGACCATCGGAGGGCCTGATCAGCAAAATTCCCTGGCGGGTTTGCTAACGGTCATTTTCTCGTAGGTCGACGCCAGGTCAACACCAGGTCGACGTCAGGTCAGCAGCTCGTGGCACTCGGGCAACCATCTGGCCCTTGGGACTTCCACCTCGCTTCGCAACAGGATCAAATTTGGCGCTGGAAGGAGGGACATTTAGCCTGATCGAAAGTGTGCGATAGAAGCGCCAACCAGGTCATGATGATTGTTACACCCGAGGAGTATGAGCTCATACAGGCGGCTCGGGCCCAGAGAGCGTCCCAACAGCTATCGCAAGCCGGTAGCTCGGCAGCTCGAGTTCCTGGGCCATTAGCCTGCGACCCCTTAGGAGGGCGGAGACGAGTTGCCCCGCCCGAAGGAGGCTCGGTCCCCTTCCCTGCTGCTCTCGATCAGGGTCGGGGAGACGAGGCTGAGCCTGAGCCAGCAGAGGTATCCGCATCCGGTCGAACGCATGGATATCGACCTGAAAAGGGGAAGGCCCCGACTTTCGCATCGCCGCCTGCCCTGACACGCAGCCCCTTCTCTTTATGGATCCTGGAGGATCCGGGGCCCAAGCATTTCCGGTTCTTCACCATCCCCGAGTATGCTGGAGCCACCGACCCAGAGGAGCACCTTATGAAGTTCGAGAGTGCCACCCTGCTCCGCCAGTATCCTGAGGGCGTGAAATGTAGAGCATTCCTGACAACGCTCTCGGAACTCACTCAACAATGGTTCGGACAACTTCTCAACGGGTCGATTGCCAGCTTCGGAGAACTCTGGAGGGCATTCCTCCAGCACTTCACTAGCAGCCGGAGGCACCACGAGACAAGTATTAATCTGTTCGCCCTGAAGCAGGGCCCGAAGGAGTCACTCCGGGCCTACATCAAGAGATTTAACGGGGTGGCACTGGACGTGCCAGCCGCCACACCCGAGGTATTGATCAGCGTATTCTCCCAAGGATTGCAGGAGGGAGATTTCTTCCGCTCGTTTATCAGGAAATCGCTAAAGGACTTCGACAGTTTGCTGGGAAAGGCTGTCAAATACATCAATGTGGAGGAGGCACAGGCCGCTCGAAAGAAGGAGTCGGCCAGCACGCCACTCCCGAATCCCGCACTGTTAAATCCGACACGTTTGATTAGGTTCCGGAAAATTTTCGGAGAGTTACCAGATAGGTTCCGGGGCTTCCGAGTCCTGGGACCTAAACTTAGGGATCAAAAGGTATTAGAACTAATAGTTAAAAGGCCTAATATGTAAGGAAATTTTAAACATAAGGATGAAATTGCAAATAGTCGAAACCTATTGGACTAAACTGCAAAAAGACCGGTATAAGTGGCTGATTAGGGCTCGGGCTCAATCGTTGTGTCTTCATCCCTGCCGAACGCAGCCGCCTCCTCCCCTTGTGCCCTAGCCGCAGCCGTCGAAGCTCGCAACCAGTGCCGACCTCCCTACCTTTCCTCTCCTCTCGCGAACCCTAGCCGCAGGCCGACGCCATCGTCGCCTCTTCGTTGGCTTCCATCTCTTTCGCGAACCAGACTACTCTCGGTCCCGATTCCAACCACCGAGCGCCCTTAGGTCGACGGCAGGGGAGGAAGCTAGGACACCGTCGACGGCTTCGATTAGGGTAAGCTTTCGATTTTCCTTTGGGTTCTAGCATCAGATCTATGGAAGACTTGAGAGGGGATGGTGATGCCACTTGAATCCGAATTTAGGGGATTGCTCCAGTTCTTCCTTGTTGAGATTGAGTGCGCGATTCATCAAGAAGGGATCTGGGAATTTTGTACCATTGATTGGGTTGCTACCGGAGAAGAGGAAACCGAGCCGTGGACACCGCACGGGCTAGAGCGCGATAACTACTCAATCTCGGCGGATCTTCCATTTGGGAGATAGAAGGTAAGCTTTAAGTTGATTCCGGTTGTTCTTTGAGGGATTCTGATGATCCGATCGTGTACCCTTGCTTTGCATCATGGATTGTTAGGTGGATTCTGTTCTGTGCGATCGGGAGTTTTGGCTGTGGAGATCAGTTTGGGCTTAGGTAAGGGGATGCTCTTCTTTAATTGGTAGTTTTGTTTATTGCCCTGTGATGGAGTAGCTGTAGCGGGTTCTATTCGAGTTGTTGAGACTTCGGGTTCCAGCTAATTGAACTCCACTCTTGCACAGCTTCATCCGGTCCAGGCTTGAGGAGAAGTGGCAGTGTGAGCTGTGGAAGATCCATGCCGTGAGTCTTAA
The DNA here is from genome assembly GCA_024364735.1 of Boesenbergia rotunda. Classification (NCBI taxonomy): domain Eukaryota; kingdom Viridiplantae; phylum Streptophyta; class Magnoliopsida; order Zingiberales; family Zingiberaceae; genus Boesenbergia; species Boesenbergia rotunda. The sequence continues at coordinate 56,766 of JAGFNQ010004156.1, read as the reverse complement.
GGTAATCGCATCTTGTTTAGATTGGTTCTATATACTTCAAGAACTAGTGGAATTTAGTGTAGGTTGTTCAAATCTGCTCAGTTGATTGGATTTGGATCGATTTGTGAAGTTAAACCTTGCTATGTAGAGAAACTGTGATGATTTGGGTTTTGGGATGAACATTAGCTTTCTGCCCTATGTCACAGCCGTGAGTTGTTAATTTGCAATTGGAATAGGTTGTGGGGATTAAAATCAAACCTAATTATGCTACTTAGGATTGAGGGATTGGATCTAATTTCAATTATGAGAGGTAATTAGAAAACCTAATCCCAAACCAGACGAGGATTAATCATTTAATTTGAGTTAATTAAATGAAATACGAGGATTAGGTTAACCCTAATAGGACTTAGGGACTTGTTAGCTAGCTATTATCTTTGTAATAGCTAATTAAATCTATCCCTGATACAGGAGCTTGATCAGATTTATTGCTACTTATTTTGACGGGTGGTTCTGTCTCGATCGATACGGACTTCACTCTTGGAGGCGGGTACCCTTTGACTTATCTCTTTTGATATTGTCATGTGATTATGCATAGACTGTTATAGATAGCAGTAAGATTATATGCTATCCCTGTTTAGTATGCCTGTTCTGGATACTTGTTGGTTATCCTTGTTATTATACCTGTTCTGGATACATGTGGTTTATCCCTGAGTTATTATGTTGTAGTTCCATACAGTCTCAGGTATTGTCATAACTATATGTATGCTTAGAGATCGTGTTGTATCTCCTGCCTTTGACCTTGAGGGATTTGTAGTTTCCAGTCAGTATACCTTGTAAGTTACCTGTATTTCCTGTTATGGGATTTCAGATTGAGACTTAGTATACTGAGGACTTGGGGAGGGAGGTATGTGTATCTATCATACACCATCCTTGTATTGTTGCATGCCGGCGATCAGCGACTCCCTTGTGGTTGAGCCTAATCGTCTTCCGGCACATGATATGCACACACGGCCACTCATGGGTTAGTGGATACCGCTGGGTGTGTGCATTTGCTCTGTAGTGCTCCGCTCGTCCGCTCAGGGGTAGTGGTTTCGGAGCGTGGTAGCAAGCAGGGATCCCTTCTCTACCCATAGACCAGAGAAGATGAGAGAGATATCTCCCCCATATATACATGGGGCGGAGCGATAGCTCCACCAGCATCCTGTCCACTCGGTCACTCAGTAGCAGTGATGGCAGAGTGCGGACAGTGTCACAGCTCTACCCACTCGGCCGACACAGTATCGCCTGTCTCGGTGGCTTGACTGGAGTTAGGGGGTGACCATGGCATTGCACCATGTGCATATTTTGCATCGTGCATTGTTTGCTGCACTTATTTGCTGCACTTGTTTGACATTGCATATTCTGGAGACTTGTTACCTGTGCTTATATGTCTATTGGTATTCCACTGGTATTTCTTACCCTCTGTACAGGTTAGATGGATTCAGGTATGTATCTACCTAGTAATTTCAGTTCCAGTCTTTCTCTACTGTTGATATGAGACTGTATTAGCTGAACCCTTATTGTTGGTATAACTTTCTATGCATATCTGTTGGGTATTCGCTGAGCTATGGACTCACCCCGTTGCCATACATTTTATTTCAGGTTGATGCCTGCCAGGAGATCCCTAGCAGCCAGTCCCCAGCTCCAGAGGAGCTCCGCTTGGTTTTATTTTATGTTTGTTGTGCTTATGGACCCTGTAGTATTTCCTATGCTTCCGTTGTGGTGTTTCGAACATGTATTCATGTTTAATTCGATGGTATTGTACTTTTGAGTCCTATGTTGGACTTCGTGGAGTTTTGGCTTTGTTCCTGCCCCCTGGCAGCTCAGGTGAGATCGTATCTTGGTTTTACGATAGTTATAGTCATATAACTGTTATTTCTGTATGGATTTGAGGCCTGAGGCCATTTAACTGCGTGGTTGTGATATATTTGTCTGTGTGTATGTGTAAATTGTCCGCCGGACAGGGGAGGTGCTGTCCGATTTTCTATTGGAACAGCGGCTCCTGGGTCTCGGGGCGTGACACGCACAGTCTAGTCGGCCGCTAGGCGGGCCCATTCGCAGCCTATGGAGACCCGCCGACCGCACAGAGATAGAACGCCGACAAGTGTAGCAATTGGCTCAGGAGTGTCTGCCGACCCGGTGGAGATCTTACTGCACATTTCATCATAGCCACACCCACGACACGGACGAATGCCGACAGATCGGCAAAGTCAAGCTTCTGCCGCTGCACAAAGACAAGATATGCAAGTCTCCCTTAGGCGTGGCTCAGGTCGGGAAAGACGAACCCTCACCCCAACCACCGAAGAACCCGGACGAGATCCCCCGATCGCTCGTAGCTTGTTCCCGGTCGGGGAGCAGATCGAGTTCGACGGAATGGGCGAGCAACAGACCAATCGAGGAGGAGTACACATGATTTTAGGCGGGTTAGCCCGAGGAGGCTCCCGTCAAACATGTTATTAATATAATTGTACTCTGTAACCCCACAAGAATAGTAGAAGACCCGCCTTCTCGGATAATCAGCAAGCGTCCCAGACTCTCGCTCTCGCGAGTTATAAGTGGGCATGCTCCCACGAACCCCTCGGCTCGGCTCCCAGTCGGGCGCATGGCGGCCCACGTTCCCTGGGATACCTCCGACCGAGAAGCCAGACTCTCGCTCTTGTGAGTTATAAGTGGGCATGCTCCCACAAACCCCTAGGCTCGGCTGCTAGTCAAACGCGTGGCGGCCCACGCTCCCTGAGATACCTCCGATCGAGAAGCCAGACTCTCGCTCTCGCGAGTTATAAGTGGGCATGCTCCTACGAATCCCTCGGCTCGACTCCCAGTCGGACGCGTTGCGGCCCACGCTCCCTGGGATACCTCCAACCAATAAGCCAGACTCTCGCTCTTGCGAGTTATAAGTGGGCATGCTCCCACAAACCCCTCGGCTCAACTCCTAGTAGGACGCGTTGCGGCCGACGCTCCCTGGGATACCTCCGACCGAGAAGTCAAACTCTCGCTCTCGCGAGTTATAAGTGGGCATGCTCCCCACGAACCCCTCGGCTCAACTTCTAGTCGGATGAGTGGCGGCCCACGCTCCCTGGGATACCTCTGATCGAAAAGCCAGACTCTTACTCTCGCGAGTTATAAGTGGGCATGCTCCCACGAACACCTCGGCTCGGCTCCCAGTCGGACGCATGGCGGCCCACGCTCCCTGGGATACCTCTGACCGAGAAGCCAGAATCTCGCTCTCGCGAGTAATAAGTGGGCATGCTCCCACGAACCCCTCGCCTCGGCTCCGAGTTGGACGTGTGGCGGCCCATGCTCCCTAGGATACCTCCGACAGAGAAGCCAGATTCTCGCTCTCGCGAGTTATAAGTGGGCATGCTCCCACGAACCCCTCGGCTCGGCTCCCAGTCGGACGCGTAGCGGCCACGCTCCCTGGGATACCTCCGACCAAGAAGCCAGACTCTCGCTCTCGCGAGTTATAAGTGGGCATGCTCCCACGAATCCCTCGGCTCGGCTCCCAGTCGGACGCGTGGCGGCCCACGCTCCCTGGGATACCTCCGACCGAGAGGTCAGACTCTCGCTCCCGCGAGTCATAAGTGGGTCTACTCCCACGGACCCCTCTGCTCGACCCCCATTTGGGACATGTGCTGACCCACGCTCCTGGAAGGCCAACCGGCCGAGCGCACAAACTCTCGATAACTGAGCAAGCAACATCTTGCCTGGTCAAACAGCGAGGCGACCGTTGTCGCCTGAACAAAAGTCGATCCTAAATAGCCAAGTCCCCTGTGTGGTCATGCCACTCGGGGATCCTAAATGGTCGGTGCCACAACCATCCTTCTTCTTCTTTAGATATGAGACACTTAGGCAAATTGTTAAAAACATGAGCAAGATTAAGATAATAAAGATTAGCCTCTCTAAATCCTTCTAGCATAATATTTTCGGATCCATTTTGCTTAATTAAATAATTTTTAGCATGAAACTCAACCTTATATCCTGTATCATAAAGTTGACATATATTAAGTAAATTAAACTTCATTCCCTTAATTAAAAGAACTTTGTGGATAGTGATTGTAGGAGATACCTCAATGGTACCCCTACCAATTATTTTGAGTTTTCCACTATTTCTGAAAGATACGGTGTCTTCTCTTACATAGCTAATAGTGGTGAACTTGTTTACATCTTCGATCATGTGCCTTGAACACCCGCTATTTACTATCCACATATTTGAGGCTCCCTTCACCTTTACCTATACAACATGGAAAACACAAGCTTTTGGTACCCAAATCTTAGTTCCACAAGCATCATTTAAATATTTCTTTGATACCCAAGCCTTCTTTACATTTCCCTTAACCCCTTGCCTCCTAGAGGCACCCTTTCTTCCCATAAGTGAAACAAAAACTACCTCCTTGGTTTTTGGCCTATAACCTATTCTGGTTTTGTTATACACGGCTCTTTGGCTATTTATTATCATATCAAAGTTGCTAGAGCTAACTTGAAATTTTCTCAGTGTCTTGGTAAGGTCCTCTACCTTTTCCCTTAGTTCCCTATTTTCTTTTTCCAAACATGCATCATTTGAAACAATAGAGGGAACATGCAAATTGTCCTTAATATTCATTGATTCTAATTTAAGTATGCAAATTTCATTCTTTAATTTCTTAACTTTCCTCCTAGCCTTAGCCAAATCAACATTTGTACTAGTAATAATTTTGATAAGAATAGAGGAAGGTAAGCTATATACCTCACTTATCAAAGCCTCGGAGTCGAATGATGAACCTTCACTTTCATCTTCACTACTAGAGCTCCTCTCATCATCGGATGACTCCAAATTGTCCACTCCCATTAATGCGAAGTGTGACACGTGATCTCCTTCCTCCGATGAAGATGGATCATCTCAAGTAGCTTTGAGGTTTGTGGCACTCTTCTCCTTTCCCTTGGATTTCTTCTTGTCACCCCTCTTTTTCTCCTCCTCCTTTTCTTCTCTTCTTTTAGTTATGAGCACTTATTCTTTATGTGTCCCTCTTGGTGACAATTATAGCAAATGATCTCTTTTCATTTGCTCTTATTCTTTGAACATTTCCTAGTATAGGACTTGTTAGAAAAACTTTTAAAGGCTCTACGCATTTTCCTTACCATGAAAGCCTCTTGATCGCTATCCATTGAAGTGCTTAACTCCTCCGAGTTGGATAATGATAAATAAACGACCTTCTTCTTTTTCTATTCCTTTTCTATAATAAACGCTATACCATTTTCTCTGGAGGAAATGTTAACTTGCTCATATAACTCAAATTCACAAATAAGTCATCTAACTTTACCTTAGAAAGATTTCTTGATACTTTGTAGGCATCAACCAATAGGCCTTTGGACTTGTCTTTTTTGTTGTCTTTTTTCATTCATTGGACTTGACATGGAAAATATTCAACTATTATCTGCAGATTTAGGCCTAACAATTCTATTGCACATACAACAAAATCATACATTTAAAATATAATTTTATATGATAAAAAAATAACAAAGTTTGTTCATCAAGAGCTCTTAATATCATCGAATGATGCTTATCCATCTTGTTTGTCCACCAAATAATCTCCTCCATGGGATGTATTTGTACGAATACAAAAATATCCATTTAACTTTTAAGCAGCACGAAAAGAGGTAGACAATGTAAAAGAGCAACTACTATTACTACTACATTAGAAAATCACAATTACTTCTCACAATATGTTATCGGAACTAGAAATTGCAGGTGCGGAATACCAACTCGCTTAATCGGCATTTAACCGGCCAATTTCCTCTTTTTTCCTTCAAATGTCAGCTCCAAGATCGGTTGCTTCCATAACGATCTCGGAATCCACCGTGACCTGCACAAACCAGATAACCAGCCCATAATTTTGATTGATCCTGCCAAAGCAAGTCCAATGAATGAAAAAAGACAACAAAATGGAGGGGGAAAAAAACTAAGGCATTTGGTGGAACCATGGACAATTCAGGATGGTTATCCCACTAAAATTTACAGCAAACAACAATTAACTTATGTCAAACTGATTTGTTTAAGGTTGGGGTTCACAAATAATGTGAATGAGAAATTAAAGAAGCAAAGATCCCAACTAGAATATATGACTTTTATGTGCGTTGAAGAAATTCAACGATGAAAATCAATCAACTCAAAATTCAAATACTAAACCAGCATTCAGAAAGATTTGCATGAGCAGGGGCAGAGTCTAGAACATACCTGGAGGAGGGGGAGCACCACGACCTAATTTGGCTAGTTCGGGACTAACTTTCTGTCCAGCTTCTTCTAATATCTTGATGAGATCTTTGGCAAATCTTGCATTAGCCGCAGTGAAGAATGTATATGCTGTGCCTTTAGCCCCAGCTCTTCCTGTTCTGCCAATTCGGTGCACATAATCCTCCAAAGATCCAGGAAAGTCATAGTTGATCACATATTTCACATCCTTCACATCTGAAATGAGATGCAAAAGAAAATGTTAATGCTCCTTTTGCTGACAAAATATCACCTCTAATATGAAGAGGCATACCCAAACCGCGAGCAGCAACATCAGTAGCAGTCATTATGGGACTCTTCCCAGATTTGAATTCTGAGAGAACCCAATCTCTTTCAGCTTGACTTTTATCCCCGTGGATAGATAGAGCAGGCCAGCCATCCATACGTAGCTGTCTTGTAATCTGATCACAGCCCTTCTTGGTGTCCATAAATATCAAAATTCGGCTGCCATCCATTATGTCCTCCAACAGATTAACCAATCTGGCAAGGAAAAGAATTTTTATCTGCATGTCATTCCGCCACCATGACAGTAAAGCAATTGATATAAATGCATCATACTTGTTATATTTCTGGTTCTCTGAGACAATCTCCACCCGTTGGTGTATCGCATGATTGGCTTTCAAGTCAATAGAACCAATAATCACCTAAAGCAAGAGGTAATCGATTGGATGATAAATAGCAAAAAAATATAGCACAGTGAACTCAACGTTGATTGCCTTCTTCAGCAACAAAAAGCAATACATTACCTTGTATGGGTTGTAGAGAAACTGCATTGCAAGTTGCTCAACCTCCTTGGGCCAGGTAGCACTCCAATAAAGAGTTTGACGATCTGGGCGAATCTACCATAAAGAAAAAGGAAGTGACAATAAGAATAAAAACATATAATCAAATTCAGTCTTCTAGAGAAAATTTCTAAACTTTAAATGACTTGATTTACTAAGAAGTCCAATATTAGAATGATCAATGTGTTGGTTCATATTTTAGTTTAAACAGGCCAACAACTTGAGGCAACCTGTGATTTTACAGAAGACATTCAGGCTCACCCAAAATGTAGAGAATCTAGAGATTGCAGTAAGCTCAACACAAAAAAAAAGATTTATGATGAATAAAGTAGTGGTACTACATCTTGATCAAAGCTACACTTGCGGCTAATTTCTTGGTGTTAGTCATCAAGAGATAGAGCAAAACAAATCTAGACTGTTGTCGATAAGAACACCACGTGATTACTCCAAAAAAAACGACCAGAATCAACATGGTTGATTTTAGATTATAAAGAAAAGGTTACCTATCTGTCAGTTCACTACCAAGAGGAAAAGATAAGATGAAAAGCAAGCCAACTTTAGAAAGCATATTATATAAAAGGTTGCCCATGACCATGAGCTTCAATGCTAAGAAGAGAAAACAAGAATACGTTCCAGCTCATTCTAGATAGTGATACCTACAAGACTATAACAAATTTATTCCGGATTTTGCCACATTACATTTAACATACTAAAGCATACCTCTCAAAAATTAAATATTGAGACAGAACTGATGATATTGAGGAATAAACTACATTGTCATGTTTGACACAAAATGAAGTAACTCCACATACGAACTTCTCAATCTAATAATATTTTTTTTTTAAATAGGTACCTGGGAAACAATTTTCCTAATCTGTTGTTCGAAGCCCATGTCCAGCATTCGATCAGCCTCGTCCAGAACAAGATAAGTTACTCTTCTTAAATTCGTATGATGTGACTCCAGCATATCAATAAGACGTCCAGGTGTAGCAATAACAATCTCAACACCTGGGTATCCAGATATGCAATTGCAAGGGAAATTAGCATACCAATGCAATGGTTTAAAATATTTTTAAAAGGCAATAACTACAAAATCAACATTAGAGTTAATGCAATAAAAAGAGCAGCCCAGTGCATGAAGCTCCTGTCAATGCAGGGTCCCGGGGAAGGGTCTATTGTACGCAACCTTTATCTTGTTTTGCAAGAGATTGTTTCCAAAGTTATTGCAATAAACTATCATGAATTAATCATACTCATACCCTTTCAATTACAGTGAATTTATTATATCCTCTTAACATTGATAACATATTCCAATTAAATTTTCTTGAATTGCTTCTCTTTTCTTCTTATTATATAGTTAAAGCAAAGTTTGGCTTTATTTTATTATTGATTTATACAATTTAAGCTATGATGGCACGGTATTCTAGCTGGCTTTATTAATTTTAACTGGCATACCTAGTAGTAGGATGGTACATTTATATGGGGATAGATATTGGATTACTAAAGTATCTAGTAATCAAATTGATTTGATAAAAGATATGTATGATAGTAACATTACAAGTGTTGAAGCTACTGAAGTGTAAACGCATAATTTAATTGTGGCTATAGTTTACAAGTATTGGAACACCAAGCATCGAGAACAAAAAACTTATCAAAGAAAATATTATTGAATACATGATTGATTACAAAGGGGGGAGTTGGGGTCCTTTTAGACTAATACATGGTAAGAATTACCCACTAGACTAATATGACTCAACAACTTAGGAAACAAATTGTTTACAACTACCAAAAACTGATATACAAAATACTAACAAATTAAAAGAAATTCCAACCAAATTAAAAAATACCAAATCTTTTACCTCTATTAAAAAAAAATAGGACAATGGACAATTACTAGACTCAACTACAATTCAAAATTCAAAGGATAAATTGATTTCTAATTTGAACAACCCCAACAAGTTGTGGTAAACACAACTTGGTTATGATGATGACGACGTTTACGAATGTTAATAGGATAGGAGATATTTGTTGGAAATGAAAGAACAAATTCAATTACTACAATACTCGAAAACCATAGAATAAACTTGGTAATTGACTATTTTAAGAAATCTTAAAAGCATAAACACTATCATCGAAATCTACTTCTATATAAGAGAATTAAATTTATTGATGTTCCTAGAATAGATACAAATGGATATAGACTAAAGTGCCTCACAGTCCAAAGCCGAAACTATAGCATTCCAATATATTCCCAACAACGAAACGGAAAATGATCTAGTGAATTGCAATTAAGTATAAGTAAGTTTATCTTCTATAAAAACAAGAGAGATAATGTGAAGTCATGTATGTGCACCTTTTTGAAGGTCTCGAACTTGAGGTCCCTTCGGAACCCCACCATAGATACAAGTGTTCTTTATCTTTGAGGAAGCTCCAAACTTTGTTGCTTCTTGTTGGATCTGAACAGCAAGTTCACGGGTTGGAGCCAAGACTAAAACAATTGGCCCATCACCGGGAACTAAAAATGGAACAAATGAGGAACAAGTTATAAGCAATAAGTAATAAGAAGTGTAGTTAACAAATAATAGACAAATAGTTCAATCTCTATACCTAAGACTGACTGTGCATTTACATGGACTATTGCAGGTAACAGATAAGCAAGTGTCTTCCCAGAGCCTGTTTCTGCAATACCAATGAGGTCACGGCCCTTTAAAGCCATTGGCCACCCTTGTGCTTGAATAGGAGTGGGTTCCACAAATCCAGCTCTCTCTATTTCTTGCATTACATATTCTGGAAAGTCATTGATAACAAATAAAGTTACCCAATGTACAGAGAAGCCAAGAACTTTCTTAGATAATAAAGATGTACCAAACAAATTCTACAATGGAGTTATGAATTCATAAAACACCAAACCAACAAGAACACGTCTAGTAAGAAGATGGATAACAGAACATAAACAATCTACAGAATTGAATAATAGGCAAGCAAACTCCACGAGGTGATGAGTGAAATTAATTTCTACTCCAAGAATCAGTATGGAACTGAAATCAAAATCCTACAAAAGAATAAAAAAGAAACAATCAAGTAAGTTTAAAGTCCGAATTGGTCCAGAGCCCAGAGGGAGGCAAAAAAAAAAAGGTCACTTTTGGATGCAGGCGTAAATGAGAAACCAGTAGATCATTTCAGCAATAGCTAGTCGTCCTCGATAAGAAGTAGATAGAGACACTGGAAATAGAGGTAAAATCAAAACAACTAATTTAGTAGGATAGAACAAGAACCTGGAAATCCGACGTCCCGAAACTCTCTGACCGGCTTGGGGACGTCGCGACCCTCCACTGTTATCTCCCTCTTCCTGCGATACGCTTCCACCTCCTCCTCGGTCATGGCGACCACGGAGGGCGACTCCACGTAGAAGTTCTTCTCGAAGGGGGTCAGCAGGTCCAAGTCCGTGGCGCCTCCCGTGTCTCGCTTGCCAGAGGACTCGAATCCCCTGCTGTAGCTCTGAGAACCGCTTCCCAGTCCCGCATCACTGAAACGGGCAGAAAAGCAACATGAAACCCCACCGTTTCATCTTTCCCTGGGTTTAGGGTTACAGGATGGAGTCAGGATTACCTTTTCCGTTCGCGGTAGGAGCCGGGGTCGGAGGCGCGGCCGTCGTAGCGGCTCATCCCGATCGCGTTGCTCTAAGAAAACTCGAAGAGATTACGATCTCGTCGTCGCTTGGCTGAATTCTGCGGAAGGTGGAGATAGTGCAGAGCAAAATAGGGCTTTTGTGTCGAGGGGAGAAATTGGAATTGGAACATTCGAAGGGGCCTTTAGGAGTTAACCGTGTTTATTTTGACCCAGTCGTAGAGCAAATATTCAGTTGGGTCCATAATCTTCTAGAGTCCAGCATCATCGGGATTGATTTTGGATTACACTAAACATTCATGCTAATAACTCATTTATATTAATTTAATTATTTAGAATATATATTATATAATTTATTTTTTTATAATCCAGTATCAACTCTTATATTTATCTCATAAATAATAAATAAATTTATTAATTAATTTACCTAAATTTTATTTATCCTTAAAAAAATTCTTCATGTACATATACAATCACTAATTAAATATAATAAAGGTTAAACTCAATTTTTATTTGGTATGATTTTCAATAAATAACATAAATTTAAATTCCAAACTTTGCATGAATTGGGTGATAAAATTAATTTTGGTGTGAAGAAAGATTTATCTTCTCTAAAATGTTTGCTAGAATAAATAATAAAAATAAAGATTTTTCAAAAAAATTGTGGAAGATTTAAATAAAATATTTACTTTACCAATTTAATATTTTTGATGGAAGTTCAAGTTCCTTCCATGCTTAAAAAAAATTTGATGGTAGTTCTATGCGGCAATAGAACACCTTAATTTTTCATGATCAAATTTCAACTTCAATAATTAACGAATAAGTTTTTTTTAATAGTAAAAATTTAGACTAATAGACCCCTTTCCAATTATTCTATCAATAAAAAAAATTTCGTGAAATTAAATCCATACCTTCGCGATTAGTCCATATAAATTAACTATGAGTCAACTAATAAAAATATGATAATATTTATATTTTCATTCTTAATTTTCAAACAGCTTAAAAAGACAAAAAATCAGAGGAGTATACAAGAACCAAATACTTGAAATTAAGCGTAATTAGTTGTAATTCAATGTTTATAAAGTTAAATAATACATGCAAATAACAAACATCTTTCAGATAATCTGAGTAGGTTAGATTAATGAAGCATTGAAAGGAGATACGAGAATACTCATTACAATTAAATATTGAAAAAAAGGATATAATGCTTAGACAGCCCAATATTATCCCGACTAAATATAAACTCATAAATTATGAAAGATATTTTACCTTAATACAAGGATCATTTACATGAAAAAAATTAAACATTCATTAAAATATTTTAAATCTATTAAAAATTAACTCTACGATCTATTAAAATAATACTAAATACTAACCATACAGGTCTCATTAACATAAAATATGAACAATAATATTGATGATTTAATGCTTATATAAGTAGGATAAAATAAAGGGGAAATTTTCTTAAACTCCTCAATCTCAAACTTAACTTTGTATGTAGTCACCATTTAAGATTTTCTTTGCATGCAGTCTCTGATGGGATTGACAAGATAGTTCTGTGAGTATTATTTAAAAAAAATTGAGTATAAAAGTTATAAATTTGAGTATGTAAGATTTTTTTTATTTTTTATTTTTTTTATTTTTTTATTTGAATATGTAAAGTTACATCCACCACATCAAGAAACTGTGTACTCAATTTTCACTCTTTTATACTAACTTTTCACTATTTTATACTCATTTTTCACTGATATATACTCAATTTTTATTCTTTTATACTCAATCCATCAAGGAGTAAATATAAAAAATTTATCAAATGGTGAGTGGAAACAAAGATCAAACGAGGATTGAAAAGTTTTCTACAATTTACCGACAAAACAATAGACGAGCTGTCTCAAATCTAAAATAATCAGGACATATCTTTGTACAAGTGATGTCCCTATTTCAGCTAGTGATTAACTAGGAGATAATTTTGACATCCAAATTAAACCAAAACGAGTAAGCTATCAATGAAACTTGCAATATCTTGAATAAACTAGTTTTGCCTTTCAAGAGCTTGAGACTATGGTATAGCGATCGGATGACTAATCGCTATCTCAGATATTCGTGATTCGATCCCCAACTATAATATATTTGTAAAAATATTTTCTCCAAATGAGACGCAAATCCTGAGATATTAGATTTCTAGACCGCTCACTTCGAGGGCTTCCCAATTTACCCTGACAGTCGATGAGAAACTTCCGTAAGACAGGATTGGTGGTCCTAGATTGGAAAAACCTCGTTAATTATTTTTTTTTAATTTTGCCTTTCAAGAGCCCCGAGATTACGATGCAACAATAAGAGAACTAATCACTATCCCAAACATCTACGATTTAATCCCTAATTATGACGTACTTTATAAAAAAATTTCTTCCAACCAGGACGAGAATCCGAAACGCTGGGCTTCTAAACCACCGCCACAAGCACTTCCCGATCTACCTGATGACCAATGAAAAACTTCCATGAGATCAAATCGATCATCCCAGATTCGTTGGTCCAATATTTTTTTTAAAAAAAAATTGCCTTTCAAGACCATCACAAATTTTATCTTTCATAATCCTGAGCAGCCCGCCATTTGGGTGAAAGAGTTTAAAAGTTTGGATTCCTTAAAGCAACAAAAGAAAATTAAAAACTTAGCCTGGAAGACCAGTCACCGGCATACATTTCAAGATGTCAAGAAAACAAAAATATAGAGATCTTGAAATTGATAAGCAACCAAATAAGCTCTAGATAGCTGGCATCATTTCTACAACTGGAAATGCTGAAATGCCAGTGAATATGCAAAGCACAACAAACCGATCAAAACCAAATTCGAGAGTGTGCATTGCTCAATGCTCATGCTTTGAAGAATTTGGAGAATCAGAATTACCAGATGCGCGTGGTAAAAGGTGCAAAATATCATACCACAATCCAAATTTCAGTTTTGATGAGCGCTGCATTTGCAACCTTTAAACATCAATCCAACAGATAAACATCAAGATTAAACCAACAGATATTAAATTTCAATATCATAAGCAAGAGGGCCACAAGCTAACAACTGAGAGTGCTTGGAGAATCAAAAAATTCTTACAATTCCCATAGAAACCTACAAAAACAAGTTTGAGTTAGAAAGCATTATGATATAACAGAGAAAAAAAAACACAATGAGAGAAGGTAGATGAAGAATTGGGTCCCACCAAGTTCGATGTCAATGTCAGCCATCACTTGCTGAGTGCAAACGCAGGATCAGCCATGAAAATGTGCAAGCAGAAAGCACAGGACATCCTCATGCCAATAAAGGAAAACAAATTATAATCAAAAGGGGAAGAGTCATGAAGAGGCATCCAAATCAATCAAGAGCAAGCAAGCTATTTGATAAAAGCAAGCATCAAGGTAGAGAAATAATAACAATCAGTTATTTAACTGTAGTTGAGTTTAGTGCCAGATTCTTCCTTCCTGATATATTTGCAAGCATTGATTGAACTTATCGAGAGAAAACTCTGCTCATGAAGCTCAAACACAAAGGAGAATGACAAAGAACATAAAAGAATAACATTTACTTCCTCCACAACAAAGCAGTCAATGTGGAAATACAATGTATCAGCTATGCCAAAAATAACCTGCATTATAAACCCCAAATTAAGCTGTGCTAGGTTGCTTCTAGGCATTAGAATCCGGCCAAATTATGCTAGATGGATTGAGATTGGCCTTCTTTTTCATCTGTGGGAAACTACTTTCCGAGCCTCTTGCTTCTAGCCTATGTCCATATCTTTCTCCTTCTCAAAAGGAAAATGATATGCTCAGTGAAAAATATCAAGGAAAATCTCAGTGAATAACGTGACATTTTGCATGCAACGATCCCCGACGGGTTCACCGTATCCCCCAGGGTATAGTTTGATTCGAGGCGGCGGTCGGAGGCCACCGATAGTGTTCGAGCAATGATCGGGCGTATACATGTAAAGTGTCACGTCATTCACTGAGCGTTTCATTGAGTTTTTTCACTGAGTGTATCATAGCTCTTCTCAAAAATCCACTTGTCCATGCTCACTCTTGTTCTCTTTGTATGTTCATAGGGTGTTTCTTTTCTTTTTTTTGTGAGTCTATTCTCTTTTACTCTGCAACAGGCATTTCGACATTGTACATGCTTTTAGCATGTTATCTCTAAAAATTTGGTTTATATTTTTCTTACTTGGCCATTAGTTTTTATAAAATAATTGTCCTCTTGCTGTCCTGAGTATTCATGGTAGTTTTATTTTTCGGTAATTCATTTATCATATTTGTTACACTTCATTCATCTTGATTAATTCCAGCACTCAATAATGTGCCTTTGATGGTGGGAGTTTTAAGTAGTTATTAACCACGTTGATTTGGATTTCTACAAATTGGATGGAAAATGCGTTACAGCATGACTTTGCTTTTTGTTGATTTTGCATTAGTCGTGCCTCTCATATATTGACTAAGCATAGATGAAGATATGAGTAGTCTTGTCTTTTTGTGAGAATTCATAAATTGAGAGTAATTATGTAACTTTATATATTTAACCTTCATTCTCCTCTTTTTCCTCCCAAATAAGGTAGCACATGTTACATTAATGAACCTTATCTCTCTCCCAAATAAGGAGAACATAAATACTTTACTTCCCTCCCTTTCCCTTCCCTTAATGAATTTTCCCTCACCCCATCAAAACACAGGCTAAAGATTCTAATGTCAACTAGTCACAAATTAACAAACCACGCACAAACTCTGAGACATATTCTTATTTATTTATTTTACTTATTTGTTTATTCAGTCATGTCATGTCAAATCAGTCCCAAGAAAAGCTTGTGGCTAATTGAGATGATTTATAAGACCTAAATCTTTTGGCTTCGACCTTCAAAAAAGAAAATTCCATCAAAAACCTTACAGCAACTAGGTTGGAGGACACCAAAAGAGTAACAAAGAAAAGCTACCAAAACCTTACAGCTAACAAGGTTTCACAGAGGCAAGAAATGGATTGATGAGAGATTCATTACATGTTATGTATAGTAGCTTGAGCAAAATAACAGTATGCAAACCAAGTCCCAAAAAGGAGATGGTGGTATATCATGAGAAAATCAGACATGTTCAAGATAACAACCGAATAATATACCGTACATGTCTAAATGAAATGCTAGCAAAATTCATAAGAGGAAGCAGAATCCTAAGCACAATCGACCCACCAAACTTCATTCCAGATAGATAATAATGAACATGGTTGTCAAATTACAGAATACTTGCCCGGTTGGGAAGCACCAGAAAGATTCAAAGCTTGAGCTGTGTAATCTTCAAGGACTCTTTTCACCTCAGCTTTAGCTTTCTTAACTGAAGACTCAGTGGGACCTTCAATAAACAAGTAGAGTTTGCGTTCTCCAGGACCAGAAATCTTTCCTGGTGGAAAGTATTGACCCCTAGTAGTAATTGCAGCTCCTGTCCATTCGGAAATAGGCCATAATGTCTCTTTGTGTGTTATCTTCCACCGAGCATTCTGTGGGAAATCATTAATCTCCAACTCAGCTTCATAGTGCTCAGGCATAGCTTCAGCTTGTATCTTTGCCAAATTGTGCTTCAAATTTAAAGCAGCAGCTATTGCAGTCGCTCTAGCAGCAGCCTCACCAGGCAAAGCAGTGACAGGGGGAACAGCAGACAGAGCAGCTACATTGGAAAGATTTGCAGAAGGTAGGGCAGCAGTAAATGGCAATGGGGTGGCAACCTGGGTAGGCATTGAGCTATTTGCTGCCTTCGAAACTGCAGCTAATGCCGCAACATGAGCAGAAACTACAGCTTGTGACAGATCACCACCAGCCTTTCTGATCCCTTCATCCTCAGAGTCTGAATCAGATTTATCTTCTTCAAACCCATATTCTCTTGCTTGAGCTTTCTTAGCAGCTTTCCTTGCTTCATCCTCCTCTTCATTAAATTTAAAACCACTTCCTCCATAACCAGTTCCATGAGCTTGTTCTGTTCCCTGGTTCACTTTTGCCATGAAGGCATCAGCTAATGCCTTCAGATCTGCTGGAACAGCTTGTTCTGAAAGTTCCAAGGCTTTCACTAAATCTGGGGCATAGCGTTCATCTTCCAGTGAAATGAATGTGATGGCACATCCTTTTCGCCCAGCTCGTCCAGTTCGGCCAACACGGTGAACATAGTCTTCATAGTGATTTGGAACGTCAAAGTTCACAACTAGTTCAAGCTCTTTCACATCCAAACCTCTAGCTGCAATACTAGTAGCAATCAACAAGTTGCAGACGTTATTTTTAAAATCAGATATTGTAGATTCACGGTCAGTCTGATCTTTAGCACCATGAAGGGATAGACAAGGATAACTATGCTTCAGTAAATCCCTAAAGAGAGCATCACATTTATCTTGAGAATGAACAAAAACAAGAATCTTCCCCTTCTCATACCATTCGCCGAGGATTTCTAGCAATCGTAAAAATCTGTCACTTTCTGGTCTGACCTCAACTAGCTGAGTTATATCTTTGTTAACCACACTTCTTCCACCAACTTGGATCTCAACAGGCTTGTTCAACACCTTGCGAGCTAATATTTCCACTTGGCGAGGAAATGTAGCTGAAAAAAGAACTGTTTGGCGATCTGGCCTTGTATTCTGGATTATCCTGGTGATTTGAGGCTCAAAGCCCATGTCAAACATTCTATCAGCTTCATCCATTACCAAAAAGGTCACCCTACGCAGGTTAGTAATTTTCCCACCACTTGTGCAGAGTATATCTATCATTCGACCAGGAGTGCATACAACAATCTCAGTCCCTCGCTTGAGCTCACTGATCTGCTGAGCAACACCTGAACCTCCATAGACTGGCACACAGTTGATGTTTAATGGCTTTGCAAATTTCTTAATGTCACTATGAATCTGTTGAACAAGCTCCCTAGTAGGAGCCATGACAAGTCCAACAGGACCCTCACCAGACACCACCTCAGGTTGGTCTTTGATATGCCTGAGCATTGGCAAAACAAAAGCTAGTGTCTTACCTGAACCAGTTTTTGCAATTCCTATGCAGTCTCGTCCACTCATAATGATGGGGAGAGCTTGGGCTTGAATAGGCATAGGCTTTTCAAAGCTTAGTTTCTTGATTGTATCAAGAATTTTGGTACCCAGTCCAGCTTGACTCCATGTTTTTATAGGCTTGGGCACGTCCTTCCCATGTATCTTCAATTCGAGTTGCTTCCGATAGGCTGAAGCCTCCTCAGCTGACATCCTGGAGATCTCCTTCAATTCTATGTACAAATTTTTCCTGAACGGTGGATATTGTATCTTTGAGTGATCAACAATAGAAAGCTTTTCTGCCTTTGTCTTCTTCACTCTTTTCATGAACTCTTCATCGTCTTCATCTTCAAGAGCAACCTCCTCATTCTCAGGATCCTCATAGTCAGAATCAGAATCCTCGCCAGGAATTATCCTACCCATTGCATTCTTCTCACCTTTTCTTAACCGATCACCATTACTAATCACTTCCTCAGAAGCTTTTGTTGTGATACCTTTCTTTTCATGGGGCTTGGCTGCTATCTCAACACTCTGAAGCTTCTCGACTTCTGGAAGCACCATAGAGTTCATGAAAGCATCAAGTGGATCAATTTCATCTTCATCATCATCATTTCCTCCTTCAGAATCCTTAGTACCAATATGTCCATTCGCAGCATCCACGTCCATAGCGTCCATAGCATCGTTATCACTCCCATCTTTCAGCTTGAGACCATCTCCATCGACAGATATATCCTTATCAGACTTTGGAGGAGCGTCCTCATCATCAGACTCTCCTTCCAAAGTCCAATTCTTTCCCAACTTGGCTTCATCCTCTTTGCCATTCTCAGAACCCATCTTCTCACTCTCTTCCTCTTCCTTCTTCCTCCGCATCTCCTGCCACTCTTGGACTCGCCGTCGCCGCTTGTCTATTTCTTCATCCAATTTCCGCTGCTCCTCTTCGAGTACCTCCTCACGTGTCTTTGTTTCCTTAAAATCAGACTCTTTGTCGGTGGCCCGGCTCCGCCTATTATCTTCGCTGCCCTCCCCGTGTCTGTGGCTGCTCCTCTCCCGTTCCCGGTCATGAGAGCTCTCCCTCCGCCGCCGCTTCCGCTCATACTCTTCCTCATCACTGTCCAGAGCCCTCCGCTTCTCCCTGGCTCTCTCCTTGTCTCTTTCTCTTTCCTTCTCCCTCTCCTCCCTATCTCGCTCTCTCTCCTCCCTCTTTCTCTCCCTCTCCCTTTCTCGATCCTCCCGCTCCCTGGCCTTGTCCTTTTCCCGCTCCCTATCCCTCTGCTCTTTCTCCCTCGTTCTCTCCTCCTTCTCCCTTTCCCTTTCTTCTTTATCCCTATCCCTCTCTTCCCGATCTTTCGTTCTCTCCTTGGCACGCTCCTTCTCCCTCTCCCTAAGATGACGAGATTCCCGGTGCTTGTCACGATGTCTGTGTTCCTTGTCATCGACGCTGCGTTCCAGATCGGAACGCCGGCTCTCGCGATCCTCCCGGTCCCGGTATTTGTCCGTGTCCCTGTCCCTTTCTCGGTGCCGGTCGCCGCTCCTCTCCTCCTTGCTCCGCCGAGATTCTTTCCTCGGCTTCGTATCCTCCATCACGATCACGACCACGACGACGAAACCCTAGTAACCGCAACAGAAGGGGAAGCACAGGAAGCAGATCGAACGAATTAATTACTCTGCAATATTTAATTTTTATTTCGCCCCTTAAACTTTTTGACAAGTGTGATTTTATCTCTCAATGATGTTTAATTAACACCTAGAAATTTCTAAAAGTATTATTTCGTCCACAACAATTTTACAAATTATACTTTATCCTTAATTTAAAAATATGTATAATTTAGCTTTAGAAGAAATTATATTTTAACTCCTATACTTCACAAATGTCTATGATTGAAGCTTTAATTTTTTTTTTTTCTCAGTTTTGCAATATGATACAGCTTGGACTCTGTCTCTCAGAGTTTGTTAAATTTTTAGTTCATCCAAAATTTGCTTGTACTTTTTTCACTTTGATTCACCATTTAATTTGACTTTACCGTATAATGTTTTTTAACCATAGACTAATACCAAAGCCTTGAAATTTCGCCTATGGTGGTAAGAGTCGAATATTTATGAAGAAATTTAGTATTCAACTTAGTTAAAATTTATTTATATTCATTCAATAAACATAAAATTAATTAAATAAAAATTTAAAAATATAAATTAAAAAAAAAAAATATAAAAAAAAAAAAAAAAAAAAAAAAAAAAAAAAATTATTTAATAAATTAATATTAATTAAAAAATAATAAAATTAATTAAATTAAAACAAAAAAAATATTAACATTAATTGAAAATTTTTTATTTTTTTTTTGCATAATACACAATCTCATTGGAATGTCGATAGAATGTACGAATTCCATTTGCATTTCGCTGACTGGGCTATTGACTGGGCAGACAGATGACGATCATTGGATCGAAGATGACAACAAGATCGCATGGGGCGCGATCTGGATCATTGATACTGCAGGGTCACGATCAGACTATTAGCGAGGGAACTGATCTGGAGCGTCAGATCAAAGATGGGATGAAGAGTTATAACTCTTCGAATCCAGCGGACGAGATTAGATTGAGTTAAAATCTCTTCGGATCTAACGAACCAGATTAAAAGCCATCTGAAGAGTTATAACTCTTCAGATCTAATGGCTGAAATCAGAACCCTTTAAAGGGTTATGAACTGATGGTTCGGATCAGTCCTCCCCAAGGGTCATTGCCTCTTCACCTACTATATAAAGGATCCCTCCTTTGGAAATATTCAATCATTCGAAGCATTCAAGCATCTAAGCATTAGAGAGCTCATCTTCTGCATCGAGAGTCCAAAAATCCTACGGATAGGTTCGCCGGTCTCGGAATTTGAAGTGCTACTATTCCGAGACGACGTATTAATATTATCATAGAATAATATTCAACATATATAAAAAATATATTCGATAAAAATAATCAAATGAATAATATTTTAATAATATATATTTATTATAATAATAATAAATTATATTCATTAATAAAATTTTAATGGACATGTTAAATATATATTAATTTTTTAAAAATAAATAAATAAATTTGAATTATTAAGTTTAATAACAAATCACATAAAAAATTTCAAACCATTTAAATTGAGAATTTGATAAAAACTTAAATAAATAAAACTCAAGTTAAGTTTGAATTGCGTGTTCGACTGAATGAATAAGTTTGGTATGTCTCCGCTATTCTTTTACATTTGGTGTTATTTAATCAATAAAAGTATATATTTTTATTTTTAAAAATAAACGATATAAAAACATTAATATTTTTATTCTTTGTGAATTCGAACGATTGTTGTTTTCATTAAAAAAAAATTCAATGGATAAAAAGGGCCCCCAGAGTCCAGAGACTTCGGGATCGAGTCGAAGAAGTTTCCATTTCCTTCTCGAGTGTTCCAGAGGAGCGATTTCTTCTCCCTTTGCCGCTTATAAAACCCTCGTCTCTCCGTCCTCATTTTCATTCCCATCGAGAGAAATCAAAGGCAAGAAGGCGATCGAAAAGACTACATACGATCCGGTTAGCTGCGGCCATGGACGTGAGAATGCTTGGTTTCGACGGCCCTCTGCTTTCCACTCTGCAGCACCTGATCGACGTCCCCGAAGAGACGGAGAAGGCAATGGGCGCACCCACCCGCACCTACGTCCGCGACGCCAAGGCCATGGCATCCACCCCCGCCGACGTCAAGGAATTCCCCGACGCCTATGTCTTCGTCGTCGACATGCCTGGTCTCAAGCCGACCGACGTCAAGGTCCAGGTCGAGGATGACCGCGTGCTCGTAGTCAGCGGCGAGCGCAAGCGCCAGGAAGAAGAGGGCAACGCCAAGTACCTGCGGATGGAGCGCCGCGTTGGCAAGTTCATGCGCAAGTTCGCTCTCCCCGACAACGCGGACACCAACGATGTCTCCGCCGTGTGCCAGGACGGCGTCCTCTCCGTCACCGTCAAGAAGGTGCCGCCGCCGGAGCCCAAGAAACCCAAAGTCGTCGAGGTCAAGGTCGCCTGAGCCGTGATCAGGTGATTGATCATATAAAACCTGCTGCGATTATCTATCTGCCACTTGATCTGTTGCTATTTTCCGTGTTTGCTTTGGATGTCTTTCTTTTGTTCTGGCTTGTGAAGCTCGATGCTTCGGCAAATAATACGTAATGTAGTTGTGTGGTTTGTAGCAATGTCTGTAACAACCTGAACGCAGTATGGTTTAGTAATATGGCTCTGTTTTCCAACAAATTAAGGATTGTTCGCGTTGATTCCTTACAGATCTGAATGTGATCGATCCTTCCATTTAAACGCACTCGATTCTTGAAATGATAGAAATCTCGTGGTATATTACACATTTCTTTCTAATAACAAATTCTAGAAAGTTCGAAACTTCTGATCGGTTGAAGTTTCCGAATTTTTTAGAGCAAAAACATTTTTAAATTACACATGAGTGAACAATGCTTCAATTTGTGGCAATTTATTTATTTGGCCCATCGGCCCAAATGTTTGTAATCGGGGCCCGTGAGAGCACCTCGCCGGTCCGTCTCTGATTTTCTTTTGGCGGGAAACATTTCCCCAATTGAGTGTTTAGTTAGACCATCAGCGCCGCTTCGTCCTCCGCATTGAGATCCCAGCATGGAAGAAGCTACGCATCACGAGCAAGGAGAGCAAGAAGAAGAACGGGGCGGGGAAGCGCCGGTCCCGTCGTTCCCGACGGGCCGGGTGAAGAAGATCGTGAAGCTTGATAACGAGATCCGCAAGCTGAACTCCGAGGCCCTCTTCCTCATCTCCCTCTCCGCCGATCTCTTCCTCGACTCCCTCGTCCTCGGCGCCCGATCCGCAGTTATTCAGAAGAAGCGCCGCACCATCAAGCCTGACCACATCCGCGCGGCGGTTCGCGCCCATCGACCCACCGCCGATTTCCTCCTCGATTGCCTACCCAAGCCGACTCCGCCGCTTCACAAACCCGCGTCGGGCGCCAAGACCAGATCCTCCGAGGGGAAGCCTTTGCCGTCCGGCACCCGCCGCATCGATGAATTCTTCCGGAAACCCTCGTAGGTTTGAACACGATCATGGTACGTCTCGATGTGTCTCTCCGTTTTTTTCCCCAGTCATGTAGAAGTGCGTATCCTTGTGAATTGAACGGCCAAGAGCTACTGATCGCTGTTCTCTTTTTGGAATTGATGATTGGCAACAGTTTGATGTCTTGCAATGATCTGTGTTTTTTCTATTATGATCTCTCTAGCTCTTGTTATTGATTAGATCATTAATTTGTTTGATTGATTTGTTAGAATTGGAGATTTTTTACTCAAAAAGATCTTTAGTTTCATTCCATGGGATCCCTCAAGTCCTTTGGGAGATCGTTTTCCTGTGTGTATATAAGAACGATTATTGTGAGGAAACTAAAATGTAAAAATGATCCTTTTGAAACTAGAAGTATACAGGGGAGAAATCATGATGCACCTAAACATAGATGTAAGCAAGCCAAGAATTGATTGACGATTTTGAAACACATCCTGTACCTTTCCTCTATACTGCAGCTTTTAAGGTGCATCAGCTCACCCAAAGAAAATCTTTATGTTTTTTTATGCAAATTGTGCATATTGTGAGAATGCATAACCACACCAGCGCGCATCAGCCTAGGTTGGCAGTGGCGTGCATAATCTAGTTTATCTCTCGCAGGAAGAACAGGAAATTTTTGTATTATAATTTTGAGTATTGTTAGTGAAACAAATTTCTATTGAATTGGGTCCATCAGAACCTTGCAATCTATCACAACATTTACAATCTTCCAACTTCTTCAGTTATAATTTATATTTTAGTTTTAATACACTCCCACACAAAATCCCAGCTTTTATCAGATTAAGTTCTTTTTGTCAATTTGTCTTGCATTTTTGCATGCATCTCTATCATTTTGCTATTCTTTTTGCAGTTTTTATTTTGCATTAGTTCTTGGATGTTGGATATTGTAGTCATTTTGCTTTCTAGACACAAAACTTTAGCCATATATAAAACCAAAATTCATATTCTGTCTGGCCTGTGATTGCCCTTTGCATTCTCTCTTCCTCCTTCCCTTTGTAGGGTCATCCTCGTTCCATTCCTTCGTCGGCTCTTTCCAAGAACAATCTTAAATATGAGGAAATCAAAAATTCAAATGAGTTCTACATCTGTTTTCCCCCCTGATATATATATTTTTTGAATGGTAAGCTTCTATTTCTTATTGTTGGATAAAGTTAACATATGCTATCTACACAGTTTTTTCCCCCTTTGGTCTGAAGCTATTTGTTCTGCCAAAGAAAAATAAAATTAAATATGTCCTAGTAATGATTTAAATTCCCCTTTACAAGAAGTATTATAAATTTAATTGTAACTGTCTGTATCTATAATCTTTGCTTGGTTTGATGCATTATTTTGATTCTAGACGGACTGAGCTCTTGTACCCACCCGTTATTTCACAAAGCATTGAATGCCGACCTTGACTGATTTTATGCTTAATTGAAGAACAAGACGGCAAAAACAACAACACTATTCACTTCTGATTGCCGACAGATGTTACCAAGTCTTCAATCAAATCCAATTTGACTTGTTTTTTAAAATACATGGATTAAGCTTAACTTATCATAGTTGATAGGCAAATTCTCAAAAGGATATTTAATTTTTAAAATTTTTCAAAAGGTGTATTTGTTTTCATTTTATCTTTCGTTTGTGTCAATCAGTTGGTGTTGTATTTATAAAACTAACACCGATATGATATTGGATTTAAATTGTAACAAAAGGTGATTAGCATCCTTCCTAGTTCGTTCTCGGGTTATACAAAGGAAGATAAATTATGAGGTTTTATAACTGATTGTAAAATAGTTAGGGAGCGGGAGAGTTTTTTTTTTTTAGAACATGCTTTCATCGAGAATTTTTTATTTTATTATAATAAATATGTCACCTTTTAGTCTGTGGAGCTATGATGTTTAGATTTTATTATGGTATTGTATTTCAAAAATCAACACTATTATAATATTAATTTTTAAAAATTAGTATGATAACGGTGCTTATTTTAAGATTTATATAATATCATTTTGCATGCAATTACAATGATGTTATTCTATAAATGTAATATATATAATGATTGACGAGAGAGATACAATGTGAACAAAATTTATACTTTGAGAAATTTAAAAATTAGATATGTTTTTTTTAATTTCATAATTTTAAATATGCCCAATGGCCAGTTATTGCAATAGATAATAGCACCTCAAGAACTGTATTGCCACTAGTTGATTAATATAATTAAAAAATGACTTGATAACCCGTGTTTAAGTTCTTAACCTTTTGCTTAAACCGGTATATAAACATCAAAATCTAGGGTGTTACTACTTCCAACTGACGGTGATGCGCACGTACACTAGTGGACTACCTATAGCAATAAATCCAAAAGACCAAAACTGGTTCCATCAGCAAACTGCCGACGTTACTCTTTTTTTTTCTCTTGAAAAAAGAAAAATACAAAGCATGCTAATCTATTTTATTGTATATTAGTTAAAATAAAAGCTTAATGAACCCAAACAAAATAAACTAATCTAATGATGGAGAAAAAGACCTTTCGTGTTTTATTTTTATTCCTTGGTTAACTATAGTTAAGTTAATTAATTAAACAATTAACTTTTCTCACTCATTACCTTCTCTTCCATGTCAACAAAATTCCACTATGGTTAGATCGAACCATTGCCAACCCAACCCTAGAAGAATATAATATTCTTTTCTTTGTCTCATATCAAATAAGCAAAAAAATTCATATAAAATTTGGATCATTAATAGACGAGTTTAATATTTTATACTAAAGAAGCAGAATCTAAGAATTAACCAAAACAAAAGATTTGATTGAGAATATATTCATGATTGTGAGTGTGGAAACTTATTATCAATGATTTAAGGCATGACAAGAATAAATTCATGACGAAGACAGGAGCCTGAATCCTTTGAAAATTATGTCAAATTTTTGTCAGCCTTAACATGTTTAAAATGCTCGCGGCTTGTTATTTTCAACTTACTCTAAAATAGTTCATTTTCTTTTCGGACTATCAAAATAGTCTATGTTTCAAAATATTTTTTGAATTCATCCTCCGTTAAATTTTCATTAAAAATAAATGAAGATAAAGACTATCGCTCATTCATAAGTCCATTTTTATCCTTCTTGTTTATCATTTATCCAAAAAAATAGTCCCTCACTTTTACATGCTACTAAAATGGTCTCTTATATTTCAAAATATTTCCGAATTCATCTTTCCTATTAGATTTTCGTTAAAATTAAACAAAATAAAACTCATCACCCATTCGTATCTCCTGTTAGTACATTTCTTCACTTTCTCTTCAAACTAGAATATTTTTTCATTCGGCTAAATTAATTTTGAATCATCAATACATATTTATCAATTGTAAAGCCACAAGAAAACAAAATTATGAAGAGTGTGAGGTATTTTGATGAACTGTAAAAATTTAAATTATAATAAGAGAAAATTCAAATGCTTTCATGATGAGTAGGCCAGCCATGGATTGGATAATTAACATTCATATCATGCATTATTACAAGAATATCTTATTATTTGGAAATGAACTAATGGGAGATATGAATGAGTAGAGTGATGGGTTTTATTTTCGTATGTTTTTAACAGAAATCTAATAGGAAAGATGAATTCGAAAAATATTTTGAAACATGAGGAACTATTTTGGCAACATGAAAAGAGGAAGGATTATTTTTGTTGGGATAAGTGACAAACAAGAGGACAAAAATGGGCTTATGAATGGGTGATAAATTTTATCTCTATTTATTTGTAATGGATATCTAACGAGAGAATAAATTTAGAAAATATTTTGACATACAAGAGATCATTTTGACATCCTAAAAAAAGGAGGGATTATTTTGGGATAACGAAGTGTAAAACCTACGGAATGTTTTGTTGTGTCAAACACGTTAATAATGGGCAAAATTCATTTTAATCCCTGAGGTTTCACGTCAATTATAAAATAGTCCCTGTAATTTTAATTTACTTCAATTTAATCCATCATATCATTTTTCGATAATATTTTCAATAAAAAAATGTGAAATGATGAACTTACCCTTTCACTATATTTCATTCAAACACTTAAAAAAATACATTTTGATCCTCGAGGTTTCAACTCAATTACAAAATAATCCTTATAATTTTAATTTACTTCAATTTAATCCCTCGCATTATTTTTGACAATATTTCTTTCCAAATTAAAGGACATTTATATAATTATCTAATTAAATAAATAAAACTTAGGAACCAAAATGAATTTTACTCTATGAGGGTTTCAAGGCACGTCATCGTATAAAACCGTAGTTTTTTTTAATGTTGAATGAATTTTGTATTTTATTGGAGAAAAATGGGAAAAAATAAAAGAACATTAAATTTGTATATATATATTTAAAAATTATTAGAAAATATCTTTATTTTTTATCCTCACTTATTATCGTGATCAGCATGTGCTATGACTTCACGTAGTTGGTCATTGTCCTTCGTAGCCTGCGATTGCGTCGCGTCCTCTGCGATTTATCATCCGCAATAGCATTGCCTGTTGTTGCTATCTACGGCCATGTTATATGTCATTTCCCCTCGCAACGACACCAACCGTCTCACCCTCTACAAATACGACGTTGTCTTCCATATATCTAGATTTTGCATGCATCTAAGACTCATTCTATGCAAATAAAATATTTAGATGACATTTAGTTTTTAGGGGTATTATCTTTAATTATTTTTTTTTTTTTTTTTTTTTTTTTTTTTTTTTTTTGATACATTAAATATTCTTTGTAATAATATTTAATGAATAGTTACGAGTATTTTAGTGGGATCCTATCTAAATCTAATTGGTAATAGAAAAATATCCTTTTAACTATATTAATAATAACTAAGAAAGTTCTAGTTTGTATATATTAGGATTTACTTTGATGTATTATTGAGAAATTATATTCTTTTAAACATGGTATATATATTTATGTAAATTTCAAAAAAATAAAATTATTTTTTAAAATTTATTACAATTTTATAAAATAGGGATTATATATATATATATATATATATATATATATATAACTTAGGGACTATTTTGCTTTAATATTTATATATTAGGGATGATTTTATTTTTAATATGTTTGAATGAAAACAAACTTGTTAATCATTTTTTATTAGAAAATATTATTGAAAGATAATTTTAGGGACTAAATTGAAGTAAATTAAAACTATAAAGACTATTTTATAATTGACTTGAAACTTCAGGGGTGAAAATAAATTTTACCCTGCTAATAATGCTCAAATATCACATCAAATTCCTATGAAATAAATATTTTATATTTAGTTCAAAAATAACTTAAATATTTAGTTTCATATAATAATTATCTTTATTAAAATAGTTATTTTCTATCTACTATATTGTGAAAATAATATATGTTTATTTTCAATTGGTTCAGGTGAACTAATCAGATTTAATGGGACTAAGTTAATAGATTGTAAGAGAAAAATGTGTCAAATAAATTATATATATAATTTTTATCACAAAAAATTTTATTAAAAAAAATGAGATGGTGTTTAATATTCTGGAACATGAACATTAATAACGGAGAAGACGAAGACGTGGACTCGTGGACGACTTCGAGATTAAAAAGAGCGAACACGAATCTGTTGCCTTGCTTTCCCATCTCCCTTTTGCTCTTTAATAAATAAAGTTGCTGCTTTGCTGAATCCCTTCTTTAACAATTACTAGAAAAAAGTAAGAAGAAGAAGAAGAAGAAGTAGTGTAGTGAAGCTTTGTTGGGGTTGAAAAGAGATGAGACAGACGCCCAAGAAGCCTGCGGAGGTTTTCTATTTGCCTTCCTCTCTCTTGATTTTGCACTGTTTCCTTGATTTATGTTTTTGGTTGTTTGATTTAACTGCAGGTTTTCTGGCCCAAGTTGGTGCTCAGGAAATGGCTCAACATTAGAGGAAACAACTCGGAGTTCAGCGCCGACGAAGGCGGCAACGAGAGTGATTTTGAAGATGATGGCGAAGGTCACATGATTACGACGTGCCTCGTCTTCTTCCTCTATTTTCGAGGCTTGTTCTTAGCAAAAAGTTAAGGTGGTTCTTTTTCTTGCAGAGAATTGTGGTTGCCAGGGGGAGGGAGAGAGGAAGGTAAGAGGGTTCGAGGATGCAAATGGTTAGTTCTTCTTCTTCGCTTATGAAATAATCAAATAAAGTAGCCAAGTGAAGTGAAAAGGAAGGAAAAAAAATTGTGTTCTTCATTCATCTTGTTTATTTGGATGGATTAGCCACGTATTTGCATCTACGAGATGCTTAAACAACTGTAACTAGAGATAAAATAGAGAACTTTGATGAGACTAAATTTGTTCCTTCTCTATTTCCATCCAAGCAAGCAAGAAAATTTCCCAAGATTATGAACATTGATACTTGAGAGTTAGCATCCATAACCTAATTGTAAGATGCTAACATGATGAGTAGTAAACAATTTCAAGAACATCGGTATTTTTATACTGCAGATGATGATCTAGAGAGCATCCCATACAAATTAAGGAGGAGGAATTCTGAAACTCTTCGGGCACAATATATCGATACCAAGGAACTCAGGTATGCTTCACTTGTTATTTATGCGATAAATCCTTTACTAGATTATTAGTGACTGTTGGGGGCAGAGTAGCATTCCATATTCTTGCAACACTAAAAAGCTTTTAATTTTTGGATCCTTAGAATCTGTGCCGGAACTTGGAATGTTGGGGGACAAGTTCCACCTGATGATCTTGACATAGCAAAGTGGATAGACATGGAGGAACCTGCTGATATCTATGCACTCGGGTAATTGATCCCTTGATACTTATCGATTTCTCGGGTCTGATATCTATGGTGTTCATGTGAGATTTCTTGTTTTGCAGTATCCAGGAGATTGTTCCTTTGAATGCCTGCAACATTTTCGGTGCTGAGGATAGTGTGCCAGTCGCAAAATGGGAACATCTCATTCGTAAAACTCTAGATAGTATTCGATCTGCAAAACCCAAGTACAAATGTTACAGTGATCCTCCCTCTCCATCCAGGTTCAGACCACATGAAGTACAAATGTCTGAGACTAACAGTGACATTGATGAAGATGACAGTTATCGCGATGATGATGAGAATCTTGACAGTTTCGATGATTCAACAGATGCTCTAGATTCTAATTCTGATCATGTTGAACCCATTAGGCCATATGGCATGCAGAAGTTTCGGAGGTTGAATCATTTTAAACTGGTTGATTTTGATGTGAACTCAGCAATGCCATTGATTCAGGAAAAGAAGTTAATGAGGACACTTAGCACAGCAGAGAGGGTTGGATTAGTTTGGCCTGAACAACCACTAGATTTGTTATCGAAAGGCACTTTAACTAACTCAAATTCCTTCAAAGCGACAAAGTCTTTTCGAAAATACAATTCTTTCCGGCCTATTGGTAATGTGCACAAGGATTCATTAGGAAGAGTGTTGGCTCCTGAATTTGATCTGAATTTGGTGCCATGTAGAAAGAAGAGATTGGCCTTTGTAAGGATTATAAGTAAACAAATGATCGGAATATACCTTTCGATATGGGTTCGCCGTGACCTAAGGAAGCACATCCAGAACTTGAAGGTATCTCCAGTTGGTGTAGGTGTCATGGGTTATATCGGAAACAAAGTAAGTTGTACTTCTATTTAGTGAGTTCATATTATTTGGCATGCTACTTATTTGATAACTTAAACTTTGCTTCAGGGTTCAATATCAGTCAGCATGTCTATATACCAAACTCTATTTTGCTTCACATGTTGTCATCTATCTTCGGGCGAAAAAAGTGGGGATGAACTTCGTAGGAACGCAGATGTGCATGAAATTCACAGGAAAACACAATTTAGTGCCGTTGCTCGTGCCGGAGTGCCCAAAATAATCCATGATCATGAGTGAGTTTAAATTATTTAAGGTTCATCAAGTAGATTGTCATTTGTTTTAGGCTTAAAAGTAACTTCTATTGTCATGATAATTTTTTCTAGTTTCCTTGGCTTCATATTTTTTTTTTCTCATCGCTATCTTTCGATCTTTACAGAAGAATTTTTTGGTTAGGAGATCTAAACTACCGCATTGATTTATCGTTTGAAGAAACACATGAATTCATTTCGCGCAAAAATTGGAGTATGTTGCTAGAGAGGGACCAGGTTCCTAACTTTCCAACTTTACTGAAACTTTGGTAATTGGCACAATAAGAACTATTCACTATCAATGTGGCACTCTATGTCTATATACCCTTATAGACTCTATTACATAGTTTTGTTGATTGAAAACACTATCTACAATCTTACAGAATTGTGTGAACAAACTCCTAGAGATTTTTCACAAGAACTTGAAATTTTCTATATATATGGCAGCTAATTCGAGAGCTAAAAAAAGGGCGTGCTTTCGACGGGTGGTCAGAGGGTGTCATAAGCTTTCCGCCGACCTACAAGTATGAATTCAACTCAACGAGCTATCTGCAGGATGATAACAAGGGTGGGAGGAGAAATCCGGCATGGTATGAGCTTAGATTACCTTTATTCGAAAATATTTTGCCTGATGATTGTGTGACATTTTCATTCAAAGCAGTACTCAGATCATTTTTTTATCATATCGACTATTATTTTCTCTATACTATTAATGATATCCTCATCAATATCTCCATTTCAACCAATTTTTATTCAGGTGTGATCGCATATTATGGTTTGGAAAGGGTGTGAAACTCTTAAACTACAAAAGAGCCGAGTTGAAGCTTTCCGATCACCGTCCTGTGACTGCCATTTTCATGGCCGAGGTTGAGGTCTTCTGCTTTAGAAAACTTCAAAAGGCTCTGACTTTAACAGATGCTGAAATAGAAGATGGACAAACAATCCCGGATTTGTGATGGAGCATCCCGGATTACAAGTAAGTTTCTTCTCCAATATAAATGAAACAAACGTAACTTATGGTTAGTTGCATCTTGTTTAAATTGTCTATATATCTAATTTGTTAGTCTCAAACATTTGTTGAAATGCCTCTCTTTTGTGAATCTCTGTGTCAGGGGAGTTCTGGATGGCTGCGCTAGCTAGTGAAAGATGATCAAACTCGACATTAAGCTATATATATATATATATATATATATATATATGATTGTAAACAGGCAAACTATGTTGTTTGCTCTTTTTTATATTTTCGTTTTTGTGTTGTGATGCAGTTTTGTATAAACATTATGTTACTCAACTAAGCATAGGGCGATAGAACTTTCTAATTAGTACATTCCCCACTTCAACTGTCCTAAAGTTTACCCAAGTCATTAACCACAAACCTAATTAAGGTTGATGATATTCAATGGGTTGACGAATGATAATATAATTTAAGTTAAATATGTTTTATCTTTTTGACAAGACTTATAAAATTGAATTATAGATTTAGTGATCATGGAAATTGTATGCATGGGGGTTTGGCATCCTAGAACAAGTAGTGATGATGCACAATCGCTCTATAAGAGTATTTGTATTCGTGTGTTCATCGGACATTATGCACGCAGTGCGTTAATACCGATGTTGCATCAGCGTTTAAACTTTAAACACAATAAAAACAATGTGACGAGGATCCCTCCAATCAATTGGGGTAACAGCCCCAATAGATTAGGGATGTCCCCAATCGATTTGGGACTCTCTCAATTGGCCTCAATCGATTAAGCAAGATAATTTCTTACTTTATCTAATCCCCAATCGATTGGGATTTGTTTTAATTGATGTCGTGATGTCTCGAATTGATTAGGGGATCCATTCAAGATGTAATATTATTATTTAAAAATATTATTATTATTATTCATTTTAAATAATAAATATTTAAATTTTACAAATGAAATTGAAATTATATTTATTTAAAATAAAATAAAGATGTGAGAGAATGAATATGTTAATATAATATGTATGTGGTATGTAGACCTCACAAACAATGAGTTTAATGTTAAAACGAATGTGAAAGAATGAAGTGTTAGGGAGTGTTTGGGAGAGCTTTTACTTCTTGAAAAGTGATTCTTGTAGTGATTATCTTGAAGTTAGTAAGAAGCTAAAGTAAGCAGTGTTTGAAAATAAAAGCCAAAAGCTGATACAAGATAAAGTTTGAGTGTTTGGGAGAATAATTGCTTCCAAGCTTAATTTTTAATTGAATGACAATAATATCCTTAAACTATATAAATTAATCATTTTTAATTATTTAAATATAATTTCGATACTATCAATAATTTGTTCACGTAATTATTATTATATTTTAAATAGTGATATAATTATTATTATATTTTAAATATAGTATTAAAATTAATTTTTTATAATTTGAATATTTGAAAAAATATATAAAATTAATAAAAAATAAAAAAATAATATAATTTATATAAATATAATATATATATATAATTCTGAAAATGTACAATATGATTGAAATTTTATTAAAATATAAAATTTTATTAAGGATAAGTGACAATCAGGTAAAATGTTATATTATTAAGGATATAAATATTATTTTTAATGTTATATCATAAATAAAAAAGCAGAAGCAGGTAGAAGCATCAAATTCTTGCTTCTCACTTCTAAGCAAAAGTAACAGAAGCTAAAGCAGAATCTAACCTTCCCAAACACTCAAAAGTGATTCTGTGTAGCCAGAATCTAAAAAGAAGGTAGCAGAAGCTCTTCCAAACACTCCCTTAATATAATGTGTATGTGATATGTGGATAGGGATGGAAATAGGCCAGGCAGCCTGTCAGGGGCCTGTGGCCTGGCCTGCATTTGGCCTGGCCTGGCCTGGGCCTGTTAAAAATAAAATAACAATCAGGCCCTTTTAAAAGCCTGTTTTTCTTATCAGGCCAGGCCCAGGCTCAATATAAAGCCTATGAGGCTTGACAGGCCGGCTGGGCCTGTTAATTTTATAATCACTATCAGGGAAATGTTATTAAACAAGATAGTTCACCTGAGAATAGTTATAAAATTGTACCTACTGTAAAAACATATAATAATATAAAAATGATTAATGATATTTTTTTTCAATCTCAAATGATTATAGTTAATGAAAAAAAATATAAAAAAAAAAAAAAATAAAAAAAAAAAAAAAAAAAAAAAAAAAAAAAAAAAAAAAAAAAAAAAAAAAAAAAAAAAAAAAAAAAAAAAAAAAAAAAATATAATGTGTATGTGATATGTGGACTTTGTTAAATATCGAAAATTATGATGGTCTTTTTGTAAAATAATTTTTTCCCTTTATCCCTATTTCCTTTCCCTCATCGCACGCCCACCCTGTCAAAACCATCGCACGCCGCAGCGTCGCAACCCTTTTCTTTTCCCCCTATTTCATCGCTCGACTTTGCTTCTTCTCCTGCACGCAAGCCTCTCCAACCCAATTGCCCGGGCGAGGTTCTTCTGGTGATTGTCGCCCAACCTCTCCCCACGCAATCCTCCGTCGGCAGCATTCTCTCCATTCTCTCCGCCCCCAGACGCCTTCTCCATCCTCAAGTAAATCCGTGATTTACCTCTCTCTGAAAACCTCGTGGCAAAGACCAAGGGGCCGCTGAGGTGGCGGATCCACCTTTTGAAATAGAAGATCTCTCCCTCTTCTTCGTTGGGCATTGATTTTCCTCATCACATCAAATTTCAACGGGAATCGTTAGTCTTATTGTAGCCTCTATCCTTAGTCGAATCTGAATTAAGGAGATTGACGATGATCTTTCTCCAGTAGGGATTGTTTAGGTTGGAATTATTATATGATTGCTGATCTTTGTAATTTGTGTTGGTTTAGCATGTAATGTAGTTGATGGTGTTCGGTTGGAAGTTTTGA
The DNA here is from genome assembly GCA_024364735.1 of Boesenbergia rotunda. NCBI lineage: Eukaryota > Viridiplantae > Streptophyta > Magnoliopsida > Zingiberales > Zingiberaceae > Boesenbergia > Boesenbergia rotunda. The sequence goes on along the minus strand of JAGFNQ010004156.1, from coordinate 22,158 downwards.
TTGGTCCAAATCAGTTTAGATTAGATTTGAGTTATAGTTTAATGGTTGATCTGTTAATGTCCTGTTCATGGAGTTTTCCGTCGTGAGCATGGAACTTGATTGGGTTTCTTTGGGTTGAAGTTTCCTACCATAGGTTGAAAATTTGGGAATAGGTCTGTTTTGGATTAAGATAGATTTAAAAATCTATTTTTAATTGGATTGGTTCTTTTAGATTTGGAGTTTAAATTTAGTTAAAAAGAAACTCATTGTTAATTAAAAATTTAATTAAGTAGATGTTGTAATTAAGATTTATCCTAATTTTGTTTATTGATAGTTTCACTTATTGTTGTACCGTATAAATAGATAAACTGTCCCTGAAACAGAATTCTGATTCGGACTCGTACGTTGATCGTGAGGATACATATATTTTTTTTACGAGGAGAGTACTTTTTCTTTGTATATGTAATTATTGAACTTAAATGCATTGTTTGTTTATTTTTGAATAGGTTGCTTGATCTTATCCTTGTTCTTTTGATATCATCCTTTATACTTTCGTTTCTTGATCTTTGAGCTTATTAAAATTTATATTCATACAGTCTCACATGTTGATTTCCTGATCTATAAGGTACTGCTTATATGCGAGTACTTAGAAATAAATATTAAACACAATTAGCATTTGATTGATATTAGATATATCTTATCCAGTAAATTAGTTATATGTTTAGTGATTCTGATATTTATTTATCATACCGTTGCAGAATTGTGATCTAGTTGATTGTGCATATTAGTAACATCCGTCATATCTGTATAATTGCATGCTGGTGAACATCGGCTCCCTTATGATTAAATCCGTCGTCAGTCATATAATTATCTGCCCACTCAACCACTTATGGATAGTAGTAATTGTTAGAGTACGTACGAGTAGTCGTCCTGTTGTGTCACACTCGACCACTCATGAGTAGTGGATATTAGTATTGTAGGCAAGAAATTGACACCCTCTCCCACTCAACCACTCATGGATAGTTCTCTGCCCACTTGACCACTCATGGATAGTGGTAATTGTTAGAGTATGAGCAACTGTCTTGTTGTGCCACACTCGACCACTCATAGGTAGTGAATGTTGGTGTTGTAGGCAAGCAATTGACACTCTCTCCATTATTTTCGAGGGATAGCTGAACTGTTGGTGACTCCCCCTTTTTCTAGAGTTTTGGAATAGTTGGCTCCCCAGCATTCTGTTCACTCAACCACTTATAATAGTGGTAGTTGTTGGAGTGCGTACAATTGTTACAGTTTTACCCACTCGGTCTCACAGATGTGATATGATGGTGACTTGACTGGCGTCAAGGATAACACATGTCATTGCATCATGTGTATTTATTGCATCTTGCATTTTCTTGTGTTTGCTGTATTTGTTTGAACTATGATTATTGCATTTGATTGACATTCATGTATGAGATATTATTTGCACTTTCATTCAGTTTTACACATGCATATATGTTACTCTGTTTCAAAGACTGCATACTGTTGCTTCTACCTGTTTGTTGTATCTTTTTATGTGTCATGCGTTTATCTATCAGATTACTCTTAGAGTTCGCCCGGACTCACCACCCGTTGGATCTAATTTTGTTTCAAATAGTAGGTAGATGCATTATTTGGAACTAGGAGAGGATCCAGATTGTCAGTCCCACAGCGTCGAGCATTTTGGTGTTTTTCGTATTTTTTTATTTTCGTATTTACTTTATTAAACTGGTATTTATTATTTTAGTAGACTTATGTATAGTTTTTGAGTGGAGTTATGTTTATGCACTTATAGACTGGGCATGTTTGTCGTTGGATTTTTTAGTTTTAATTAAGATATGTGATTTCATTTATTACTATCTTTTATATTACATGGTTGTGGAGTTTATATTATATTTGGGTTGTCAGCCGTGTTGGCTGAACCATATATACTATTTGTGTGAGATTATATATATAAATATTTCAGATTGTCTATTGTATAAGGGAGATATTATTTATTTTTCGAACAAATATAAGTCCTAGAGATATGATAGACTATGAGGTGATGAGTCTTATATCATCGAGGAGTTAAAATCCACGTGGATACAACTTTAAAGTCTGTAGACCCCAAAGCACAAACTTAAATGTTTCACGTGGGTGAATGTGCATGCAATGTGTTGTGGATTTAGATCAAGATCCACTTTCTAAAGTATCCACCACTAAGAATGTCCATCTCTCGTGGTAATCCCATTAACTCCACCAAAGAGGCGACGGAATCCATCCATTTAATAGATTACTAATGAAAGATAATTTATTAAAATACCAAATTGTGTATATAGAAGAGCACTAATTTGGCTTGCTTTTGTTTAGTGAACTGTAATATAATTGCACTTGAAGAAACTTTTCTCATATGAAATGAATCCATTTTCTCAGTATAAATACAGAAGCATTGTATATGATCCTGAAAGCAAGAAGATATACATGCGTATCGAGCTCAGGGACACATCGTTGATGGCGATGGCTGCTGGTTTGGTGACATTAACCTCTGTAATCGTAGTGCTTATGATGTCGTTCGCTGAGGCCCAAGGAGGCGGCTTGCAGAAGAACTTCTACTCCTCCACTTGCCCCAAAGCAGAGAAAATTGTGCGCTCCGCCGTAGAGAAGTACTTCGCCAACGACTCCACCATTGCCCCAGCCTTGCTCCGCCTCCACTTCCACGACTGCTTCGTCCAGGTTCATCGCTTCCATTTCATGATCTGGATGCCGTTTCTGAATCCATTAATAACGTCGTCGTCGTCGGCGTTGCAGGGTTGCGACGGCTCTGTTTTGATCTCGGGCTCGTCGGCGGAGAGGACCGCATTTGCGAACTTGGGCCTCAGGGGCTTCGAGGTCGTCGACGACGCCAAGTCGCAGCTGGAGGCCACGTGTCCCGGGATCGTCTCCTGCGCGGACATCCTCGCGTTGGCTGCGCGGGATGCTGTCGATTTGGTCGATTGGATGCATTAATTAATTAATTAATTATCTCTCATTCATGATCAAATTTAATAATTGATTGATTAAATGGAACAGAGTGATGGGCCGAGATGGACGGTGGCGTTGGGAAGAAGAGACGGCCGAGTTTCGTCAGCTTCCGACGTCGCCAACCTGCCGTCGCCGTTGGACTCTGTCGCCGTTCAGAGGAAGAAGTTCGCCGACAAAGGCTTGTCCGATCAGGATCTCGTAACTTTAGTCGGTGCGCGAGCTTTCTAGATTCATGACAAAGTTTACGAGATTATTGTGGTCCTGATAAAATTCGCTGTGATCAGGAGCGCACACGATTGGGCAAACGGACTGTGCTTTCTTCCGGTACCGGCTTTATAATTTCACGGCGACGGGGAATGCGGACCCAAGCGTGAGCCAGGAGTCGCTGACGAAGCTCCGGGAGATATGCCCGGAGGACGGCGACCCGTCAGTGCGGGTGGCGCTGGACCAGGGGAGCGCGGGCAAGTTCGACGCCAGCTTCTTCCGGAACGTAAAGGAGGGGAACGGAGTGCTGGAGTCGGACCAGCGGCTGTGGGAGGACGAGGCGACGAAGGACGCGGTGGCGAAGTACGCCGGAAACCTCCGCGGCCTCTTCGGGCTCAGGTTTGACTACGAATTCGGCAAGGCCATGAACAAGTTGGGCGCCGTCGAAGTCAAGACGGGGACGGACGGGGAGATCAGGAAGACTTGCTCCCAGTTTAATTAATTGAGGCTTAATGTCGAATTTAGTAGATTAAGGAAATAATTTCCAAGTGACAATAATTAACTAATGAGATCCCAGGAAAGGGAATTGAGGCGATTTGATAATAACAAATCTCACTCAGAATTAAAAATATAAATATATTAAAACTTCATATACAAATGTTCGAAAAATATTATAATTGGCATATGTCCAAGAACAAGAAAAGCTGCACATTTTTGTTAGAATAAATTCCTATCAGGCATATAAATAAAACAATGCGTACATGAAGATAACTGGAAAGCAGTTGAGAGAACATTTCGCCCTGTTCCACTTGATTCATTCATCGTGACCAAGAAATTTGTTCTTCTTCTCAAGTTAAATTGTGAAAGCCAGAATGATTGCTACAGATAATGTGAGAAGACTGGAGAAAGGTGCAGACCAACTTTGTCTTCCCAGATCCTGTCAGTTTGCCACATGAAATAGGAAATCAGGCAATTCAATACCCATAAGTTCCCATCTACATATTTAGTTGCAAAGTGAAATCGTAGCATGGATTTCTAGGATGTCATAAGATAGTTAGGAATGAAGTTTGCTGCTTTGCACAATGGGAAATGTTCTACAACAAATAACTAAAACAAGAGACACAAATTAACAAACTGTACCTTCAAGGATAAGCGATGTGAAGACGCGCTTGAAGGCCTCAGACCAGTAAAGCCAATGTTGTAAGCTATACTTCCATCGGCATTGAATAGCCCAAAATGCCTCTCAGAGCTTGGCCCAGGCTTTGAATCCTCATTGAAAAGTGCAAACACATAAGCCTTGACCACCATCTTTGGCCTGAGTGGAGTCCCTTTTTTCTTGAGAAGCCGTTTGCGCAAATTAAAGTTGTAAGTCCTTGCATTCTTCACAGTGGCTCCGGCTTCATTTTCATCACCGGAAGAAGGCCAACCTGTCTCTGAAACCCGGACCTCCATATCAGGATAGCCTGCAGCTTCCAGAGCAGCATAAGCTGCATCTACCATGGCATCAAACATGTTATCATAGTGCAGCCCAGTCTTGTTATCACGCACTCCGGGATTCGGCTGGAAAAGAGCATACTTTATGTCGATATGTTCAGGATCATCTTTGTAAGGGAAAAATGGATATGCATTGATATAGAAGGGGCTATTAATCTGTGAAAAGAAGTCCAGAATGGGCATCATGTAAACTAGAACATCTTCTTTGAATGTACCATATGAGGGTGGGAAGGAATTAGCAAACACGTTTAATGAATGCGGCGTCGAAATCTCAATTTTCTCTTCTAATTGAAGAATCTTGAGAGCATTATACACATTCTTTATGGCACCAAAAAGAACTTCTTCCAGTTCCTGATCAACACCAGCTAAAACTTCATTGCCAACAGCAATCCCTTTGATGGGTGTATCAGGCAAAAATGCCTCCACATTTTCCTTTACCCAGGTCATGGCATGGTCTTCATATACACTAATATCACTTAGAAACCCATTGGGAATAGCCACAATTAACTCAAGCCCAGATCCTTTGAAAGCATTGAGCACGCTGTGATCAGCATCGTAGATTCTCACATTCTTAATTCTTGCAGCTTTTAAAAGGGTGACAACACTTTCAGGTGGAGGAAGATTGTCAGCAATTCTTCCATAGTTTACACCATAAGTTCCCGTAAACGCTTCAACTTTTACAAGGCCTTCATAACAACAAAACAGATTCCTTAATATCATGACAGCTTTCAGTCAAACGTTGCAGTATTTGCATTCTATTCTTATTATATCTCTACCATGAAGGGTTTCAAACTTCCAATTTCTTCCAAGAAACCAGAAGATTAACTACTATCTCAACAAAGATTATTGGATAAAATAGTATGCTTTTAACAAAGGATTAAGGGATAAATGCAAAGTTAGTGTATACCAAGGTTGAGAGTATTATTTTCTGAACATTTAAAACTGCAAAGATGCCCTCTTGCAGCATCATTAGTAGACCTCTCCTGCACTAGAGTATTGCATGTAGATTTTTCTTTTCATGATAATGAATTCAATGATTTGGAACTGATGGGGTTGAGCACCGGAACAGGAACCAATCAACCTAGATTAATTAAAATCTGACCTTAAGTGTTTTTCTTAATGTTACTTTAATCAGTTAAGTCATATAAAATCTGACCTTAATGGGAATGAAATTTTTTTAAGTGTTTTCTTATTCTAACCAGATTAATTAAAATTCTAAATTTTTTTAATCCAAAGTAACAGTGCAAAATAAAATCTGAAAAAAAAAACATCCTAAGCAAGTCAATTCCACTAAACATAATTGTGGTAGCAAAATAGTAGCTAATCAAGAAATTGGCTAAGCATAAGAAACCTTAGTTCATTTCCGACTATTCTTTAATCTGTCTATATTACAAAGAGGGATTCAAAAGCTATAACTCCATGGAAAATGGAGGGAGCATCATAGGTCAAGATACGATTTTACGCCTAAACTCTTATTCCAATCAGTGTAAAGTAGCATAAGAGGAATGGGACTCAATTCATACCTTGAGGAGCTAGGGCGAGGAAGGCGAGGGAGCAGATGAGGAGACGCAGAGAAGCGGGCATCCTCTTCTTCTTCTTCTTCTTCCGAGGCAGCGGAGGAGGAAATCAGCCAGATGAGGATTGCGGGCTTTTGGAAGGAACAGAAGAATGCCATAGGGAACAGGAGCACAAGTAAGAAGGGTTGATTGCTTTGGGTTGGGGCATGCCATGGACGATATTCTTGTCCTGCTCCGCCTTCCGAATCGCGCTGATCAGCACGATACCTCCAGCGGAAGGAAAGCAAAGCACCAAAACAACAAGAACAGCAGCGGTGGCGCCGAGGGGGAAGGGGTGCACCGAGTGGAGTCGGCGGCGAGACGGAAGCCAGATGACGCAGACTGCAAAGTATCGATTCCTTACCCGATCCGAGGCTGAGCCTTTCAGCACAATTCACCGCTGCATAGGATCGTAAATAAACCACGAACAATACTTCTTACACTTGCTCTCAATTAAATTAATAAATTTAAACAACTTTTTAAATTAAAACCAATATATATATATATATATATATTATTCATTAATGCTATTGAATAATAATCTTGAACAATTCATGAATCATATTTACTAATAAAATTCTTACAACATATTAAATAAAAAATTAAATAAATAATAAATTTATATTATAAACCTCAATAATTAAGATATAAAATGTAAAAAATTTCAAACAATAAAAAATCGAGAGCGGGAGAACATTTAACTGAATTAAATTTAAGTCAAATTTGAATAAACTTATTTATTGGTATGATTAAGTATTTTTTTAATCATTTACATCAATATTAATTTCTCTTTTACAAGATTTTCTTCAATTATCGGAGCTTTAAAAGGGAATATTCATGGAAGATTCTTCTGGTTATGGGATATTCCTATAGATTCGGATTGTTGGGTATAGCTTATTAACGAATAAATGAAGTCCATTCTTTTGGACGAATATGCCATTTCAATGCTTTATATTTATCTTTTTCATTTTTTTAAGAAAACGGGATATTAAATAATTGCATTAACAAATAAAATTTTTAATTTCTATCAAACTATTCACCCATTTTTATTGATAGAAGTCAATGGAAATTATTGATTTTTAATATTTAAAAAATAAAATAAACTATAAAGTACAAATTATATTATAAAATAATAAACTAATTTGATATTTACACTTTAAGTTGGACTTCAAGAGTTCAAGCAAGTTGCTGACTTAGTTATATTAAGAAAATTTTCACATGATCGACGCGCCGCGTATTGTCGGAATGAAAAACTTATTTAATTGAATTAATAGTTGCCAGTAATACAAGTAATTTAGCAAAGCACTATATAATTAGTGTTCAAGCAATTTTCTAAGTTGCATTGCTACCTAGTTTGTATTTTTTGAATTTTTTAAAGCATTTTAATTAATCGAGATTATTCAGGGAAAAGAAGGAATATGCATGGAAGATTCTTCCGGTTCCCGTGTGGTTACGGAATATTCCAGTAGATTCGGATACGGTCAGAATGCCTTGATGGAGTCAATCTCGAGATTTACGTCGAGAAGTTTTTGTTTTATTATTATTATATTTTATTTTCCAAAATATTAAGCTATATTCTAATACTAATATATTTATATACTTTAATCAATTCAACTAAATGATCTTGGACGAGTATGCCATTAGGATGCTTCATCCTCGATTTTCTTTTACAAATTTGTACTTTGATAAATTAAATAATTACACTCACTTAACAAACAAAAAGTTTAGAATTATCTCAACTTCATAAATTAATTATTAAACCTCCTTTTATAGTCTTATATTTCCAAGTTATTGCCCCTATTGCTCTGATGTAATGATAAATAATGGAGCGAAATCATTAAATAATATGAATTTGAATTTCATTTATGGTATATTATATTTTAAAAGTTCAAATTACAGATCAATTTATGTTTCTCGATTTACTCTATCAGATTGCAAAAATCGAAGACTAGATTATCAAAATGAAATCCTAATTATTGAAATGTTTATAAAACTTCTATAGTGCACTATTAAGTCAATGCTTTATATTTTAAAGTGGTTGAAATTGAAATTATGAAGGGTAAAGTACATAATTCTAATTAATTTTAAAGTGCAAAATTAACCTTTTTTTATTTTATTTTATTTTATAAATATATGCCATTTCAATGCTTTATATTTATCTTTTTCATTTTTTTAAAAAATTGGGATATTAAATACTTCCATTAACAAATTAAAATTTAATTTCTATGGATTTTGTCCGTGTCATTTACTTTCACCCCTTGTTATTGATATAAGTCAATGCAAAAATATTGATTTTTAATATTTTAAAAATAAATAAACTATAAAAGGATAAATTATATTTAAAAAGAATAAACTAATTTGATATTACCACTATTAAGTTGGACTTCTAGAGTTTCATGTTCATCGATCACTATTAAATCAAGCTAAGTCAAATCAATCGTCGATGTTTGCTGACTTAGCTATATTAAGAAAATTTTCACATGATCGACGCGTCACTCAGTTAATTTAATGATAAACTATTTATTTTAATTGATATTTAATTTAGTTCGATCATTTAATATCATAGTATTTTTTTTTTTTTTTTTTTTTTTTTTTTTTTTTTATATGTAATGAAACTTTATTTATTGAATTAATAGTCGCCTGTAATACAAGTAATTTAGCTAAGCACTATATAATTAGCGTTCAAGCAATTTTCTAAGTTGGTTTGCTACTTAGTTTGTATTTTTTTAAGCATTTCAATTATTCGATATTATTCAAGGAAAAGAAGGAATATGCATGGAAGATTCTTCTTGTTCCTGTGTGGTTACGGAATATTCCAGTAGATTCGGATTCGGCCTGAATGCCTTGTCAGAGTAAATGGAGTCCATCTCGACATTTACGAGTCGCGAAGAATTTGTTTTATTATTATTTTCTACATTTTATTTTTCGAATATTCTGTTACTAATGCTTATATATATATATATATATTTCTAAATTTGTAATATAGTAAAGTTATAAATTATATTTATACTATTATTTTTGTGAGTTTGACCAATTCAACTAAATAATCTTGGACGAATATGCCATTAGAATGCTTTATCCTCGATTTTCTTTTAGAAATTATATAGTGCCACTTCTTGATGTGTTTATAAAACTTCCATAGGGGTTGAAATTGGAATTATAAAGGGCGAAGTAAATAATTTTAATTTATTTTAAAGGCAAAATTAACTTTTTTAATTTATAAATATATAAAATATAATTTTTTAGACGCTGTACTCAAAGAACGCGCCGCGCCGAATTGAGCCGCTCTCGTGGTCTTAAATGACAGCAAAAGAAGCGTGGAAGAAGGAGCGAGCATTTTTTATGGTTTTAAAAGAAAATTCCTTTTCTTTTCTTTTTCTGGTAAGGGCATTGTCGGAATAATTTTTCTGACTCTTCGCCGAATCTGCCGCATCTTATCTCTCACTTGGTTCGATTATTTCCTTTTGTTTGATATGATCTTCTGACTTCTTTTTTTTTTTTTAAGATTATTTTTTCCCGAAATAAAATTAGATTTTGAAGGATGGTCGCGTGATGGAGGAGGAACAGAAGAGGAAGTTCTGAAGCAGATCGAGATTTGGCGATGAAGTTCGGGAAGAGCCTCAGCAGTCAGGTAGAGGATGCGCTGCCGGAGTGGAAGGACAAGTTCCTCTCCTACAAGCACCTCAAGAAGCGCCTCAAGCTCGTCCGCTCCGCCGCGTCGCCGCCGGCGAAGCGCCCCCGCGTTGACGAGGCCGATGCGGATTCGGCGGAATCGGTGATGACTCGGGAGGAGGAGGATTTCATTAGCCTCCTCGAGGCCGAACTCGACAAGTTCAATGCCTTCTTCCTCGAGAAGGAAGAGGAGTACATCATTCGCCAGAAGGTCCCTTATTACTTTCTTTTGATTTTTGCCCCGTCATTATTCTTCTCGTGTAGGAAAAGGGTCATCTTTTAGATGAACTTTTGATCCTGTGGAAAAGAGTCATCTTTGACCTCTTCCCAGGCATCTGATTAAACATTTCCTGCTTTTCTAGTAGTAGTTTCTGTTATCTCATCCCTTGATTGTTCTCTGCTTGGTCCCCTCAATTGATTGTTCTGTATTACAATAAGCCATCAGATGGTCGATTAGGTCACCTTTCCTATCTTCCTTTTCCATGTTCCTATTTCTGTTCCCTAATGGTGAGGTGTAGTCTTACTTTTCACCTAATTTCTGTTTGATTGACCATTGATGCGTTAGTATGTGAATTGTTACAGTGAGTTGTACTTGCAGGAGTTGCAGGATCGTGTAAAGGCGGCAATTGAGGAAGATTCAAAAGAGGAGTTGATGAGGGTGAGGAAGGAGATTGTGGACTTTCATGGGGAGATGGTCCTCCTTGAGAATTACAGTGCGCTTAATTACACTGGTATGCCTTATGCAGCTTCATTTATGCAGTACTGATTAACTGTGCAGTCTCAATCCGAGGTTCATTTATTTCCCTTATGCTATATTAACTTTGAAGTGTGTTGTTGTTCTTCTGGATGATTCAGTTGATGGAAATTGACTATATTTTGGGTAACAGCTAGTATGTTTGGCTTTAGTGCACAAAATTATACCATATTATGGGCCTAAGATCATACATGTATCGGTTGACGCTGACTGTTGGATGCAGAAATCCTATACTAGATACTATTTTAGCATAAAGAAATTATATTCATCTGTAGCACAATTTATATGGATTGTACAACATGCAAGTCAAACTCATAAATTAGCTTTAGCCACCAGTTTTTTATATTGTGTAATGACATTGAAATTCTAACCTGAAATCTCAGTTGGCTGCATACTATATTTTCATGCTTAATTACAAAATTGTTTCTTATACTCAAAAGATAGGCTGATATAATGGTTGCTGGAGTTACTTCTGAATTCAGAAATTATACTTGACATCAACCTCAGAGACTACATTACATTTACATAGACAGATCTCGCAATGCATGGATTTGCTGCATCCTAGGCATGCTTATGGCATACTAGATGTTCGTGGAGTCAAATTTAACATTTTAAAGCCCAATCAATAAGGTAGAAGGAAAATTGGTATTTACAAGGATGAGTGACTCAATATATCCACCAGTTTCAAATTTCATTCTCCTGGCGAGAGGAGTAACAAGAATTTCTTGAATTGTAGTATTTGTTTAGCAAGCTTATTTTTATTTTTATTATACTATTTTGTCATGCATTCTCAATGAGTATCATATTCATAGTTATATGTCTCTCAAGTAGGATAATTCATTTTTAATTTCAGTTGAATTTAATCTAATCAAGGGTATCGGATGTTCTATACTAAGATTAGACCTTGTAAGGTGAAATGTTGACATTTTATTAGACATAGATGTGAAAACTGAGACCACTGATATGGTTCTCAAAGATCTGATATTGGACGGATCTAATTGACTATAAAAAATCCATTCTGCTAGTTTTTTTTTTTTTTTTACATTTTGGGTATCTTGCTAGGTTTTGCTATCATCATAGAATGAATGAGTTGACCACGTTTGTGTGTTCATATACCAATTCTATAACACATTAAAAACTCTATTTATGAATAGTTCATGTTCCTGTACGTGCCATATTATTTTTCATAACAGTTGATTGTACGATCATTCTCATGTTATTACTTATTATGTCTATTACAGATAAATGCAATAGTATTATCTCTTCAAAATGTCAGTTCTCTTATCACTTCAAATTTATTCTGGTAGCCCGTACAGAGGATGACATTAGATAATTATTCGAAATAGCTTCCATTTGTGGTTCATGCTTCAATTACCAACTCTGATTTTAGTTATTTAAGTTAGTTTTAGAATAATTGATGTTAGTGAGAGCAAATCATACTAAATAAAAAAAAAGTATGATCGTAGATTGTAAAGGTTGTTCGTTTAGATTTGCCCACTGTTATTTTCAAGGAAGCCTAAAAATACTTGAGAAACAGTTTATCTTACATTATTTTGTTTATTTGAGAGACAGTTTATTCTTACATTATTTTATTTATCAGAATCTTTAGAAGCCTCTTCGATTCTTTCTTGAATTTTGTTTCTTTCTTGGACATTTGAGATTGGCTATCAACGAGTTCGCTAATTAACTCCTGAAACGTAGTTACATTCATTTGTCCTCTTCTTAATTAATTGGATATCTGTATCAGGTCTTTGTTTTACCCTCTCAAAATTTTGATAACTTGATTTTAACATATATGTGAGATTGGAGTTTCACACTTTGGTATTCTCTTCCACTTCTTTACGACATTATGTTATTTATCAAAAAATATACTGATTTGACGGAAAGGTGAATCCTTTTGCTTAGCTTGGTAAGTATAACCATACCATTGATATGAAAGTATCAGTAGTGAATACTTCAGTCTTTGAATGCAGCATCTACGTGAATAATAGACTTCCTAAAGAACATTCATAAGGAGCAAGAATGATTTGCTCAAAATAAGATGCTGTTTTCTTGTTTTCTTAAACAGTGTCGTTATGTATTTTACTTTTGCTTTTCTTGCAATTAAGAAATATCTTTTTACCCACAATATAATGACAAACAGAACTTTCTTTCCTCCTTAAAATTAAGTTCTTCTTTGTCCATTTTTAATTAACCCTATAAGACCACCTCTAGCTTTTCTTCTAATTTTCCCTCATTGTCTTCCTCTAAAAGAACAGAAAACATACAGAAGGTTCCCCTTGGAAAATGCATTAGTAAATTTTTACTTTGCAGCTGCGTATTTAACAATATCTTGTAACTATCTAATGTCATTTTTTTCCTCCTTTCTTATAATTTCACGGCCTCCCTTAACACCTTGAGGCTTTATCTTGTTGATGGTCTATCAGGGCTTGTAAAGATACTAAAGAAATATGATAAGAGAACCGGGGCACTTATGCGTCTTCCCTTCATCCAAAAGGTGCTGCAGCAGCCTTTCTTCACCACTGATTTGCTCTACAAGCTTGTCAAAGAGTGCGAGTCTATGCTGGATCGCATCTTCCCCAAGAGCGAACAATCCGTGTTGGTCAACGACACCGGGAGAGAACCAAGAGAAGATAATCCCTCAATACCCGGGTCATCATTTGTCGGCAGCAAGGTTCCAGAGTTGGAGGAGATTGAGTACATGGAGAGCCTGTACATGAAGAGCACTGTTGCTGCATTGAGAGCTCTGAAAGAAATCAGAAGTGGAAGTTCCACAGTGAGTGTTTTCTCATTGCCCCCCTTGCAGAACACTGGATTGGATGAGACGTGCAAAAACGTTCCTGTGGTAAAACAAGCAGCAAAGTAGCATCTGGCGCTCTATATATTCTTGGAGTTGCTCCCTGTATCTTATAAGCTAATATGTAATAGTTTACAGAATTCTGAATACTTGTGCAACAATATAATGAAGTGAATTTGTGCCTCTACTAATGGTTTATCCTTAAATGGTCTGTTTAGTCTACCTTGTTTGCTGCCTGTGGTCTCTTGAATATTAAACTCTATTTGCAAAATAAATTTCCTTGTTCTTTACATGGAATTCCTTTTTTCTTTTCATTTTCTTTAATTTTAAGACACACAAGCTTATTGAATGAAACAAGCACAGATACACATGGAAGACGAGGTGTTTGTTTAGCTAGCGCCTCCTCGGGTTGCTCGGTTGCTTCCTCTTGCTGGGCTTGGCGAAGATCACGCAGAGGCCGCACCCGCCCACCCCCGGGGACGGCGGGTCCTCGGCCGGCGAAATAGGTCCCCGCGTGCGGAAGGCCGTTTGCTTCCCGCCGTCATGGTCCCGCTCTCGGCATCGCCGGGAGGAGTCGGCAGTACCGCTGGACGTTCCGACGCTCCGTGAGCGGCGGAGCTCAACTTCCCCGCCGCCTCCTTCCTGGCCGAGCATGTCGCCGGCGAGGAAGGTCTCCCCCCACTGCAGCCCGGAGGAGCCTGACCTCCTGAACGTTTGCACAGATCGCTGAAGCTCCGCCATCTCTCTTTTGTCGCTGTTTGGTTGATCTGACGAGGAAGGAGAAAGATGAGGTGCCACTCTTTAAAACGCCATGGATTGTGCGGACAAAACCTCGACTCGGCCGGTTGTTAAATCGAAAGTCAACTTACGATTGGAATCTATCATCTTCGTCATTAGATCATCCGAGTGTTGTTAAGGATTTAAATTTTACCTTCAAACTATGAGACTGAATAATTGCGGCGTATCCATAGTCGACTTTTTCTTCCAATACGCTTTGACTAATTAATACCGAAGGCGCAATGTGACCAAAAGTAGATTTATCGAAACATATATTGTCAATTAGATTCGGTAGCCGAATTGACTATTCAAAGTCAAGTTGGAATAGTCAACCAAAGACTGTTGATTTGACAGGTGAAAGTAACATTACATGGACATGCAAATAACGAAGAGAAAGGTTCATCAACAAAAAAAAACGAAGAGACAAATATCTCGTTGGTTCTTTGTTCAAGCAATGTTGTCCACTCCAAGGACCACAACGGATGCTTCAATGATGATTGTGTCGTTGAAAAGAAATCCTCTCGATGGATCTTGTACATCTTTCCAGCTTAAGAACTTGGGCGATCCCCAAGTGGAACTCCCTGATGAGAAAAAATTTTTACCTACAAAATAAATAAGAAAATTATACACCATCAGATAATTGCTTGATCGAGTTGTAGCGTAGCCAGGGATCGCAATCAAATTGTCAAAAAACCTGGAAGCTTCCGATGGTTGGCATTGTGTAGATCCAACAAGCAAAGACTAAAATCCACATAGACACTTGTCTTGGAAGCAAGACTAGCAGCATTGTCCATCCTCAAGTAAACACCAAGGAATGCGGATAAGTTTAGATAGAGACAGATATACCTAGACATAGAAAATCAAACAAAATGAATAATTATATCTTAAATCTTATTTGCTCAAAGCTTACTTGAGCAATGATCTCCAATTAAGAACAACAGAATACCAGTTGTAGCCGCCTGCAACAAAAACTTCAGAAAATAGTATGTTCTGTGATTTGGAAAGATCCTTGATTACCCAAGTATATATTCGAGGAGTTAGGTCTTTGTAAAGGGACAAGGATTCATGTATTCTTTCTTTGTCTGATTTGCATGCAAAAGCCTCCAAAACTTGAGCTCCAAAGATGCAACAATCGTTAACAAGTAGACCAGATTTTGAACTGTTGAACTTGCTCAATGCAACCTTACAACAAAATCCATGGGTGTTGCTATGGAAATAGTCTTTGCCTACATACAAAAATGAAGATAATAACATGATAAGTAACTCCACCCACAAGTCCAAGTAAAAGCAACTTCCTGTATTATGATCAGTTATTCCGGAACTTTAAATGTATTGTCACCTTTCTTTTGTATGTGGTCCGCATGTAGTTGATCATATATGAAGAGCTTGTAGATTGCTTTGATCACTGAGTTTTTTGAGACTGCATCATTATGTGAGAGATAAAGACGGACATATATCTCACCATCTTCTTCTAAATGTGATTTCAGTCGCAACTGCCTGCAGTTAATATAGTTTTTCTCTTAGCTATATATCTTTCACAAAACATTTTCTTATGCCAAAAGTTCCAAAGATCTTAAATCTTATCGAATGAACTGAGAAATTTCGCTTTGTAGTGTTGTTTGCAACATAAGCCTGATCTTCCCTCGTCGAAGAATATGTGATTTGTTTCCGAAGAACAACCACACGCACATAAACATATAATAATAATAATAATAATAATAGTAAGTGGATGACAGATTTATCATAGAATCCCGGGGCTAAAAAGGTGTAAATCCACACCCGGCACTAGTGCACAACTCACTGTTCCATCCATCTTAACTCTTACCCCTCTCTTTGTGCAGGCCAACAAGTCGTTCGATCACCGATTAGACATCATTAACAGTTCTGTCATCCCAAATCAAACATACACTGGTGTTGAATTTTGGAATTTCAAATTTATTGAAGGAAATTTAGTCCCACATTGCTAAGCCATTGGAGTTGGAATGCCTTATATATCAATCCATTCCTACCATGCTTAGATGGCTTAGGGGGACCTACACGCATGCGCGGGTTGAGCCCAAACCAGGTGGTTTCAGGGGGTCTGGGCCGGAAATCCATAAACCGGGCGCGACGCACGCGATTATCGCGCGCAGGAGGGGGTGCAAATCCCCAGCCCGTGAGCCTCGCGCTTGCGGGCGGCCTGATTTGGTTTTGCAGATTTCGGTTCAGTCTGGTTTCCTAAACCAATTTGGTTTGGTTTAATTTTATTTTTTCCTTCTTTTTGTTTAATTTTTTATTCCTTCTTTTTTTGAGAAACGCGCCCCTCCCTTGCGGCGCTCGACGCGACTCCTCCTTGCTTCTGCGTGGTCGCGATCCCTCAGAGAGAAGAGGCAAATGTTTGCCTCTTCAGATCTATAAAAGGAGAAGGGGAAGAAGCAATTCTATTTATTCACTGCTTTCTTCTCTCCTTCTCCCTCTGAGCAATCGGCAGTTCTTCTCCTTTCATTTTTTTCGTCTTCTGCGATCGGTTTTGGTCTTGAGGCTTTCGATTGTGCGATCTGATGTTGCTTCCGAATTGCGGTGTTCGTCTTGGAGTGCACCTACGAACGGCGTGAGTGGTTGTCGGATCTTGAGGGGATTTTGCCAGCGAGCCTCTGCACCTTGGGCGGCAATAAATTCTCTAAAGACAGTCGGCGCGCCGACGCTTCAACCGGAGGATAACTATTTCCTAACCCTGCTAATCCATTTACTGTCTATTGCATGCTGCCTGATTTTATTGGTGCAAATATATTACTGATTTTAGTGCTATATTTACAACAATTTTAGAGAATTTATTGTAAGCATCAATAGACATGATGAATGATAGGGTAGTTGGGTCTGATGAGGCTAGCGCCAGACCTGAAAGATTTTTTGGGCAGAACTTTAGGCGTTGGCAACAACGCATGAAGTTCTGGCTTACCACGCTAGGGCTATTCTCTGTCATAGAAACAGATCCTCCTTCGCCTGATGAAGAGGAACCTGGCCGTAGTGCTGCCTTAGAGAGGTTTAAGTCAAGGGATTATCTCTGCCATGGGAGAATCCTGTCTGCCCTCTCAGACGCACTTTTTGATGTGTACTGCTCAACCTCTTCGGCCAAGGAATTGTGGAAATCCTTGGATAAAAAATATAACTCCGAAGATTCTGGTTTAGAAAAGTACACCGTGGCAAAGTTCCTAAATTTCAAAATGGTTGAAGGAAAATCTGTAGTTGAGCAGACCCATGAATTTCAAGTTCTGATTCATGGTCTTGCTGAAGGAGATATGCTACTACCCGAAAAATTTCAGGTCTTGTCTATCATCGAGAAGTTGCCTCCGAGTTGGGAAGATTTTGGCATGACTCTTAAACATAGAAGAGGTCAAATCTCTTTAGAAGATTTGATGATTGCCTTAAATATCGAGGAAGAACATCGGAAGCAACATAAAGATGATAATAAGACAATGCCAATAGACTTTATTCCAAAGGCAAACGTGGTGGTCTCATCTAACAAAAACAAATTCAAAAATCAGAAAATGAAGAACAAGATGAAACCCAAACCAAAGGTTCAAAAGAAAAATGGAACCAAGCCGTGCTGGGCATGTGGACAAGTTGGACATTACGCCAAATTCTGTCCTAACCGAAAGGACAAGAAGAAAAACCAAGGCAATACGTCCAACACCAAGGCACAAGCAAATGTTGTGACTGCTAATGCCGACACCAGCGATAGGTTTGTTACCTTTAACCCCGAACTAAATTTGATCTATCAACCTAATGAGTGGTTGGTTGATACAGGTGCTAATGTGCACTGTTGTGCTGATCGCTCTGCCTTCCTTACTTATCAGGTGATTGAAGGCACTTCCGTGACCATGGGGAACCATTCTGCAGCTAGGGTGCTTGGGATAGGACAAGTTGACCTGAGGTTCACCTCTGGAAAGGTCCTGTCACTGCATGAGGTGCATCATGTTCCAGCGGTCCGTCGAAATCTGATTAGCGGGTCAAAGCTAGTTCGTGTTGGTTACGAATTGAACTTTAAATGTAATAAAGTTGTAATATTACATTTAGGAACCTTTATTGGAAAGGGTTACCTTAATGAAGGATTATTTAAACTCAATGTAACTTTGAATAAATCTAATGATGTTGGTTGTTCTTATAACATTGAATCTTATGATGTATGGCATGATAGATTAGGACATGTTAATTTTCAAACTGTAAAAAGAATGATGAATCTTGACATGATTCCTAAGCATGCCATAAATGATAAGAAAAAATGCGAAATTTGTGTGCAATATAAACAGCCCCGAAAACCCTTCAAATCAGTTGATAGAAATTCTGATGTTTTAGAATTAATTCATACTGATTGTTGTGAGTTTAACGGTGTAATAACGAGAGACCATAAAAGGTATTTCATTACCTTCATTGATGATCACTCTCGTTATTGTTATGTTTATTTGCTAAAAACCAAGGATGAAGCTTTAGATAAATTTATGATTTTTAAATCTGAAGCCGAAAACCAAACGAATAAAACCATTAAGAGGTTAAGGTCTGATAGGGGCGGAGAGTTTACCTCGAACCTGTTTCAGAAATTTTGTCAAAATTCAGGTATAATTCACGAGGTGACTGCTCCATATAGTCCTCAATCAAATGGTGTAGCAGAACGAAAAAATTGAACCCTTGAAGATATGATCAATTCCATGTTAGGAAGTTCTGGGTTACCCAACTTCATGTGGGGGGAGGCTCTATACACTGCATGTCATGTGTTAAATAGGGTCCCAATGAAGTCAAGGGATAAAAGCCCATATGAGCTTTGGAAAGGTCGGAAAACAAGTTTGAAATACCTTAAAGTGTGGGGGTGCCTTGCAAAGGTACTAGTACCTGAACACAGAAGGAAGAAACTTGGTCCAAAGACCGTAGATGGTATCTTCTTAGGTTATGCTCAAAATAGTATTGCATATAGATTTCTGATTATTAAATCAGAAATTCCTGGAATAGATGCAAAAACTATTGTAGAGCTTCGCGATGCTACATTTTTTGAGGATACATTTCCTATGAAGATGAGAACACCTCAGTCCATTTCTAGTATTCCTACTAGAGATGAGCCTGCTTCCGTAGATGTCCCATTATCCGTAGTGAGTGCACCTTCCTCAAGTCACTCTAGACTAGATGAATCTAGTGAGTGTACAGAACTGAGAAGGAGCAAGAGACAACGTGTCTCTACGGATTTAGGCCAAGACTTTATCACCTATAATATAGAAGGTGATCCTGTGACATATAGAGATGCTATGGCTTCTCCTGAAGCTAAGCACTGGAAAGAGGCCACTAAAAGTGAAATGGACTCTATTATCTCTAATGTCACTTGGGAGTTAGTAGATTTACCTCCTGGTTGTACCACCATAGGATGTAAATGGGTGTTTAAGAGAAAACTAAAACCTGATGGGTCAGTAGATAAATTCAAAGCACGCCTAGTTGCTAAGGGATTCAAACAAAAAGAAGGGATTGACTATTTTGACACTTATTCTTCTGTTACCAGAATTACTACAATCCGAGTGTTAATAGCATTGGCATCCATATATCATCTTGACGTCCATCAAATGGATGTCAAAACGGCATTCCTTAATGGTGATCTTGAAGAAGAGATATATATGGATCAGCCAGAGGGATATGTAGCTTCTGGAAGTGAAAATAAAGTCTGTAAGTTAGTTAAATCTCTATATGGTTTGAAACAAGCCCCAAAGCAATGACATGAAAATTTTGATAGTGCTATGCTATCGTTTGGCTTTGAAATTAATGACTCTGACAAATGTGTATATACTAAACTGAAAGGCGATAGATGTATTATTTTATGTTTATATGTAGATGATATTTTATTGTTTGCATCTGACCTTTCAATTATTAATGAGACCAAGGCACTCTTAAGTGGTAAGTTTGATATGAAGGATATGGGTTTTGCTGATGTGATTTTAGGGCTGAAGTTGACTCGCTCAACTGATGGAATAGCAATTTCTCAGGCACACTATGTTGAGAAAGTGTTAGAGAAATATGGCTATAGCCACATAAAATCTGTAGTCACACCCTATGATCCTTCAAAGACTCTCCACAAGAATAAGAGTGGCGTGGCTGTGTCTCAATTAAGATATTCCCAAATAATTGGTAGTCTAATGTATTTGACAAATTGTTCTAGACCTGATATTTCTTTTGCTATAACGAAATTGAGCAGGTTTACCAGCTGTCCGGACAGAACGCATTGGGATGCATTAGACAGAGTACTCAGATATCTAAAAGGAACTATATCCTTGGGCTTGCAGTATGGGAGATTCCCTGCAGTCCTGGAGGGATATAGTGATGCCAGTTGGATAGCTGACACTGCTGAGTGTAAAGGCGTTACTGGTTATGTCTTTACACTTGGAGGCGGTGCAGTTTCTTGGAGGTCTGTTAAACAGACGATCATATCCCGTTCTACAGCTGAGGCAGAATTGTGTGCTTTGGATACCACAGTAACTGAAGCTGATTGGCTTAAGGGTCTTCTTACTGAGATTCCCTTGATTTTGAAGCCAATACCTCATATTTCAGTGAACTGTGATAATCAAACAACAATAGCTCAGATTAGAAGCTCCAAGTATAACCAAAAACAGAAGAGACATGTACGAATAAGATTGAAATCTGTTCGTGAGCTAGTGTCTCTTGGAGTGGTGTCTTTGGACTTTGTAAGTTCAAAAGACAATATTGCTGATCCACTCACAAAAGGACTTGATTCTAAGAAAATCAAGAGATCCAGTAAGGGAATGGGACTGAGGTCTATTCTGGTTTCATCTATCGCGGCAACCCAACATATCTGATTGGAGATCCCAAGAAGTAGGTTCAATGTGGTATAAACAAGCTATAAGGGTGAACCGTAAGCATAAATTTGATTGAGATATAATCTCAAAGTCTCTTCCCTGGATAGATGCTTGACTGCTAGTAAGGATGAGCTTAAGGCTCTTAATGAGTTTGAGGTCTTTATGACAGGATGCTTGCAGTACATCCTTGGAAAACTCACCTATGTAAGTGTAACTGTGAGGCCGCAGTGTGGGGGGTCTGGGCAACTTTCCTTAACACTTATGAAACAAGATTCGGTGACATGGCCGTAATGCACCAACCCAGAAGGATTCAACCATCGCCTGTGATGAGTTGTTGCCAATTGATTTTCACATATTAAAGGTTTAAGTTCAAGACTTAGTTCACTTCAAACCTGTGTGAATAAGATTGGTTTACTTAGGTGAAAATTCAAACCGGAAGGTATTTTCACTGAAAGCTCATTACGACAAAGCCTCAAGACCTGTTTTATTGTTTTATTATAATTTGAAATTTATGGGGGATTGTTGAAGTTTGGAATTTCAAATTTATTGAAGGAAATTTAGTCCCACATTGCTAAGCCATTGGAGTTGGAATGCCTTATATATCAATCCATTCCTACCATGCTTAGATGGCTTAGGGGGACCTACACGCATGCGCGGGTTGAGCCCAAACCAGGTGGTTTCAGGGGGTCCGGGCCGGAAATCCATAAACCGGGCGCGACGCACGCGATTATCGCGCGCAGGGGGGTGCAAATCCCCAGCCCGTGAGCCTCGCGCTTGCGGGCGGCCTGATTTGGTTTTACAGATTTCGGTTCAGTCTGGTTTCCTAAACCAATTTGGTTTGGTTTAATTTTATTTTTTCCTTCTTTTTGTTTAATTTTTTATTCCTTCTTTTTTTGAGAAACGCGCCCCTCCCTTGCGGCGCTCGACGCGACTCCTCCTTGCTTCTGCGTGGTCGCGATCCCTCAGAGAGAAGAGGCAAATGTTTGCCTCTTCAGATCTATAAAAGGAGAAGGGGAAGAAGCAATTCTATTTATTCACTGCTTTCTTCTCTCCTTCTCCTCTGAGCAATCGGCAGTTCTT